>VWPW01023252.1:1307861-1343261 GCA_013389825.1 Crypturellus undulatus
AAAAAAAAAAAAAAAAAAAAACCAACAACAACAAAAAAACCCAGAAATTTGTCTCAGAATTTTGGCCCAAAGGACTAAGTTCTTTTTTCAATGTGGTCTCTCTGCACCCAAGGGCTTTGTATGCTCTTCCGACTCCATTTATAGTTCTTATGAAAGTATCAAGCATCAAGTATTAGCATGTTCCAAAATCTCTCCTCCCCTCAAAGCAAGCAAGTAAAAACATCCTGAGCTAAGTTTGCAAAGCCTTATTTGTGAGGATGTGCAGTTATCCTCAGCTCTCTATTGCTCTAAAATCAGGGAGATGATTATTTGCATTCCTAGAACACTCAGAAGATTCACACACATTGCTGGAAAACTGTTAGGCATTAGCTGCATACACACAATTATGTAATCGCATTAGATAAATGAATTAAAGAAACTGAGAAGGGTCATGCACACACCAGCCAAGCAGTCCGATTTCGAAAAGTTAACAGAAAACCTCAACTGTTTTCACATTTGCAACTCAAGTATCAAAATGCCTTTTCAGAAACACCCTGTTGCTGGAAGCTATCCTTAAGCAATGATACACAAACATTAGATATCTATTATCCTATAACAGAAGCAGCATAGAAGCTATTTCAAGGTTAACAGGACAGACAGAGGCAAAATTAAATTGAAAATAGAAATTGCCATGGCCTTCACTGGAGATCCACTGTTCTGGCCTTGATCTTCACTCCGACAGGCTTTTGGGGCAACACATAAAGCCCATCCCTCTTTTGCAAAATATACTCAAAGAGCTGTCTCAAACCCTGGCAACACAACTCCCACACTGCATCCCAAGGGGCACACAGTAACTTAACAGATAAGGGTAGCAAGAGGAGCCCTCTCCCACCTTCTGTCCCCTGCCCAGCCTATAGCAACTTTTAACTCCTAGAATAGATCTCGAATCTACGAATCTGCTCAAGCACATGAGTTTCTTTGCAAATCTCAAATCACACGTGCAGGCGACAAAAGGTATTCCTGGCTTTGTTGTTATTCTTCAACTAACAATCCCAAGTACAACCCTTAAAACAGGCGCGCACACACACACAAACACACAGAGCCAAGCCAAGAAATGTGAAAACAAAACATCTTTCCTCCCCACCACACACCTTTCCCACAAAAGACCCACATACAGCCCAAACTGCAAGATGTGCTTTAGAGCTGGCATCTTCATAAACGTCTCCTTAAGTATTTATTATGCAGGTAGCCAGTTTTCTAAGTGACTTGAATTTTTTAGTTACTGAAAACATCATTCTTCAGCTTCTCCAAAATGCAAAACAATACAATCTGAAACAGAGAAGCTCACAACAGTTACTACTTCAGAGAAATCAACCAGGATTAGTGCTCTGCACGTTCTGCATTATTCAACATGCAGAAAAAAACATCTCCAACACACACATGCGCACACACTTACCTTTTCATTGTCTATTAAGGATTTTTATCTATTTATTTGTTTAAAGGGCTCTATCTCTTTTTTCAAGAAAGGCCAAAGCAGTCCTGGTCCTCTTCACAAACTTCATATAAACCACCAAGCTCCATTCATGTTGTTTGCAGCTTATATCCACTGAAAACAAAAAAAAAGCCACTTTCTATTGTAAAAGCACCAGCCAATTCACAGGATGCACCTAAAGAAGGGGGCAAAGCAGCAGCCCAGAGGCGCAGAAAATCTCCCAGCTCCCTGGAGGATGAGCTTGCACTCTAAAACAAAAATCAATTTAAAGCTTCTATATTTGGAGAGGAAAAGTCCTCAAAAACATAATCTTAGTTCGACACACAACCACTGGATTTGTGGGCAGCCTAAAAAACAACGTTTTTGATAAGTTAATACCTTGCTGTCATTTCAACAGATACTGAACTCAGTTACCAGTAGGATGCTTGAAGTACCAGTAACTTATTTTTTCCGTTTATCTCAACACAGAATTACTGACTTGGAAAGAAAATTCCCTTTTAAAACTTGAGAGGATAATTGGATTTCCTTTACTTCATAGGAACACACCTTCCAGTGTATAAAGTCACTGCTCCAAGGTTATTTCAATAAGCTTTACAGCTTTACTGATATTTATTCACAAGCTTCCTTTTTTCCTTTTTCCTGTAAAAATAAAAAGGTTGAGTACTTTTGAGACAGACTCTTCCTTTCCTTTATTTTGCCACTACAGGGAGAAAATACAAGAATTAATGCATGCACCACTTTCAAAGCTATCAAGCAAGTTAAAAGGATACCAAGCAAGTCTTGTCCTTCCACACTCTTTCTACAACTACTGCACCTTTGTTACTGCTTCAAGCCAGAATAAACAAAGCCTTTAAGAGAAAAAGGCTTCTTGAGTTCAGAAGATCTTTTAGTCTTCAAATCAGTTCATACTTGAAGGCTACAAGTAAAGTGCTAAGCAGCAGCTATTTCCTCTGCTCCCCAAAGCTTCTGTCACTTCTCACCTTTAACCTTCAGCCTCAATGAAAAGCATCAGCTGCACTAACTGCCTTTGTGGTTCGTATTGACGGAGAAGTCCATGTGCAGACTTTTAAGTCCTGAACGCAATATTTTGTGCAATATCCACTTCAAGTAACCATATGCCATGACTGTGCATCGTTTGCCACTTTCCAGCTTTCCCAACTAGACACTTCTACACAAGTAAAAAGGCTTTAGGTAGGATCAAATCCTTTCAGCTTGTATAAAAAACCCAGTATTTTAGATGAAGTACAGTTTTATTGATATATAATCCTTCATAGGTATGCCTCCAGCCTTGTCAAAATTGTCTCTTCAGTGTTCTTGAAGAAAAGCTCAGATAACCCCAAACAAAAAGGATTTTAAGCTACTGTTAGCTTAGTACTTCTCAGTTATGTTACCAATACTTCTAGCAACACATTTTCTTCAGGAATACATATTTTTGTGTGGCCTCTATCAACTACAGAAAAAGGGGAAGACTCTGCATCTTCAGTTCTCCATGTGGCAAACACTGCCCAGTTGCACATATTCAGCTACTGATAGGGTTAGTCCCCTTTTTTAATTTTTTCCAAGGTGCCCTTAGGGAAATTGTTCAAAACAGGTGCAATAAATCAGACTCTTCACTACAATGCAGATGGCTCCTTTTTCCTGCAAAGATTGATGTCTTCCAACATCCGAGGGGATACTTCGCTACCAGTTAAAATGAGAATGACTCAAACTCCTACATTTTCCTTTCCTGATTCCAAGCTTCTGCATTTCTCTGTTCAGGCACCCACCTTCTAGAGTCAGTTGCTGATCTCATATCTATACATCTCAAACTTCGCTTTCTTGCTAGAAGAAAGATTTTCAGTATTTTTTCATTCATTTCTTCAATTTGGGACACAAAGAAAGCCTCAAGCAGTCTCACGCAGCACATCTGCTTTCTGCCATTCCCTCTCTAAAGTAAGCCCATTGACTCCAACGGACCAAAGTAAAATTGCCTTTCCAGAGTCAACCAAGCAGATTATACCTGATATTCTGCTATTCTTTACACAACAACCATTACTCAACCCACTGAGGCATCTTCCAAATTATAACTTAGCAATTTATGGAGTTTAAATTCTTCTTTGTAAGCAAGAATTTTAATATGTTTTAATCTTAGTTAGATTTCTCATGTAGTGTTTCTTCATGTGCTTAAGAGACTTTCGAACTTCTGAATGTGGAACCTGTCGCCTTTTTTTCTTTTTTTTTTTTTTTATTAAATACAAACACAGGATTTTTGTTTTAAGAAATTGCACGCCCCAATTCCAAGTTCTGGATGTTGCTACGCGGCACTAAGGATGAGGCAGGTTACAGGTGTAATCACACTAAAGTGAGCAGTGCTACAGCTCACCATCCAATGGTCACATCAATTTTGCAAGTCTTTGGGAAAACACTGCTATTAACACAAAGTCCAGTACAAATAGCAAACACTTTTTTTTTTTTTAAACCATAATACTATGTTTACTCAGACATTTGTACACATATATTTTTTATTCATAACTACTAACAAAGTCATCCTATACAAATATGTATAAAATATTTGCAATGTGGCACAGGATAATTATTAGTTGTCTTGATACTAATTGCTCAAGGAAAATGTTTAATTGCATATTAAATTGCTCATAAGCATGTTTTATTTAGTGTACTCTTTGAGGGCAAGTTGATTATCAGCACTATCCAGATTTGAATAGCATTGTGCTAAATAAAGCAGGGTCTTTGTGCAATCAAGCTCATGTCTGAAATGTAGTTTTAAATAAAACAAACAAGAGTCCAGTTCTACATTAAGAGGAAGTGGCCCAATTTCCACACAAAGGCAAAAAATATCCTGCCCGTCTGCCTCACAAACTTGAGTACAAGGTACAAGGACCAAAAAGAAGGGATTTCAGGCAGCACATTCTAAACATGACAGCGCATTAGACAAGAACTATTTCTTTAGGTTTGTTTCCACTGATGTTTGATTCCACAATGCTGACTTTCACTGAAAAGAGCTATAAATTAAGACAAGTATTTCATTAAAACACATGCATGTAATTTGACTCTGTTTCTACTCCAACAATTATTGTAGGAGCATGTCTAATAAAAATAATTTCACTTTTATTAAGATAGGCACCCCTTTCTGAGGCCAAGTAGAGAACTGACATTGCTGAACTCCCATATCCCTCCACACAGCAGTAACCAATGCCAACCAGCCAGGCCCCTGACCTTGCTGCTGCGAGAATCACCAATTTTGATCTGCTAAAAACACTCAAAGTACTACTCAGCCATGGGGGCTACAGAGCAACACAAACAGGAAAGTTACATATTTCTCATAAACACATTCCCAGTCTCTCTTGTGAAAAGGAGAAAAAAAAAAAAAGAACAAAAAGCCCATAACACCAGAACAACTGAATTTCTGTTCCCACAGAAACTGAACGTTATTCTCAACAGGAGAGAGGCTGTGACAACCTCATACCCTGACAGGCCAAGACTCTAAAGTCACTTCCAGGCCTCTGAGCTTGGCAGAGGGTCGCTCAAGACACCAGGCTCTATCTGTTAGCTAACCAATGCATTTGATACAAGACTTCAGAGAACAGCAGCTTTTCAACTTGACCAGGTGCTGAAATCCATGGCAGGAACATAAAAACCAACATGCAAAATAGTCTAAGGCACAGAGTTTTTCTTGTATTTCTAAACAAATGAAGCAATAGATTGTTCTGCTGGTCTCTGCTCTCTTAGGTGTATAGATAAGGACTGATTAAGACAAATTAATCTTGAAAAAGTTTCCCATAAAATGAAGATGTAGATTTTATAATAAATCTAAACCACTGACTTGCGTTTGCCAGATACTGTAAAGTTATCTCCTGGGCACCGATTTCCCCTTCCCTCTTCCTTCAAATACAGGAGAAAGTGAGACATCTCTGTGCAGCGGGAGAAGTTGCATGAAGGAAGCCATGTGACATAACTCACCCACCGAGCAGTCTTTAAAAGGACTAGATGAACCCAAAAGGCCAAAAACAAATAAACAAGGTATTCCCCCCCCCCCCCCCCCCCCCCATCAGGTACACTCCGTTTAGCTCTTTTAGGACTAGCATGTTAAAAGAACAAAACGTTGATCTTGACATCTTCAAGGAAGCTTGCAGTTCTCCTCACAGCCCCCATGCATTTCCCTTACAGGCAAACGTATTTCTCTTAGGCAGAACAAAGTAGACTGTGGATTTTGAGGCATGACCAGGGAGATTATTAGCTATCATGCAAATTCTTAGGTGCCTATATCAAAGCATTATTTACAGCTCCTGCCCTTTTGAGGCTTGTTCACTACTTCCTTACAACAGCTACAATAGACTTATGAAGCAGATAGTGTAAACAAGAAGGCTTTAAGTAAACTGAAAACACACCAAAGAAATGGAATACGTTGTGTTCTTCATGGTCTATTTAATCAATCATATTGAGCGACAAACACAAACTATCTCCCCTGAAGTTGTACAGAAGCAAATATTTATATGAGATGTCAATCAATTAAATGACACAAATCAGTGTTAAATATCCAGGAATTTGTGTTTAAGTTTTGTTTTTTTGGAACTACATGTCTAAAGTCTAGATCAGTTCAATAATATGGTACAAAGAATTCTATATAACCTCCACTACCAACAAGCAGTCTTGCTAGTGAAATCAGCATCTAAGAGTCGCATGTCTTTTTTTTTTTTTTCTTCTCAATTTAATTGTACTAGCGGTCACAGCAAATTTAAGAGTCTAGTCTTATTTATACACAATCTCCTCTCCAGACCCACAATTCTGGATGAGAAAGTTACTCCACTGGAGTCTGAAAACTTCATCACCAATGGCAAGGCATTTCAGGAATAATGTTTTCATTCCCCCTTTCCTTAAACTACTCGTAAAGATTTTTTGGTGGTGTCACAAAGGAAGTTCAACTTTAAGCAAGCAACTAAAAATCATAGAACCACAAAAAATTAGTTACCTGAAAAGACACACTTGCAACCTAAGCTGCCTTCCTTCAAGGCTTATTTGAACCTGAAGGCAGGGTTCCTGTTAACTGACCAGGACCAAAACCAACTATGCTTCGTGTTCCAAATATATTCAAGTAATATATATAGTAGTTAATATAAAAACACTCTAAAGTTACTAGATCTGACCAGAGTCCCTTATACCATTACTACATAAATAAGAAGTATGATCTAGTTATTACAAACACACACACACCAAAAACATTTTGATAGACTAATTCACAATTAACACAGCATTGCAGATGTTACATAATTTCACACAGACTTGCCTTAGCTCCTGCCAAAGAAAACAACAAATTGTATGAGGAAATAAATCTACACTCGAAGAGAAATGACAGTGACAAAACATGCTGAGAGGAAGAGGAAGAAAGGGAAAGGAAGGGGAGAAGGCATTAATATGCCACAAAGGAAGGTTTAATTTAGTACTCCAAAATAATAAAGTGTTAAGTTTTGAAGTCAGAACATATGAATCAAGTGAACCCAGTAACCAAAACCAAACTTTTTCCCCCCCCCCAATTTCTCTATTCCCAATTGATGGACTACATTTTCCTGACATTTGACAGAACTAGAATGGGAAAAAAGCAGAAGCTGGACCATAAAACTTAATTCTTCACTCTTATTCTCACCCCTTAATAAGGGTAGCACCCTTATTAAAATCAGGAATTTGTTTGCTGCCCTCCCTACCTTTTTTATTTTTATCTATTTTAAACTTCTCCTTTAGAATATATTGCTACTCACATCATGCACAGATCATTATTCTCTATTTCAGCAAAATAGTCTAAAAATTTAATTTCCAACCTACCAATAAGTTAATATATAAGCAATTTAGATTATCTATTCAAAACACACAAAGAAAGCTAAAAACACATTTTCCTATGACTATATTTTTTAATCTTTGTGGTAGGTCCAGTAATGTACACAAACCCAAAAAGGCCAAGGCATTACCTGATTAGGTAATTGCCACAAAGATGGGGAGAATTGATTTAGGAAATATAACAGGTATCCTAAAAGTCTCAGCTTCAATTCTTATTCTAGGTTTAGGACTTTTATGAGGACTGAGTACTCTGCACAATCCGAGTACTCAGTTCCTTACAGGGAAACAATTTCAATGCCATTGCTTTAAGAGTAGCATGGAAATTAAATTCCAAAGGTTTTGCAGCAGCTACCTAATGTAACAATGCAGACACAGGAGTGGCAGAGGAAAAACAAGTCTATGAAATAGCTATAGATTGACCGAGATTTATACAGTGACCAATTTGTTCTCTCATTAAAGTAGCAGGATAGTTGGAGGATATTTAGGACTGGAAAGGCTTTTTATTTCTGCTCTTTTGATCCCTGGTTTCTTTGGTTACTTATAAGGAACTCCACAATTGCTGCATGCTGGCTGGGACATACGCAGTTTTCTGAGGGCTCTGATGCAAAAGGGATTGCAGAATTTTTCAGGTGAGTGGGAGCAAGCAAGAGGAGCAAGTACCTTTGTACCATAACTCAATTTTATTTATAGATAAAGCATTTCAAAATATTACTACCAGTTCACACAGTACAGATTTCAGTTAATTTAGACTGAAAGTGTCTCATAAATAGCACAAAGTGCACACTGAGGAACAAAGTAACAAATTCTGAGGAGAATTTTCCTTGAAAGACAAGTCAAATGTTAAATGGTTTAGAATATCAGTTTGCATACTTTTTCCTCTTAAATGCTTTTAAAATTGGTTATGCCTGAGAAAACAAATTTGCATTTGTAAGGCACCTCTAAGATAAAAAGTGTTGCTGCCACTGTTTGACAAAACCTGATGTGGATTTGCTAAGTGACATAGGCATTCTCTAGCAATTTCTCTACTACATAATAAGTCTTAGCACCAATTTCCTTCTTCTCCTGCTGGGGAAATTCACAAGTAGCACATCCAGAGCCTTTGCTGCTACTGACTACTAAACACAACCCCCTCCCCTCCTGCCCACCGATGAATCCATAAAATAAACCTAAAATACAGTCAAAAAAATCACCAACAACAGCTCCTTGACTTTGACTGTCCCATCAGGAGCAATAGAGCCACTTTCCAGGGAACAGCTGAACAAGAAAACTGTCCCCACACACTCTCCCCCGCAGACATGCACAGAGCCCAACAGCCCAACAAAACTCTCCTCCATCTGCAACGAGTCAGAAGCTTCTACAGTTAGAAAAAGGGTTCGTGAAAGGTCTCACATCACACCCTGTATCAATGACGGCTCTTGCAACTGCACAGATTTACACTGCCTTGATTTATACCACTGCGATTTAAGTAGGCTGTATTCATATTAGCCTAACTCTGAGTTTTCAAATTATTCGCTGCAGAAAACGAAATTCATTGTTCTGCCTGTGTTGGGAAAGATCGATGAGGCGATACCTCTTTTACCCCATATGCACTCCTCAGCATTATAGAAAATAAAGTGGCAGAGCACCTCCCTGTGCAGTAACTGTTCAGGTGAAGAGTTTCCAGGCCACACAGTGTAAGCAGTGACTGTCAGTCTGCATTCAGTGCTCTCGCATGGCACCAAGTTAAGAGCCTTCAAAAGTCAGGGAACACACGCTCATCTGCACTCTGTTAGCTTTGCAACAAAATTGCAAAAGTTGTGAACTCTTGAATTGACCCTGCCTGTATCTTGGAAAGGATTTAAAGGACAGACCTTCCCTGTATTTCCGTTTGAAAGCGACCACATGAAAACTAAACCCTTTCATGTGTTTGTAACAGGGACCCACACACTTGTGACAGGGTTTGTCTGCAAAAGTAACTGTTGCAAACCGTAAGGAAAAACAGGAAGTATCTGAGAGTGTGATTAGGTGTTTGGGGGTAGATAGGGACAGCTACCACAAATTTTGCTTTTGACCAGAATGGGAAGAGAAGGGAGGTTCCAAGTGTGCTCAAAATAAACATTTTGTTCCTAGGCTCAAAAGTCATCTTGGCACACACATGATGTGGACAGAAGCACTTCAACAAACGCAGTTCATGCTACTTCATCAAGTGAAGTGACTAATGCCAGAAAAAAAACAAAACCTCCAGTCCACACAATAGACTTTAGCCCATGTTAGACAGGTTTTTGAAAAGTACATTCAGTATCCAGACTGCTTTAAAACAGCAGCTCTGGTGTAGATCTACCTTGAGTATCAAAGGACCTTCTCCAAAATTCACAGATTATAGAACAGGTTTTGCCCATACAACATTTACATTCTGAAGTGTTTTTAATGTATGCTGAAAGTTTACATATTTACTTTTTAATACTTTACCTCCTATCCAAGAAGGAAATCCATAAAAAGGAACTAAAAAAAAAAAACTTGCATATTTCTCTGCATGCCAAGAGACATAAAACAAAAACACTGCCCTCTCCCCCAAAAAACAACACCAAGGAGAGAGGAGGCTGTGGAGTCCAGGTCTTTCCCTGTGAATCCTCATCTCTGGCTCTGCCAAAGGAGCAATGTGTCAAAGCTACCAAGCCAGCCCAGCTCTGGGGTCCGAGCACAGTGCTTCCTGCTCACAAGCCAGGAGCTGGGATACCACAACGCTCAGCCACATGCAGCGTTGCTCAGTCCTCCCCTTGGCCAACATCTGCCTAGCGACACCGTGCACTGGGAAAGGTGCTCTGCTACCCCAACATGTGAGACCCCAAGGGGAAGATGGGCAAGAGGGGACCAGCACGGAGAAGATCACAGTGCCAAAGCGAAAACAGCTACAAGCCTCAAACCCACTGCCTCTCAAGTGAGTTTCAGCAGGACCACTTCAGTCACCGGCTTTTGCCTGGTAAAAGCCAAAACATTTAGAAGGCCAAATGCTGAAAGAAACCGTTTTAAATTATTATTCCCTCTGTCATTCGCACTCCAACCCCACTGTCCCCCTAACTCTTCATTTCAGTAAAAAGGTAATAGAAGTTAGCTTTATAAAGGAAAAAGTAAAAGCATCCAGATGACTATAGATACTTGGTGGGGAGCTCAACAAGAAGGGACATACCTATGTTTTGCAGCTCTTGTCATCGAATTCATGTTTATGCTATTTCAGAGCACCCCAGGGGTGATCACAACACCCGGTCGGGCATTAAAACCCTGGAAGAGGATTTCTAGTATTTCTATCACCCTCTGTCACCATTGAAGGTATCAGCACTGGTGTCCTAGACCACAGCAGCACACACTTTGTGAGGGGAAATCAGAGAGGAGACATGTTCTTTCAGCAGTATTTACATGTGTTCTACCAAAAGATCTGGTTCACATTATTGGAAAGATCTGATTAGTAAGACATCTATTTTTATAATATCACTGCCCAATTATTAGCTACACAGTAAACCAGTATCGGATTCTCCCCATGCCACCTCCTCCCAGCAATACTTCACTTGATACTCATTCATCTGCAGGATTATCATATAACTACCCGGGTAAATCTGGATCAATGTCTTCTCACTCCACTGAGCCACCCGATCAATAGCAACAAGGACATTCTGCTGTCAGCCGCGAACACTGCTCACACTGCTCGGCCCCCCAGCCTTGGTGCTACAGATTCCACCATGCAGTGCTCAGTGTGGCCCTGATCACTCTGCAATCCCCAATTTGTGCCTCCAATTGAAAAAAAAATACGTTGGTGTGACTTACTGTTATGACATGCCGTCTTAACATGTATGCATTTATTCTTCAGGAAGACAAAATAAATAGCAAAAACTTACTGCAAAAAAAAAAAAATCATGCAAGTACATTTAGCTAATAAAGGGCATTAAGTGGTACATAAGTGAATTTTTTCACTCCAACTAGTAGAACACTTGCAGCTCCTCTTCCAGCTCCTGGTAACTCCTGTAGAGCTCTGCAAACCAAAAATATCACCACACACTTTTCAGACAAGAATCACATTCTGCAGTTACATTACACAAACACTAAGACGACAGGACTGGGGGAAACTATATATACACAAGAGCTTCCAAGAATTTTAAACCTTTAAGAATATATGCCAAATAAGTCTATCCACTCACTAGACTTAAATTCTGTCTACCCACTCCCAATGGAGAGGGACTTACATCAGACTCCTGAACCACGTTATTAACTAACACCAAGCAATGCTTTCCTTTACTGCACATTCCACTAAGGCAGACAAATGGAGAACTCCTATGTTTCTGGGAACCAGCTTTGCATAATGGAACCAGCATGGGAGAGAAGGGACCAGAAAGAGAAACTACACCCAAGAAATAAGTCTCTCCTCCGATCACTGCCAGTGCACTTCAAGGACGGAACATGCAGATCCTCTGTTTAAGTAGGAACACAAAACTTACACGTTTTTACATAAAAAAAGAAAAATTTCACCCATGAATTATTCCCCTCTTATTTAGACTATGAGGTATCCCTTCGACATATGAAAACTGGAAACGTTTAATTTCACAAAAATCAGCTTTATCTGAAGCCAAGCTCCTTTGCTGGAAGTTCGCTTCTCTGACCAGTACAACTAATGAAAGCTCTTTCCCCCCTCCACCCTCAAGGATTATGCATCTTACTCCCATCACTACCTCTTTGTCTCCAAATCCTCATTACCTCACACACACACACACCCCCAGTACTCCTACTCACCTCGGGTCCTCACCTCTCCAAGAGCAAACACATCAGATGTAACCCACCACCTTATACAAACTGTTTAGCTCACTATCTACCACCATCCAAGGATCATGTAACAAGGATGTAGACAGAACCATCCCTCCTCCTCTCAGCTACAGCACTTCAGGCCTTTCCTCTCCCTGCTCTTTTTCTAGAAAATGTGTATTTGGCCACAAATGGCAAGGCTAGCAGTTCAAACAGCATTGAGGGCAGATGGAGAAAGAGCAGCTGACCGATATGGACAGCACTCGCTTTCTAACTGCACATTGTTTTTTGGTCAAGTTCGTTTTACCTCCAAAAATTCTCTTCTCTATATTGGCCCAGCCTCACCTTTAAGTTTCTCTGCTGATTCTAACCAAAATCTTTCAGTAGCAACAAGTTTTGTTCAAGGATGCTTGCAAGTTACAGATTTGCCACCCAAGCACAACACATCAGGCTGCTGTACAGCTGCAATTGTTTTTATTCCTGTATAGTTTTACGGGCTACCTTTTAAATTTTTCACATTGAAAAAAGTCAAAACTTTAACCTTTAAAATATACCTCCCAGTTACAGGACCCTTCTGCCAAAAGACACACCCTAATCTGTATTTTGGCCCCAAGAAGCAGGACACCTGTCCCCGTGAATCAAGCAGTAATTACTAGGTGGCCACCTGCAAACCTCTTCATTGTGCCAAAAGGCTGAGACACCACAAGCAGCCTGCCAGCTTGCAACGCTATCACAAGCCGCAGCCCTGGGAAAAGCATTGTATGTTCTCACTGTGTAAAATAAATACAGTGCATGCAGTTCTCAAACATGTTCCTCCTATGGCTTCAGATACATTTTAAGAAACCAGTTAAGGGATGGATATGTTAACATATTAACATATGGCATGTTCACATATAACCTTAACACAGTTCCTACTTCAAGCCAGCTGATAATAATTACTCCAGATTCTGCACTGAAACTTGTAAGAGCATAAAATCACTCTTGATAAGCTTAAGTTGGCCCCTTACAAGGGGCCAACAAAGCAACATATGAAGCAACAAAAGGCTTCATATGGCATTAGCACCTTTCTGGAGGAAAGGGACCATGAGCTGCCAAGACCAACTGTGAGCATTCGGCTCACATCTCAGCGCCCACAGCAGAATCTGAAGAACATCCATAAAGCCACAGTTATTACATGAACAACACTAACCCCAAGGTAACACGGAGCTGACAGGCACTCCCTATCACTAGGCTCCTTGTACTCATATTGGACTTGTAGCAGAAATGCAAGCTCAGGTGAGGCAGGCTGCTGTGCAAAGTGGCAGGGATAACAGCAGGGATGGAAAAAACAAAACAAAAACAACACTCCAGACTGACTAGTTACTACCAAACTCTCAAACTACAGGATCAACTATAATAGCTAAACACAAGGGGTCAAAGTATGACCCTAAAAAATGCTTTAATGCTTCTTTTCCTTTCTTCACCTACCTAAGTCAGCCCAAAATGCAGCAGGTCCATCTACAAATAATACTTCAATAAGGTTTGGCAGAACCCTCAACAGTTACTCCCTATTGCTTATAACACTTGAAAAAAACTAAGCAGTACACGGGGAGTTTGAAGGAGGCTGCAAGGCAGTGTCCTACCCTACACTAACCTAGAATCATCTTACTAAACCTCAGCTTAAAAGTTTTGTTTTGCTAGAGTTTCTGATGGGAAAGGATTTTTAAATGGTTTTTTTTTGTTTTTTTTGGGGGGGGGGTTTTTTTTTGTTTTGTTTTGTTTTTGGCATTGCCAGGCTTGTTCATTATAACATGTGGCAGTTTTCTGCGAGTATACAGACCTTGCCAGTATCTACTGTTAACTACATTAATACTATTTAGCAACACCCATATGATGTTTTGCAATAACACTGTAGCATAATTAAGTGTTGTTGTATTTTGGAAAGAAAGCGATTTCTAACAAATTGTGATTTCACTATTGTTATTCAAACCGTGTATCTTTTGTGATTACTAAAACATGCTCTTAATCTTAGGAATTAAGACAGTCAATGACTTCTGATGGCAAATTTCAAAAGAAACAGCTCTGGGCTGTCAAACTAAGCATCGCAACACAGTTTTAAGTCTACGGGATACGTATACACACACAGAGAACTGAAATGAGAGAGAATCTGACAGATGTAACTAGACAAGGAAAAAACAGAAGTGGTGAGAGGCAAAGGGTAGATTTTATTTGCTTAGGTATTTAGATCTGAAAAACTTAAAAGTATTTGTTTTAAGATTAAGGATCAAAAGACGACACTTTCACCTACAAAAATTACATTAGGCAGAACAAGATGGACAACTTGATCTCTCCCCATTCTTAGCTTAAGTTTCACCTTTTTCCTTTTAAGAACTGTTCTTCTCTGCCTCAGGTCATCTTCTTTTATCACATCTCTGCTTCCCTAGGACCTTGGCTACCGCTCCGATACCTACTTGGACATTTATCAAGTATCTGTCCTCCATAAAAGCTGAACCAACACAAGGACATTGCTCCTCCAGAGAAATTTAAACACTTGTTTTTCTGGATCCAAGTTTATTTTGGAGACACCAAAGTTTAGAAACATTTTCAAAAGTATGAGTAGGAAACAGTACCTTAAATCTACACAAGCTCTATTGACTTTCCTAAAGCTAAACCTTTCAGTATCACTGAGGAAGGTGGCTTCCCATCTCTAACCTAAAAAAAAGTTCTGGCCAGAGATGAACGGCAGCACAATGATCATAAGGGACGTGTCAGGAGAGAATGCTAGAAGACACATGAAAAAACTACGCATCTTCTGGAATCCTTTATTTAAGCACAGTCAAGGCTAGTAAGTATTATATGTTTTTCCCTATTTATTTTCTTTTTATTACCTTATCTGATTAAAATCTTTTTAAGGGCAGACAGGAAGTTCTTCTACTTAAAGAGCAATCGCGGCCACGAAAAGATCGCCCATTAGCCACACTATCTCCAAAGCCTGCAGCCTTATTAAATTACAACTGTTTGAACAAGGTCAAGCACTTGGGGTTTAATTCAAAGTGTTTCCAGGTATAATGCTGTCAGGTCAACTTAAACAAGCCAACAGAGGCTTTGAGCTTGATTAAATATTAAAACAGAGTCTTTCACATCTGTTTTTATCCAAGGATGAAATTACTGTACATGCCTTCAACCAGCTCATTAATACACTGTACACATCTTGCCTCAAAAGGTTACAGGAATATCAGTGCTTTCCGAGTGCCTGCAGTGAAACCCACACAACACAGCTAGAAGTGAGGTCACTGCATACTTTAGCAGGATGTCAATATTTCTTTACAAATGTGAGAGGTAATCAGTTAGACATAGATACATTTTAAATTAAAAGATTGAAGCCTCCAGTGAAGCTAAACCGGTTGCCTTTGATCTGAACCTTTTAATCACTCATCTCATTTTCTTTGATAGATAACTTGATAACAGACACTGAACAGAAAGTCTGATACAACAGTAATTATTTTTCAAACTGGAGGGCTGTCATGTCCAACTAGAAAACTGCATTTTAAACATTTGCAAAGCATAATTTTTAATTGAAACATAAAAGGTCCTTCAAGATCATCTATTTCAACACCCATCATTCCTAATGATACCTTGATCTTGTGTTAGGGTGGAGAAAAGAGAAAGCATTTGACAGAAAGCACTTTCTTTGACGATGATACATACAGTGTCAACTACTCTGCATAGCATCTGCTCCACTTAAACTAAACACACAACAACACAAGGTATACACAACCCCAAAATGAGATAGTGCCCTAGCACAACCTTTGCAGGAGAAGGCAGACACTAGTCAAATCAGTCTTCCCAACTGCAACCTGCAAAATGCACAGAGACAAATCAAAGTCATCTGCAGAGTAACAGATGCATGAGATGGGACTTGGAAAGGAAGCAACTTGTATCCAAACTATGATCACCTCGGAAAGGCGGACAGGGGGGAACACACCACTGATCTCTAAGGTAATATATACTGAAATGGAACCTAAATGTGTCATCACTTAAAAAGTACATTCTCAGCAAGTTTACCATAAAACATTCAAACTTAAAACTCAGCCTTAGCAGTGCTCTCCTGGGGCTGGGAGAGAGAGGCAAAACCCATTGTTTCCAAAGCAATGCGCTTATGTTATGAATATAAGAATGAAATAATGAAAAAAAGACACCAAAAAAGTTTTTGAATGCCCTTGCATTTTTAAAAGAGTCAAAGCTATACACTTTAAGCCTTGGTAGTTAATAAGGCATGAGACAAGTTGCTTAAAACAAAATAAAATTCCAATACAACTGCCTTTTACCATCCACTAATTTATACTTGAATAATATAATCAACTAGTCCAAACTATGCTTAATGTAAAGTCAATAAATTCCTTTTTGGCTGTTGACACAAAAACCTACAGGGCTTTTAACACTTGAGGAAATTAATCATTATAACACTTTGGCTCAATGCACATCTATATTGAAATAATTTGGTCTTTAATTCACTTTATGTGTAGCTGGGTTTAAAGTAGTAAATATAACAGAAGCTGGCCTCACTAAACTGGATCCAGTTCTAACCACCTTTCATTAGCTTGGTATATTGGAACAAAGACCAAAAGAGTGTTTCCTTTAAAATACAACTGTGCATTATTAAGCAACCAAGTCTATTAATATGTAATGCAATAACAACACTTATATTTGATCTGTTCAAAAGCGCAAAATAGGGATGCATCTGCTTTCAATTAGCTTTGAGGTACAGAGATGCTCTGTTTCACTGGCCAAAGTTCACTGACCACAGCAATAAGACCACCAAAATAAAGCACCTCGAGGCTAATGAACTAACCACGCAGCTTCCTGGCTTTTAAACCTTATGTGAAATTCTTCTAACCTGGACATGGTTTAGCCTTGTGGCTCTCAGGCTTAGCTTGCCTGGAAACCCACAGCAACAGTAGCTCATACAAAAACAGCCTGAGAGTGACCCAAGGAGCAAGGAAACTTGTGCAAGTCACTTGAGCGCAGTGAGAAGAGAGATCCAGTTAAGAATCCATCCAGCTAAGTAAGACACCTCCACTGCCCCTGAGCACCTAGCCAAGCTACTTGCAACCCTGCTCCAGCTACTGCTGTAACAGAATTTCTCTGTCAAGATAGCAAGTGCATGGACAAGAAGGCAAAGGAGAGAAAAAAATAGACACTATATCAAAACTCTAGAAAGCACTTGCCAATGTGCAAATCCACTCAAAAATACAAAACCTTGCATTTTTACAATACAGTTTTCTTCAAAGCAGTATATACAATGGCAAACTCGCCCTTTACAGCTTAAATGAACAGCCCCACCTTCAGGTCTTCCTATTATGTATACACACACATATGTGATATATACATTCACATACACACACATACATACACACACATTTATATATTTTATATATATATGTGTATATATATATACACACACACACACACACCCCCCCCAGGGCTCATAGAAAGCACTTCTTTCGGAAAATAAACAGCTTCAAGGGAAGAGAAATCTTTAAAAGTTATTTGCATAAATTCCTGAATCTCTACTTCTAAACAGCATTCAAACATAAAAAACACACTCCCACAGTTTCCCCCTCTTGAGATTTACAGTTAAATTAAAACAGAAACACTTCCTGGATAAATTGGACAGATAATGCAATACAGCTTTTATCAAACCAATAAATATGTTATAATATACAAGCCTCAGGCCCAAAGAGACTTTCTTCTTCAGGTGCTGGCAGTTTATAAATTAGCTCATTTGTAGCAAAGAAAAAGCTTCATAATTAGTAACTAGTTCATCATTAAAACCTTGCAATTCACTGTATGATGTCACAGACTAATGATTTTGGCACTTATTTACACATTCAATTATTTTCTGGCATCTTGGTATATTCAATCCCATTATTTTCTGTATAATTGACCAGCTTCAACAGCTCTAATTCTTCTTCTGTAAATACAGAACATATTGCACAAGTCAGGATCATAGCTATCACTCTTAAAATAATGCCACATAATGTACAGTTTAAGTTTGACAAGGTTTAAGATGCTTTGCCCTGCAGCCAGTAAAAGTTTGATTTAAAAAGCACTGTAGAGTAATTAGATTTAAGCAACAGAATTACTTAAAGCACCACACTCATTGACTGGTACAGCTTTTATTGCAGTAGATTAGACTCATTACCTAAAGAGATTGAAAAGCAGCTCAGGATTCATTTACTTCTGTTACTAGAAATTAATACATTCAGTTCTGGTGACTGCCGTGAGTGGAACACGCAGATGCAAGTCCTGCAGGTCCACCTATTCCAGGCAGCCCCCTGGACTAACAGCAAGAGCAGCCCTGGCTGATTAAATCTCAAGGAGTGACAAAACTTGCTAAACATTCCTTATCCAGGTAAATGTGGAATACAGAGTCTTCAAATCTTTTACCCAAAAAGCCAAAATGGTAACCCCATTTAGTACAAGCATGGGGAATAAAAAAGGTGGCAGTGAGAGATTCCAGCAAGAATTTCCCATGGCTGTTTGAAATGAAACAATGATATTTTCATCTACTTCTGCAAAAAATGTTTAAATACAAGGAAAAGTCAACTGAGCAAATACCTGTCTTGTTTAGCATAAGAGGAGAAAATTTGAAGCGTGTGAAGTAGAATGTTAAGACTGGAGTGCAAAATCAAAACTTGTGAGTATGATGGCAGTGAGAATCACTGTGGATCTTGCATGTATAAAACCGTCTTGAACAAATTCAGGAAGTCTCGCACAACTGACTTCAAAGGGAAGGCCAACAACTTGCCTGTCCTAGAGAAGGACCACAAGACTACCCTGCCAGTCGGAGATCCACCATTTAAATTTCTCACTCCTCACTTCCTCACGTTATACTAAGTATGACATGATGGGAAGGAGGATGATTTATACTGGTCCTATATCACAGTGGGAAGTAAACTTGGATCATAGTTGGCTTCTTCTTTCACCTAATAATTAGCATAGAAACTACAAAACCCAAATTAAGATCCTACCAGCAAAGCTTCCCCCCTTGGGAAGATTCAAGAATGGCTGTACCAAGTAGTAAACCCTGCTGAGCTTGAGGTCTCTGAACCATCTTCATTAAAAGAGATCTGTTCATCTCCACACAATCTTTTAGCATTGCTTTATCACCTACTGTATCCATATTAGTGAATCCCTATATTCAAACATGTAAGAATCCAATAGAATATTATAAACTGGATAAAACAAACAACACCCCTTCTCACCCCAAACACTCCTTTGGGAGGGAAGTCCAAGTTGCATTTAAGCAGACAGGGATGAGGACCCTGAACTCAGCAAGACCCTTCTTTCTGTATATTACATTCAGCGTTATTTTAACCATAGCCTCCTAAACCCTCTTCTTTGTCCCTTGCCCTGAAGGGTCACTGCAGCACCCAGTGACTTTTTGCAATTTTGCAATTGTTCCCTTGCAATTTTTGAATGTTGCAAGGGAACCCTAAAAGCCTTGAAAAAGCTGCTCTTGGGAAGAATGCTGAGCTACTCAGCCTGTTTTCATATTACAGAAGTGTTGCAGTGTTTTGCCCAATGCTACAAAGTTTAGTAATTCAAAAATATCTCCTTATACATTGGTGCTATAACACCACCTGATTCTAATTATATCTTAGCAATTCTATTTCTGATTAGTAGAATTATTCTCAACAAAAGCTTTCCGGGCCTTACAGAACAGCATTTTCTCTGGTAAAGCTAAACTGATCTGAAGAATTCAAACATTTAGGGGAGAGAACAACACTGTAGACACTACCAGCCCAGATGCTGTTTTTCACTGCTGCAATACAAATAGTTAAAGCTTTCTGGGGAATACTCCAATTCTCTCTACCTCAAATTGTATTAGAGTGCCAATTTAAATGTGGAAAAATCTCTTCAATAAAAGCAATGTATTTGAAAACCTAGGTCTAACTAAAATATGTAAAGAAGGGTTGGGAGATGAGTTTACAAACAAATTTTGATATACAATCATCATCTTTAATGTGCATCAACTCCCAGTTGTAATCCAAATAGATTATAGCTCTATTTACAAGCTTTAATAATCAACAGCTAGCTTAAACTGCTCTCAAGGCAACTCTCAAAAAACCTATGGACGAGTTTTAATTGCCAACTTGCCATACGACAGTTAGAACCTGTAAAAAAAAAAGACTTTCTGCAAAAAGAAAAAAAAAAAATCTTCATTAAGAAACAGAAGCAACTTCCTTTTTCACCTCTTCAGCTTCCTCCTCCTTCACATTCATTTTTGAATTAAAAAGCCTACTTCCAAATTTTCAAATATCAGTGACCATATGATGACACAGTCAAAAAATAATAGTTTGGTCAAATGCTGTGGACACTGTCCTAAGGAATTGCCCTGATAAACACAAATATAGAAGGTAGCATCAAGTGAAATAATTCTTACAGTGTCCAATGCTCGGTACCTGGAACTAGATTAAATACTCTTTAGCATAGTCTTTGTACGCAGTAAATCCAGAATTCAACAACAGTGCAGCAGCTGCTCAGTGACTAGGCTGCTGAATTCAATGACTGACAAAAGGTTACCTTAATTCAATGAGATAATCAGCGCACATTTACCCACTACCAAGACTTTTCCAACCATCTGCAAGGCGACAGAGCTAACTGCCTGTAAAACAACTGGCAGCATGCTGACATGGCCCCACATCCCTCGTGTCAATGAAAATTTATCTCTTAGCAACAGCTAAAAAGAAGCTGAACTTACAGAAATATTTTAGAGGCATGATAAGCCAACAATTTCTTAGCAAGCAATTTTGATTGCTATAGATCTCCAGACAGATGTCAACTCTAATTGGTAAAATCTATTAAATACACATGAAGAAAAAGTTGGAGGAGGGAGAAAAGTTGTCATGGCAGTAACAATGGGAGTCAGTAGAGCAGTGCACGTAAAAGACAAAGTTAACCTTATTTCAGACTGCTGGCCTCCCAATGATATCACTAGCTATGAAGTAAACAGAAAGCAAGTGCCATGCAGAGACAGAATAAAACACTACTAAGGCTGCTCTCAGGAATTGAAAGGTCATACAATATTCAGATAAAAACTTGTATTTCAAAGAGAAAAAAAAACAAAATAAAAGAGCCAAGAATAAAATGACTTTAGCTACTTAAACTGCTTTAGGATTCCCTCCCCTACTAAGGGGAAGTAAATCAGATGCTTGTGTTGTCTTTCTAATTAAGCATTACTAATTACACAGTAAGCATACACCTTGCTATGAAGGTGCAAAGGTCGTGAACTCAAAGAAAAAAAAAGTTAATGGAACCAAACTCATTTGCAAATAACAGCCATACAACACTTTTAAAAAAGAATTTAAGAACAGCACTCTTACTGAATTGCATTTGTGATAGCCAAACACATTCAAATACAGTATTGAAAGAAAAATAGTATAATCCAATGAGTTCCAGTTTAACACTAGCAGATTGTAGGCAGTTGTGTTTGGAACTACACAGAACAAATTAAATAGGGCATGTTCACACAATGAGATCTGAACAGCTTTTTGTTCTAAGCAGAACAGAGTTACCAGCTGTCAAAGTCATTTTCTCAAACAAAATCAACTACAGTGTATTTATTAACTTAAGAACAGAGATAAAAGTTTTATTTCTAGCTTAGCTCTTAAGAGTCACCTACACTTCCTTAACAGACTAGTTGCCTATCAGATGTATTGAGAGTATTACTTAAAAATGTGAAGTTATCCAAAAGAGAGGAACAAAACAGAGCTCCCCAATATCACCTTTTCCAAGAGCAAAATCCTTCAAATCTTCAGCTACAGAAATTTCCTTAAATTTACAGACAGGAATAAATCCAGGAAAAATATTGAATTTAGAGCTGTATAATGTGTGTGTTACAGGGTTGATTTAAAAAAAAAAAAAAAAAAAAAAAAACACACCAATCATCTTTCAGGCAGTGACATGTGATGCCTTTTGCCATTGCTGTAACCATGTAACCAAAGAACATAAGATGACTTTTATTTTCAAAAAGACTCAGAGCAACTCTAAGTTAGTAGAGCAATATAGTAGAAATGTTATTTACATTTTTGTTCTCTCAAAAGCTTGAAATTGACAGGAATCAAATCTACTGACAAATATCAGAAAACAAACAAACAAAAAAAGTAGACTGCAAGTTTAAAGATTACAAAGAAAGTTCTCGTGAGAGAAATCTTGGATTAAAATACTTCCTCATCCAAGAAAAGCCTATTTGAAAGAACAGGCCAAGTACCCTTTATTAAAGGGTGGAATAGAAATTCCAGTTTGGGCTTCTCACGTGCATTTATGCAAGAAAGCCTCCTCACCTCATATAAACTTTTTTCTTCTTTCTTACAAGCCATTACCTCCAGACAACTAGCATGCACTACGCCATATTTCATATGTTCCAAAAATAGGAGCAATCTCTACATTCATCAAAACAACAAAAGAGGAGAAAAAAAAAAAAAAAAAGCACCAACTCCAAAACAAAGAAAAAATTACTGGAGAATATCTTCCCTGCATTCTCCCCAGCTTATTTTAGCTTAATCTCAAACTAGGAACTCATTCCTGCTTGTGACACACCTCTTCAGAATATACTTTTAAAATCACCGCAGAAGAACAAGTTACTGGTTTCTAGAACAGTGCAAGCTCCAATACTATAGCATGCAGTTAAATACACATATATGCCAGCGCAGGAACAGGTTGGCATATGCACACAGCATGCACTAACAGATGAGACTATCTTGATGAGTAGTTTTCTCCAATCATTTCTCAACCGATTTATCTTCACTTTTTCAAAATTCAGAAAATGTTTATTACTTGCACCTAAATAAAAGCTTGGTTCACTAAGTCAGTGGAGCATATTGCCCAACATACGCCAATAAACAGGATTCCTACTGCAATTTTCCAGTAATAAAGCAGCACTTTATTTAAAAAACACTAATAAATTATCAGGACCATTCACGTTTTATAATTGGTTAAGCAGAAGGAAGAGAACTTGACAGCTCAAGGCAGAAGACAGAAAATACCACATATATGTGCAAGCAGCATTATGCATTCCTGTAGGTCTCAGTGGGTATGTTTATAAACTAATAACCAAATATTTATTCATAAGCCAATATCCTGTCCTCCTCTCCCACTATCACTAGCTTGCTTGTTAACCTGACTCCTACAGCAGGTTTGCTAGTGTCTACAAGATGAAAGAGCAGCAACAAAGTAGGAAATCAAAGCTGAGTGTCTTTTAAATTAGGAACAGAAGGAAGAGAGAGGGCAATGCAGCTGCCACTATAAGCACAGAACTTAACTAAATTCACTGATTGAAGTGGAGATTATTTTTATCTTGACAATTTGACTTATCAAACATTGCCTTTTCAATCACCTTTTAACTATTTCTGTATAATCACTTGGATAACTGCTGCTCCTTATTCACCTATCCTAAGCATGTAGCGAACTCCATCTCACAGTGCTTCAGGTTTTGGCATTAACCGCATTTTTATACACCAATATTAAGATAATAGTCCAAAAAGTTTGATAGAAAACATCCCTATAAGATAATGACAGAACTTAAATGAAGCTTAGCAGAGGCCAGCTCCAGCCTCATGTATATAAAGCTCCAAGTCCAATGACTCTTAGACTTCCTGAAGTCTTAAAAGGAAGGACCCAAGAAAGCAGAGCACATTCTTTTCCTACAGCAACACTCAAAATCCCCTCAGGAAACGCAGACTTTTCCGAGAGACGCAGATTTTTCCGAGATCAACCATGTCTCGAACATTTTTTCACTCATATTCTGGCTATTTGATATAGCTGTCCGCAAATCTTGGACATCACAGGCTTGCATGAAGAAACTGTACCTTTAATTACATCAAAATACTAACAGACTCCGTTGGCATCTTGACCAATGCGCTAATGCAACATGTCACAGTCCAGTGTCCTACTTATCAGCTATGCACTGATGCCTGAGCTGTTGACACCCGAGAAATCCCAAAAGGTTAAATGCTTTGTCAAGCTTCTAGTGGAGGTAAGCAGCTTGATCAGTGCGCTTTGCGATCTTAAGCTGTTTGGTGAACTCAAAGGAAATTCCTCAGTACAACTGCACTGTTCTACATTACTGAGCTTCTGACTTTGAAGATATTGGTCAGGCCTATTAAGTTTGGAAACAGAATTTAAGATCTACTTACTCTCATTATACCACAAGAACAAATTCACATTTCTGATAGCAACTTAGCAAACTTAAACAGAAGCCAGAAGCAATGACACTGTACCTTGCTCTGTATTAGCAATGCTTTTTAAATGGAGAAAGTTATCAGACTGAGCTTTTAAGTTTTCAAGCTATTTAAACACTTTAGGTCATTTCATTTATAATTACCATCCCATCTTTTCTACGATGCTCCTTATTTCTCCAATTACCAGAATAAGAAAATCATTCAGCATGGCCATGCACTATAATGAATGACAGGCTACATCACTAGTACCTGAGAAAATCAGACTAGTTCAGTGATTGGTTAGGTTCTTAATAGCAAACCACCCAGGACAGCACAGGAGCTGTGGGCTAAGTGGTGCTCTATTTTATGCATTTCATTCCCAACATTCACAATCACAATTCAAATCCACAATCATTGCGGTAACAGCACTGCTCCAGGACACAACAGTAAGCAACTCTCCCAGTTTTGTTGCAGAAAGTTCTGAGGCATTAGGTTCAAAAAAAAAAAAAAAAAAAAAAAAAAAAAAAAAAAAAANAAAGACCTTCGCAATCATAAAGAAAAAGATTCTCTCCTTTTCTCCTTTCACTTGCTCAAATATACAGAGAGGAGTGGCCTTTAGAAAAAAGTACTAAGAAGTTCATAAATATATTCAAAGTGGCACAGAGAAGCCATTTAAATCATTTGACTGAGTAATGCTTCTCTTGCTACAGCCTGACAACACTTCCATTTTCCAAAAAAATGGTCTTTTGTAACTTGCAACTGTCAGTTTGAAAAACTACATTTAATGAGCAATTGATTTACACCCCTGGGATCTTGTTGTACATCAATGGTGGAACATTAGCTTATATGCGTCTCCTCTTTTTTGGCTAAGGCAGGTAGAGGTACAGTACTAAGACAATAGCCAAGGCAGTTCGCCTTAATTCTAGGGGCAGATTTCAGGGATGGGGTTGTGGTTTTTTTTTTTTTTGTAAACAAAACAAAAGAAAGGTGCCAAAGCAGGTACTCCAAACAGAGCGAGGGGGAGCAAGTGAGTAAAACCTCCAATTACAATTTAAGGATAAAATGGCTCTCCCAGTTCAGACAAGAGAGTTCTCAGAAAAGAGAGTGGATGAGCAAACATAAGTGGAACTGCTACAACTATGAAGGGTAGTTTTTGCTTTTTAAAAACTCACTGCTCTCAGTTTGACTACAGCAGACTCTATAGTACATCACACCAATTATTTTGAAAATAAATTATTTAGATAATCGAATTTAATCCTTGGGATTAAACAGACTACTACAAAAGTTTGGAATTGTTCCTTATTATAAACTAGAATTATGTGCACATCATTTAAAAATATGTTCCTAGGCTTAATTTCCAGCTTGGATAAAAAGGTAAATTGTATCTCCTCAGACAGTCTCTGGAAAACTGCAAACAGAAGGCATCTTTCCAGAAACTAAGCTTGCTGCACCAGAAATGAAAATCCAAACTTCCTCTATTTTGAAGAGGCAGGCCAATCTTGCTTAGGAGAAAGAAAAAATAGAAAAAGAAAGTAAGTTTTTAATTCCCCTCCCGCGATACAATTCAAGAAAACTTCCACAGGTGTGTTTCTCACGTCAATCAGAATGTATCAAATTGTAAGATACCAAGAAAGCCCAAAGGCTCCCCGTATCTATTTACAGTAATATGAGCTACTTCTCCAGAACATGGCGTGACAAAGCTTTTCCATTTCAGTTCTACATACTCTGAAGATGGGATAAGGCATTCTCCAGCTTCTGATAAGCTGCAGAATCTCAAGTGTGAATAGTAGCCATCTAAAAGCATTTGTTTGGCTTATGTGTAGATTTGGTCCCTGCAACATTGCTGAAGTTACAGAGGCGGCAGAAAAACTGCAGGGAGCAGCAGCACCTGTGTGATCATCTCAGAAGTTCAAGGACCACAGCTACAGCACTGAGGTGCAGCATAGGTGTATTTTGTGAATGGAGACAGGAAGCACAATCACAGGAGTTTACTTGTGTCAAGTAACAATAACACTCCCGAGTCACTGTTGGAGCACTACTGTCTCTACGGTGGTATTTTATGGAATGAGACAGCTAAAGCCACCTTTCATTTTTCTCTCTTTTTATTTCCCCACTCGAACCCCTCTACAGTTTCCTCAGCATAAGCACTACAGATGATCCATCGTAGAAACCTATCACTCCATTTTCTCAGACTCAACCCTGGGAACACAGACTTCATGCAAAGTCACCTCCAAAGTTAGTCAGTGGAATAATCCCTGGGGGGGTAAATCAGTAAGGCTCACTCAGAACACTTGCTTTCTGCCTAAGCTTTTCCCTATCTCTTCTCACTTGGAAGTTTATAGGCCAGGGAAGATAAGGTGGAGCAAAGAAACTTCAGCCAAAAGTCTCCTGTTGCCTTCCCACAGGACCACAGGAAGCTGAGGAGCAGAGCAGGGAGGAGTCATGGATGCCAAAAACCTTCACTATAGATTGGCCCTTTGCCTAAACGGCAGAAGGAGGAACACCCAGCATCTGCACTGCCACAAGCTGCATCCCATAAGACTCAAATCCAACCCATGCCAAACTGCACTTGGAAAAGCTAAACGGACACAGGCCAGTAAAAGCAGAATTAAACAAGAGTTCAAGTATGAAAAAATAATACCACTTGTTTTTGCACAAACATCAAATTTGAAATACAAAATAAATGTGAAAAAGTAGCATTAATTCAAGCCAAAAATAAGATGGAAACCATTAATATGCAGTTGCTGAGCTTTTCCAAAAGGTGTCTATGAGAATCAAGAAAGCACAGGGAAGTGTTTATCAAGTGATATTCTGTATCATTCACACTTAATACTTCAAATACAATTTATCATGCAAAAGATGTAACCACTGGACACAGGCCCACTGTCCTCTAACATGCTGAACAAATTGCCATCATCCCTTTTTTTTTTTTTTTTTTTTTTTTTAAAATGAAGCTTGTATTTAACTGATGTTTAAAAATAAGCAAGTAAAATCTGTCTACAGTGAACAAACAAATGCTTCTTCAGGTTTAGAGACACACTGCATTTGTACTCAGATATCAAACTCTTGAGTTGGTTTTGTGAAGTTCCCAGACTACAGAACCTTCCTTATACAAGTAACTAAGGAAAAGGAATAGACATGGAAATAGACATGGAAAATGTTCTTCTTCAGAGCTGCTCTACCAATGACCCCATTAAAGATAAATTAAATATCCATTACATCATTTAATGACTTCAAGATTAACTTTGAAATACTGCTTTTTTGCTGAATTTCCAGAAGTATTTTTATGCATTAAAAATTTTACATGAAAATGAGATACTGCTCAACACATTCAGGCTCATTCTTCCCTCTGTTAACACCCTTTCCTACTATGTTTTCAGTTTTTACACTGCATTTTCTGATTAACATTCTTGTACAGCCCTTTTCAGGAGAGGATGGGTGAGAAGTGTGAAGTGTGAGAGATGAGACATGTATGCAAGATACTCTGAACATAAGGAACATAAGAGCAGTAAAAATTGATCTTGCATACTTCACTATCACAATGCATAGTTTTATCTAACTGTTGAGCAGTAAGTGTCCTCCTTTTTCTGGTATTTTTCTTTTCATCTGCCAGAAAGATATCATTTAAAATTTTATCCTAGCAAATGTCTCCATTTTCAGTTTGTTTGTTGTCAAGAGAGCTTTGCCTTTGGCTAGAGACTGGTCAATTCCTTTAACTCACCAATTAATTTCACACACTGGAATAGATGCTTAGCAAATATGGCTAGATAATCTGAAACATGGCAACATTCTAAGGAACCAGAACACTCAAGACAAGTGGAAAGTCCTTTGGAGATTTAGTTCATGCTGACCATCATGTTCCATACCATGTGAAACCATGTACACAATACAACATCATACCACGCACAGAATCTATAGTTGATAACAGCTCTTCAACTTTCTGATGAAATCTGTCCTTCCCACAACCCTCCTACCTGCAGCTCTTAATACAGGAGCAAAAGAGCAAACCTGCACACCAAAAGGTAGAGAAACGAACAGATGGGGAAGTGTATGATTCAAACAGCCGCACTACCTTCTGCTTACCGTAAATGGGAGTTGACATGTCTTTGCACAAATTCAGAAGCACCATAATACAACACAAACAGATTAAACAAATACTTTTTTTTCAGGCCTATAGAGAAAAGGAAAGAACACCTGATAGTTGCATTTATTTACAGTAGCATTAACCTGTGCTATTTCTACTTTTGCTGAAACAAGAGCACTGCACTTAGCTGTTCGGAATCACCAACCAGGTCGGAAGACAGCAGTTCAGCAGCTCTGGATCATCATCACCACCAAAAGGAAAAGAAGCACTTCCAGTAACTCCACACAAGTATTTTATCTTATGCAAAACACTGAGCAGTCCCATAGTCAGGCTCCAGGTCTGCAAAAGTAGCTTCAGCCATTACTGTGGTTCAGCTGTGCTGGAGCAGTATATATCTCTTTGCTGACCATTTCTTGCTCCCTCAGGAAGGCAGGCTCAAGGTCTGCCTTTTGCACTGCAAGTGTGAAAGCTCAGGTTGCCAAAGAAGGGAGGAGTGGAGTTTCTGAATTCAAATGCACCAAGTCTTAAATGTTTCATCCCGATGAGATGTTCATTATGTACAGAAGATAAAAATGACTCAAAAGACAGAAAAAACCCACATACAAAAAAAAGCACCCATGTACACATCTGAACAGATTTCTGCGCACACCCTTGTTTCCCTACCAAAAGTCAACAGGAAAGATACTTCAACTTCACCTCTAGCATTAATGAAATCAACAATTTAAAAAAGCTCATACTTAAACTACTTATGTTAACAGTCTGAGAAGCTCTAAAATATGCAGATCTGTTCCAAGTCTAGCTATGACTGAGGGATGCTACTTTGCTCCAGGTTATTGCCTCAAATACAATAAATGATCCAGACATGCCCTATACAGCCACTTAAACTACCATTAAAAGCAGCCTGTTTTCCCACAGTGTTGTTTTGATCACTCATGAACTACCATAAATCAATATTCAATAACATCCCAGTAGACAAGCAACACCTATAAAAAGGGTTAGTTTTAGTACTCTCCTTTCTTGAAGTACATACAAAGCCATATAGCTTAAAGACTAACATCTATCGTGTCTTTAAGCCAAGTTTACATGTTTTTGTCCAATAATCTGCTTCATAACTAAGACAAGTAGCACACTTGAGGACATGTACCCTACTGAAATTCAACTGCTAATTTGCCAACTTTACACTCTTTCCCTGAGATGGAAAGACTTTTGACGTATGCTATACAGTTTTTAAACACACAAGTCACACTGTTAATTTTGAGCCACCCAAATGAAAGCTTATTTCTTGCCAAAGCACTTGTTAGAGAACAGATTTGTTGGGCTAACTTCTGAAAGACAGATTTATCCTTATACGGGTATTTCAGCACAGCAGGCACGGCTTTTTCAGTACCATGACCCAAGCAGCATTTCTAGTGATGCATGTCAGGTTCTATGGTTAAACTACTGGGGACACTTCCCCGCCCAGGCACACACACGCACTCCAGAGATCTCACATGAAGCACCATTGCATTAAAGTTTCAGTTGCTCTGTATTCCAGCTACCAAGTTTCATTCTACCATGAACTACCAGGACTACAGAAGAACCTCCAAAACTGCTTAGATTGCTTGTGGTGATAAAGCTATTAAATCTTCATGGCGCACAGCTACAGCAGCAATCACACAGTCAGCAGCAGTCCTGAATTCACATTCTGGCTACTAAGTATGAAGCTCCACACAGCCTTCACACACTTTGGAAGTCCCTGGAAGTTTCTGATGGAAAACCACATGCAAGAGCAACTATATTTAGGATATGCTAAAATGTACAAAACTATCAATATACATACACCAATATTTGTATTGTCAGGACTGAGGCAGTTCCACAACACAGCTGCTCTTGCAGATCCTCCTAAATTTACTTAGAACAAATGAGCTTTCCTCTTTCCACCCTCTGACTACTTAATAACAAGAGGAAGAACATGATGAAAAGGACCATGAGTTTGTAGAAAAAGATACTAATGACAGCACTACAATGAGAAAAATATTCTGGTTTATTCACTGTCAAAACACAACTGCCAATCAACTTCACCAAGTACTTCAAAAACCAGAGAACAGTTAATCCAGAAACAAGAGCCAAATGATAGCAGAAAACCCCTAGGAAGGATTTTTCAAAATAAACTGAAATAAGATTCTGCAGTTAACCACAATATGCCACTCTGACACCTTCACTTACATGCCTTGGATAATTACATCAGCTCCAGTTCCCATTAACAGTTTTTAAGCTAAGCTCATTAAAACACACAAAAACAAAACACACACAACACTATCAGTCTTTAATATCAAAAGTTCTTCTGATAGTATTTCAGTTTCATCTGGTGTTAGAGACACAAGAAAAAAATCAAGCAAATCCAAGCAGAAAGTGAAGGCAACATGCCACAGCCCGTTCAGATGGCAGATTCCCAGAATACCAGTCTATCACACAGACAAGGAAAGAACAGTTTCACACCCAGAAGAGAATGTATCTATACTTTTCCATGGGCTTTTCATATCTGGAAATCCAAAGAGCAAGCTATTCAATGGCAGCACATAACCAGCTATGTTACATTTGCTCTTCAGAATTAATTCTGCAAGGAACTTGGACCTCCATCCTCACACACATCTAAGCAAGTAAATAAACAAACAACAAGAAGAGTCATTACTCTTGCATTACTACATTTCCCTTTATCTTAGCTTACCTGGTCTTTTTCATGGGGTAGAAGGCTGACAGGTGGAAGCGAAGCTGGGAAAGCACTGGAATATTTGGGAGCTCCTTTGCTTTCCACACTGCCATAATTCACCCTATATTGCGGTCCATCCTTCAGTAATCTCCCATTGTTCACTGCACGTTTGGCCCCCAGACGCAATCTCTGCTGAAAAGCAGGATTGTTGAAAATATTTGCTAGATCATTTTGACTTCTCAAATACTTTTCTATGTTTTTCAGCGAGGAACCACTTGGTTCTTGAAGCCCTTCAATTGCTCTTCTTAAGAGTTTATTCCAATCCACATTACGAAGCTCATTACAAGCTCCTCTAGATCCCTTAACACATTTAGGAATAGTGCCAGGTTTAATAGATGAAAACCGTCCAGGATTATCTGGGTCCTTGTAGGATGCAAGGCCTTTGTTGGTAACTTTAAGAATAGAACCATCTTGAACACTAAGTTCCAGTTGTTCTGAAACAGTCTTCTTATCTAATCCATGGGAAGCACAAACAGCGTGGCATATTCTCTCTTCAGACGGTCTTTGCTTTTGCTTTTTAACTTTCTGTATAGCTTCAAGAATCCACTCCGTATAAAGTGGGTTGGCAAGTTTTACCATGGTTGACCAGTAATTGCTTCCAGCCAAGAGTTACCCATAGAGGTTCCTCCTTATCCTTTTAAGGTATCTTTCCAAGGTTGCTCACACCTCAAAAACAAATCAGTGGATTCCACACACTGTTTGGATACATCTCAAAAATACCCATCCTAAGGAGTCAGAAAAGGTAGCGAAACATCTGCTGAGCCAAGCTTGGAATCACTTTGCTTCAATGGAATGGTAGACAGGATTCACCTGTGACGCTCCTGGAACATCCTTACAAGTAAGTTGAGTTCATCCTTCAAAATGGAGAAAAGAGGCAAGGAAAGAACAGAGTTAATGCTTCGTACTTTAAACAAGTAATTTTTTAGAGGCATGTGTTCATACTGTAGATACTGCAGAATGCAAAACCGCTATTCAAATCCATCTAATTTCCTCCCCGCGCCGAACCAGAAACAATATAAACCTTATATTTGTATCACATTCAGCAGATTAAGCTTCCAAGAATCTCATCGCCCCATACTTGGCCTACTATTGATTAGTTGGACAATTTCTATTCAGCCAAACATTTGAAAATAGATTATATAGCACAAACTGGCTATAAAGCATTTTCAGACCCGGTGATATAAGTGATTAAAGACACACATTAGTAGTGCACTGAAAAAAAGCAAGCAAATAAAAACAACACACACTACACAACCCACTAACTTGATGAATTTTAAATTATTGGTCACTTCCTTTTCTTGCAAGCAGTGTCTTAACTACCTTGGCCTTGGCCTCAACTGGGCACTTAGCACACACACGGGTTTGATACAAGCTTTCCAAAACAGAAGTTAAAATGGAGTAAAAGGTGAAATTTTCACATAAACTGTCTGCATCGATATTTATAAAAACATCGTATTGACAAAGTGTGCTCCATCAGCAACTCACAGTTTCAAGAATAATTTTCTTTACTTCTTGTTATGGAATGCAACAAGGAAAAAAATCCTTCCCATGAGAAGATTCTGTGGCAGAAGTCTTTTAATAAACCCAAAAGAATATCTAGATCAAGTTTTTTTTTCTTTTTTTTTTCTTCTTCATTTTACAGCTCAACACATGAAAAAGCTACATAAATGAAAATAAGACAGCAGTCACCTAACGTCAAGGTTAAATCGACATTATTATTGACATTATTATTAATTGACAAGGTTGAGGTTAAATCTGAAACAGCCTCTTCTGCCATGCAATCTGAGTGACAACATCTGAAGACATGAAGAAAAGAGTTGTAGAACTATTTTAAAAATCAAAGTAAAATAATCAGACACCAAAAAAGAAGCCTTCGATCTCAGTAAATTGGTTTTCTTGTAAAGAGGATTCTCCAGCTTCAAAGCAAAAGTAGAACTGGGAATTGAGGAAGGAGAAGAGGCACAGAAGGGAGAAGACACAAACACATTATTTCTTAGGCTGTTTGCCACAGTTTAACAGTGACACCTATGATTCTGTAAAGTCTATTTTAGTCAAGTCATCTTAGATTTCACTTGAGGTTAGAAACTCAAGCAGATTAATGACAGGAAATGGAAATTACATTTTCCAAAACCCAAACTGATTCAGCAATTCCAATTATTTTCAAGCTGTTTGGCAGATTCACTGCAATTGTAAAGAGAATAACTAAACCCAAGATTTTTAAACCCTATATCCTCCTGCTGACCAAACCTATCTCCATAACCAACACCCAATAACTCTGGATCCTGTTTCATGCATTATTATACCTGCACAGTAGGATTTGTAACAAAAGAGTAGCTGCTTACTGGTGAATATAGAACACTTTCCAACACACAAAACTGCATTTGCTGAGTCAGGCATATTCACCTCACTTTTAAATCTACTTCAGTTTGCACTGTTATATTGAATTTGGTATAGGCAACCACATCACTTCCATTAAATTCCAGAACACACAGTGCAGAGTCTGTTCAAGGCATCCGGACACTGATGAACGTTTTAGTGTAAATGCTCTAACTTGCGGGTTACAGGCATTTTTATTGGCCAGTGACTGTGGCAAAAGGTGAGCATTAGCCCATAGCCTCATTAAAGTCTGCTGCTTGCTGCAGGGATTTCACAGCAATATATACTCAGAACTACATTTTATTTATTTACTTAAAATTCTCTATGTGTCATACAACCTCCTGCATGCCAGCACCTACTAAATCCACGCTAGCTGAGCAGATCAGCAGGGGCACAGAATTTCCACTGCACAGGACAGGGTATTTTTGAAAGCAAAGCAAGAAACTTTGAATTCACTCCTTCCAACAGAAGTTCTGCTTAAGAAAGCCATGCCAAGCTTATCCAGCCTGATTTCGGAACCATTTCAATGCTACAAAGAGTTTCTGTTGCTCTGACCCTTCAGCTGAGCATGTCCTGATGTGCAGCACCTTGACCCCATGACTGACACAAGAAGAGCTACCACCTGTGAGAGTCACAGCAGCTACTTAACAAGGGTTTTGCCAGAAACATAGTCCAGCTTAGTGACTCTGGAGTAATAAATTACAAAGGCTTTTCATAAATAAAGTTCTGCTAAGGCACTTATTGATCCAATATTGGCAACATACGCACATATACACATTCGGTCATTCAGCGTGTGCAGAGACAGAACGAGCTGCCTTAGAGAGACCTTTTTCTACATTCAACATAAGACAGCACAGGAAACTTCAAAAAGAAATTCAAGTTTCTAAGTTTAGAACTACATTTCTCAATACTGTAAGAGAAACTCATACCTCATTTAACTTAAAAGCATTTTGTTTACACATAAAAATTTTAAGGAAATGCCAATTTTTGAGTAATTTAAACTACTAGTAGTGGCTCATACATTTTAATATTCCTCTTCTTATAATTAAAGAAAAAAAAGTGGAAAAAAAGAAACCTTTAATCAAGCCTTCAAGAAAACCCATCCAACCTAAGATTAGATTCTCCAGACTTCAGAAAGTGCACAGGACCGCTTTCAAGGTTTTGGTAATGCTCATTAAACTCTTATCAATTCATATGGATATCAACTCCATTATACCTCATTTTGAACATAGTAACACAATGTAAAACTTCTGAAACACTGTTGCATCTCTGTTCAAGTCTTAAATTTGCTATTTCTGAACAGCATTTGTAGAGGGATTACTTTTAAAACAAGGAGAGCCACCTCTAGTCAAGGCCTGTCCTTTTACCTAAGTTAAAAATTAGATAAATGCAAAGAGGTTGCAAAATCATGAAATTGCTTGAGATTTAAAATGAATGTAAATACATCCTTTATAAAATGCACACCCATTGCAGAGCTAAATCTAATTGAGGAATGCACTAGCTGAACATGTCATTCTTGGGTGTCATCAGTAATCCCATAATCCTGTAATGGGCTCTTGTTTTAGTGAACTAGTATCTGGAATTACTTTTGAGTGCTCCAGATTTTGAAAACAAGCTCCGTAGTAGGAAAGTGGAAAAAAAAGTCCTGGAAAAAAAATAGTTAGTTCTCACACTTCCCAGCCCCCCAAAACAAAATGAAAGAGTCATTTACGCAGAGCATCCAAAAGCACAACACACAAACTAAGAACTATTTTGGAGAAAAATGTAACCACCTCACTTGTCTTAAGTGTAAGTGGAATTAAACTTTTAAAATTCAATGTAAAAAAAAAAAAAAAAAAAAAACTAACAGGAAAAAAAAGAACAAGCAAGCCAGCAACCGCAGCAACCTGCGCCACCCGCCGGCGGCCGCAGCAAGCGCACTCCC
>VWPW01023252.1:1343270-1620555 GCA_013389825.1 Crypturellus undulatus
AAAAAAAAAAAAAAAAAAAAAAAAACTACCGTGAAAAACAAGGACAAGCAAGCAAGCAAGGGCAGCAAGTTGTGCAACCTGCTGGTGACCTGTGAAAGGCGATTCGCTCTGCTCCTACCTGCCCTGCACCCCCAGCGGAGCAGCAGCGGCAGCAGCAGGCCAGCTCTCTGCTGCAGCAGCAGGGTCAGGCAAGGATTGCAGCAGGAGCCAAGACACTGCTAGTGCGGTAAATAAGCGCTGGAGCGTTTTCCCCCTCCATCCCACTATTTAAAACTACACAGCTGATCAACTCTGTTCGACCATGTGATGCTCTAAAAACTGTTCCCACCAGGAAGACGGCTGTTCCATGGCTGCTCGTGCAACACACATCCTCCAGCTGCAACACGCCAAGGCGTGGACACTCGCGCGCTTTAAGCGCGGGCAGACGAGGAGACACCGCAGCAACTTGGCAACTAAGCGCGGGCCGGGGCAGAGGCGCGGGGCGCGCGGCAGAGCGCCGGGCTCTCCCGGGCCCGGGCCCGCGCTCGCTGGTGGCGCTCGGCCGGGCAGCAGCAGCAGGGACGCGGTGCCCGCGGCAGTGCCGCCGCGCTGAGCGCTGCCCGGCCGCCCCGGNTTACTTTTGCTGTACAGTAAATTTCCGATAGACTTAGAAATAAAACTTTGCTGCTACGAGGCAGGCGGCAGGCGCGCCCGGGCAGTAGTGCGCATGGCCACGCAGCTTGGCGCGCTCGCGTGCAGCCTCGCGCACACGCACACAGCCCCCAGCCGCGCAGGCGGGAGGCGCCGCGGCTTGCTAGATTCCCACGTCTGTCTCCAAAGCCCCTGCGGTGGACGCCCCTGCCTCTAATCCTAGGAGTCTAAGAGAAACATGAAACTATGCAACCCATAAGTTACTCCGTCCTTGGGAATACCAAGCTACAAAACATGGTTTGACAGCATCTCGGCGGTGCCGAGTCCTCCTCCCTCCCCAGCCCCTCACGGCCGCTCGTCCGTCAGCGAGCACGCGGGCTGGCGCGGGGCCACACGGTGGGGAGGCAGCACTCAGGATGTGAAGTAGGAGCTCTGCATGGAGTAGAGGTGGTCGATGGGGCCCCCGCCGCCCCGCGCACGCGGCCGCCGCGGCCCACCGGGGCTCGCCTCACCTACGGCGCCGCCGCCATTTTGTCTCGCCCCGTTGTGCCTAACGTGAATCCGACATGACACTGATTACAGCCCAATGGAGGCTCATTAAAACCTCACCTACCCCGCGCCCCGCCCGCCGCGCGCCGCCATTGGCCCGGCCGCCGCACGCCGCTCCGCGCTCATTGGCCGCGCGCCGCTGTCCATCAGCCGCCCACACCGGCACCGCCCCGCCCAGCAACCGGCCTGTCTCCCCCATTGGAGGGCGGGGCGTGCCAATCACGGGGCACGCCCCTTCCCTCCACGCGCGGCCCCGCCTACCTGTCAGCGAGGGCAGCGCTGGAGCGCGGCCATTGGCCGCAACCGCCGTCACACACGTGCAAGGCCCGCCCGCCGCCGCCCGGCCCGCCCCTTTGCCGGGCCTCGGGAGCCAGCGATTTGCCAGCGGCTGCAGCGGAGGCGGGGGCTCTCCCGAGCGCGCGCTCCTATTGGCTCCCTCGGCCGCCCGTCCGGCCTGCTCCGGCTCTGCTGCCCTCCCGCAGCCGGCGCCGCCCCAGCCGCTCCTGCCGCCGAAGTTTGTTCGGGAGGGTGATCGCGGGCAGGGCGCGCGGGCGGGCGCGCGACACACACCAACAAACAGTGCTCAATCCTGAGCGTCACGCGCGCGCTTCAGCTCGCGCCGCCCGGGCGGGCGGGATGCAGGAGCGCGCTCCCAGCGCGAGCCTCCCAAGGTGCCTGGCACCAGCAGCCGCGCAGCGCGCACACTCGCCCGCACCGCGCACGGAGGGAGGGGAGACGCGGCGACGATGACAATGACTCCCAGCTCCACCGCCACGCGCAGCCCCCCTCAAGTTTCGCCATGCGAAGCGCGGGGACTTCGCGTCCCCCCGCGCAGAGGAACAATCGCGGCCCCGGCGCGGCGGGGGGGGCGCAGGCAGCACAAAAACCTGGGCCAGCCCCGCCGCCCCCCTCCCCGCCCAGGCAGCAGCATCCCCCGCCGCTGCTGCCCCTGCCCTGCACGGCGCGCGGCATCGCCAATGCATTCAGCGGGCACAAGTGCCTGCGAACACGTGCATCAGCCTCCGATGCAAAGGGGGAAAAAAAAAGTACCCAGCCTAGTGATAAGCCCCCTGCACTGGGAGAGGGGAGGGAAGGGGGGTTATTATGGCAAATTGCTGCCTGTCACCCGATGCAAAACAAAACCCATGGCATGCTCCTTATCCGCCCTCCCCCCCCCGCACACACACACACACACCCATAAACTCCTGGGAATCTAACCTCTGGTGCAGGTCTCCCCGCTCTGCTTGCGGTGACCTCCTTTCTCTGCCCGTACGTCCCTGCAGCAGCGGTTCCTGCGGAATGTGCTGCCCCTGAAACGCGATCGCGGCTCCTCTCGCCCGCCCGCTCGCTCGCTCTCCTTCTCTGTCTCGCTCGCTCGCTCTCCCTCCTGGCTGCAACCAGAGCCAGGAACACAACAACAACACGGCCTCCCCCCACCGCCGTCCCCAAACACATACACGCCGAAGAGACCCAGCCAGCAGAGCCAGACGAGCCGGGGAGGGGGTGGAGGGAATCCCCAGCCCGCCGCTCCACGGCACCAGGTACCTTCGCTGCGCCCCTCGGCGAAGGGGGGGCACGGGCAGGCGGGCGCAGGCAGATCCCTCGTGTCCCCTCCTCCTGCTCCGCGGGGCTCCTCTTCGCACTCCAAAACACTACAAGGTGGACGGGCAGATCACACACGGCCGCCCCGCGCGCGGCGGGGGAGGGGAAGCACGCCGGCGATTATCATTAATTTAGCAATTAAAACAAAAACCCACCCTCTCCAGCCCTCCTCGGCGCTGTGAACGGGCTCGGATTTGCGAGGGCTGGTGGTGCTCAGGCACAGGACCTGATAACAGCTAATTGAAAGGTTAATCTACATAGGCTGTGACAGAAGAGGTCCCTCCCCACTTTTTTTTTTTTTTTAATCTTCTGTTGGCAAGTGGGAAATTGAGCTTCCCCCCTCCTTTTCCCTCAAAAAAAAAAAAAAAGCAATAAAGTTTGGGGGAGGCGCGTGCCCATGCAGGGTTGTTACATGGGGCCTGAGGGGCAGCAGGAAGGAGGGTGCTGCAATTTGGGGGGGTTTGCTTGGTTTGGGTTCTTCTTCATTCTGTGGAGGTGAAAAATGTCTCAACAGAAAGAGCACCAACCCCACACAGTCCCCAGGAAACCCACCCTGAAGCGCTTCTTCGGGCAGCTCCCCGCTCCGGGCGCTGTGCTCGAGGCCCCGTCGTGAGTCCCTGGCATGAAGAAGGGGGCGAGCAGGTGGCAGATGTTGCCTTCCCATTGGATTTGCTGCAAGTGAGGCGAGATGTTATGAGGAGGACGGTTTAGAGGCCGGGCTGGACTCAGGCCTGGCCTAAGCCGTTTCACCACGCTGCCAACAGCGCTCATCAGGTCTGGGTTTTACCACCTTGGCAGGCTTGGCCCCTTGCCGAGGCCGTGCGACATCCCTTGCGGTGGGCTGTGCGCGACCTGTCACGTTCGGATACCGTTCTGCAAAGTTTTGTGAAATTAATGCCTGGCCTGAAGAAGAAAATGATAGAGATAAAAACAGAGGGAAAAAATCTCACAACCTCCTTTTAACATAGGCAGGAAATGACCTGCTCCCATCGGTTAAACAGGTCCTTCTTCAGTCATGGCTTGCACGTAGACCAGTGAGGGAACTAAGTGCCCCTCGTAATACATTAAATGTTAAGGGTTAGTGCAACTTTTTCAGAGAGTCAGTTGCTGCGGGTACTGCACAAGGAAGCTCCTTGGTGATGTTTTAGAGCATTGTAAAACTGAATGACCTACTTACAGAAATCCAGTAGGTGAAAATATTATTCCGGGCTATCTCTATGATACCGTACCTGTGGACTGAGGATTTTTCCTTGGTGTGTTATCCGCCAGGCAGCCCTTTTAAACACATAGAGGGAAATTTCATTATGTAGTAACCTAGTATTTATTGGAAAATCTTGCAAGCTTCATGTATTATGCAGGATTTCCCATGATTGAAAATGGTTTTTAAATTATTGGAAACAATATAAATCATTACAGCACAATTTGTAGCAGAGCATCACATTTGCAACAGTATTTTGAGTGTTGTGTCAACATTTCCATTGTAAACTTGTTTTTTACCAGAAATTTACAACTTGGTTAGTGGTAAAAGAGAAAAATAATCTCTTGCAACTGGAACTTGGCATGGTACATACCAGTTAAAGAAATAAAACACTGGAGAAAACTTGACAATTTGTTTGGCCATTTTAAAGTTATGAGTGTGCTGAAGACATAAGCAACGGCACAAGGAAGAATCTCAGAAGTTTCTGTTTTAAATATTTTCATTGTTTCTTCTCAGTTTAATTTTCTTCTAAAAATAAATTCTGTAGGCCAACAGAACATTAATTGCTGTGTTCCACTTTTTAGCATCTATTCAGGAATCTTTTGCTTGAAGAGAAGTTCTTATGGATCTTGACATTTACAGGTGTATTTAGCACTATGTAAATTGGTGAAGTTAAGCGTATGAACCTCTTTATACATGAAACATCCTCCAGTGAACTTAGATCTACTATCACTGTCAATTATACTTTTTCTCAAAATAATGACTTCAAAAGAATTGCATCATGTAAATTTAGGCTGGTTCAATCTGAAACACAAACGGTATCCTGAAGTGATGCATGCTATACTGACAAGCTCTTAAGTGTTTGAAACACTTTGGGTCTAATTTGGAATGTCTAATACTTTGTGTGCATCCTGGTTTGTGATCTGGATAAGGAATGTGCTTGTCTTATACAACACAGAATATTGCTTATTTTAAAAAGACATGAAAACATCCATACCAAAGTTATAAGCCCATCAGTGAAGTCAGTATACTCGATGAAGTTCACGCTTTAGAGTGTCTTCTGTTGACAGAGTCTGGAGGATTTACTCTCTCTTAGCTACTACAAACCTCGTGCAGTAAACAGCAGTTAATGACACTGTGCAGTAGCAGATGTCTAGACACCTAGCGAACATGCCCATTCCCTCCCCTGAAAAGATGTCCCTGATTTAAAAAAAAACCTCTCTAAAATCAAAAACACTGTCTCTCACGTCTAGAAAGGAGTACTATGGCCCAGTTCACCCTGTCCCATTCGTTTCCTTGCTTTAATTATATTTTAAATATCCTTATTATGCTTTTTCTTCTGTGAAAAAATATGTATGTTTGCACGTTTATATTGTAGACCCATTTGATTGGGGTAGGCAATCCTAGATGTCTTTAAGATTATTCCAATAACATACATACAGTTATTATTTTGAGGTCACAAGAAAGAGAAATCAAGAAGGGTGTGCTCTGAGTTGAATTTAGTTCTCAAAAATCAGAATCTTAAGACTAACCCTTTTCGTGTAGCAGTGGCAAGGTGGAGATCAGTGCTATACCAAAGCTCATGCTCACTTGAAATCAGGGAGAACATTCTTGTGCACAGATCTAAGAGTTTGCTCATGAGGACTTAAGTCTCTGCTACTGTTCAGCTCCATTACAGCCAGTGGGGTTTTCCAGAGACAAATTCACCTCAGAAACAGGATCAGAACAAAGGTTCAATCTTCGGTGTAAACCTGTATATTTTCATTAGCCAACATTGAACAGGAAGCAGTTAAGTATTAACAAATTAGCAGCTTCTCTGAAATTTAAGGCCTCAATCATTCAAAGCACACACTGATTATTTTCAAGTTGCCTGTCCTTCACTCAGTGCATTTCCTCTCTTTGAAGTGATCATAGTGCAGTATTTGTTACATATTTGGAAATAAATATATAGTTGTCCATGCTGGTTTAGTGACAGACGCCTGCTTATCTTCAGAGCTGTTCGAGGGTGAAAACTTGACCTCCCGTCAAAGTCAGTGGGAAGACTTCCTTTGACTTCAGTAGAGCCAGGATGCTCCTTCTGTCAGTGCCACACGTAGCCAAATATATGAGCAGAGTCACCTGGAAATTGTCTGTCTTGGCGCAGACCATTGAGAAGAGTGACCCTGAGGTCAGCTCATCCTAAGAGCGCCGTGAGTTTCCTCAGTGTGTACAGTTATTCTGCACGTGTCCCTGCAGACTGCAAACACATATATTCTGTGCCTACACCCTCCTCTGCTTGGCTTATCTGCTGTGCAATCAGCACCTTCCTGAAGTCCTAACCGGGGCCTTCAACCCTCCGTATCCTTTATGGACCCAAATACCTTTTCCTCTTTCACCTCTCAGATTTCTTCACAGCCTTTTACATTCTAATTTAATCTGAAAGACTAATCCGTGTAACTAAAGCTATACCTCTAAATACAGACTGCACAGTCTTTGGCTTATGTGTAAGGGTTGGCATCGCTACACACAACAGAGCATCACTGCCCAATTTAAACACGGTCAATAAATACTAGTACAGATATATATGTACATATATGTGTATATATATGTAGACATACTCACAGAGTGAATAATGTAGGGGCAACTTTTCCAATTGCTATTTCACCTATTATATTTGATGAAATGAAATAATAGTATAAAACAGTCTCTCCTGCTACCATCTAATTGATTTGGAGGCTCTTTTAGTTCCTGAAAATAGCAGCTTATAAGGTAAATGCTCTAATACTCTCCAGAGTTATAATTGGTGCGATCCTGTAATTTGGAAATAACACTGTTTGAGGTAGATCACCTGTCATTCCACAGGGACAGAGACTTTTTTATAATAAATCCCACAAGTTCCAGTCTGACATGGCAAGTGATCCACCCTGATATATCGAAGTGCCTAACAATCCTTAATTAATTAGATCATTTAAGAGCTCTGTTAGCTGAGCGCATGTTATTTTTCCTGTTCTCCAGTCAGATACAAAATAAGAGCAGTTAGTAGAGGATGCCAGAATCAGGGAAAAAAAGAGTTGCCTGAATTTCAGGGCCCTGCACTAACCACAAAGGATGACTTCTCCCTGCTTCCCGTTAGGAAGTAAAAGAGAACAAACTAGTGGGCTTGTTAATGCACATTGGTAACTTTACAGGGGCCTGTTTTTTTTTTTCACTGTATTAAATATTACCCATCTCAAAGACACAACGGGACAAACAGGACTTGGGAGTGCAAAGCAACAAAGCTAAAAGCTAAGCAGAAAAAACAGGTGGCTCTTATGTGATAGTGTCTTTGGTATAAAACAGTATCTCACGATAGTGCGTATTAATAGTGTAGCATTTATACGTAGTAATAGAGTATTAGTGAGTAGTAGATATTTTCACAAATGGTTAATCAATCGTTACAAGTCCATCGGGTCAAAAATTTTTCTTTTATAGCAATAGCTCATCATCTGAAACACACCTGAAACCCTGTATTTAAACTGTGCAGGGTTTACATTGAAATACCTGTTAATCTTGTGTTAACCCTCACAAATGGAATCTCAATATAAAGGGTAATCCAAGATAAATTTGCTAACAAAAAAAACCCAAACAATTTAACACCTGGGGTCAACAGCAGTTTGTCTGTGGCAATTGTACTGGATTTAAGTTTCTGCTTTTCCCGTGTAAAACGGGCTGCTCTGACGGGAAGCATTGTGACTGCTGGGCACAAGAGCGGTGTTTCCTAGGCTAATCCCAAGAGGAAGGCCTGGGAAGGTGCAGCGCTCTGCAGCATCGCTGAGCTTGGTGCAGCTCTGCGTTTTCCTGCACGTTGGCCGCAACACTTTGCTAGGATGGGATGGTGAGGGATGGAGTCGGCAAGCAGTAAAGGTAAAGGTCGGTTTCCCCAGAGCCGTGACAGCTGCCGCGCTCGGGGCCCCGCGGAAAGGCGAGGACCGAGCGCTGCGTTTGCCCGAGCCGCTTCAACACCTCCGCGTGTCCTTGCGGGCTGGAAGGTAATTAACTCTGCGGTCATTAGCGGGTGACTTCGTCCGCAGGTTTAGGTTTCCCTCCCGCTGTTCCCTTTGGGGATATTGGGTTGTCACTTCATGGGGGCGAGGGGGATGCTTTCTAGAGTTCACACAAAATCCCTTTCACAGCTTCCCAGCAGCTTTTTTTTTTTCCTCTCTCCCCCTCCTATTTTTTTTTCCTGGTGCTCTCAAGACTGCTGTATTTCTCTCTTTCTATTTTAATGAACATTACTTTATAACTTTCTCCCTATCCCACTGGACAAGAAGAGACAGAGAAAGAAAAGAGCCTCTCCAAAAAGCCTGGCATCACACTTGCTGAGCCCTTCACATGAAAAGAAGGCCATCCTCAGTACTTAGAAGCCAACAAAAGAGACTGGAAAGGCAGTTTTGCTAAATAAGGTTACTTTGAGCCTCTAAAGGATCCTGAGAATCCTTAATGTGAATGAATGAATCCTCTCAACGTCCTACTGTGATGTGGGTGTACTACATTCTAGTTCAGCTTTAGCCAGGGGAAAATTTCCAGACTTCAAGTCTTTGGCATTTTTTTTTATTGGTCAAATGTTGCCAAGAGAAATGGAGAAAAAAGGGAAGGATGGAGCTTGACCATGTTTTCATTAATTCCATTCTCATCCGGTTTCCACTGTATTTTTAAAAATCCTATTAGTAAGATGAAGAAATTGAAATTACCATAGTGGGTGTTACCCGCATAATTTGGAGTGGGAATAGGCACCCTTTGATTTACAGCAGGACTAGATGAGCAGCCAGAGCAATAAGAAATATGAGCACGAGGCACTCGCGCCACATTGCAGGCTCAATGGATCGCAAAAGCGTCCGTGCTGCAGCGTTTCCCCTTCCCATTTCTGCTCAGTCTCCCGCGTACCCACCTTCCCACCAAGCTGGGGTGAACCAGCCCTCAAGTGCTGAGCCCAGCCCAGGAAAAATCCTACATCTGTTTGAAAGCTGAGCATCCTCCTTCATAGTCTTTTCCTTTTGAGGTTTGAACCAAGCAGAGCTTGGCAGGTCTCGGGGAGCAAACCACTATGTCCAGTTAGAGTTTTAACTAGGTTTGTATGATTTTTTTTTTAACCAAATATTGGCACCATTACCTGCAAGTTGCCCATGCTAAATAAGTCCCTGACCACACAAGTAATTTATTTCAGTCAATTCCCATCGCTGCTGATATCAGAGCAGCTCTACCTGTGTTAGCTCGAGCAGGAGGTCTCTCCAAGTCAGGTGGCAGCCCACCCCATCATCATTTCAAACACCCATCAGAAACTTTACATTTGCTCAAGGACACTTCAAAAACAGCCAGTCACTTGCTTGTATTAGGGCTCTCAACCTGTCTAACTCTGGTTGTTGAATTAGCATCATTCACAATAGGATTTCATATTAAATATCCTTTGGGAAGGCTAGTGAAACAGTACTTGTGGGGCAGGAAGGACTTGTTTTGCTCAGTTCATGTGAGAACATTAGCTGTTCCCAGCTGCCGCAGAAGTTAAGATAACTTATCAGTGTTAGAAATATAAAGTGTCTTCTTTACACTTAACTGTACAATCTCCTCAGCGGTACATAGGATAAGTAGCTGGTGATACATCAAGATGCAGGGGAGGGAGTTGCATAATTTGACATAATGAAGCCCTTTGTTTATTTCATATTAAAAATAAATAAACAAACAGAGGGAAGTTCTACCTCTCGGCCGATGACAGGACCTGGCCAAGCTGCGAGGCAGTCAGAATTGCTTCCTTGGCGCTGGCTAGAACCCCCCTGTTATCCTGATATTATTCCCCTTTGTTATTCGGTATCCCACAGTGCCAGCTAAGTCAGCGAGTTGTCACACTCCTCATGGTGCAGCAGGATACAGAATAGCTGGGGGTGGGGAGAAGGACGGGAATGGTTAGGAGGTGGAAGGGAAAGGGCCTTTTTTTGTTGTGAAAATAGTAGCACCAGCTGCATCCTGCAAGTCGCTAAATTAGCCAGTCAGTTGTTTCTCTTTTAATTTTTGTGTGAATTCAAGAATAGGTTGTGGATGTCTTGGCAACTCATGAATGAGGCTCTTTATGAAAGAATTCACCTTGCAGAGGGGCTGCTGTCAGATGCACAAGCCTCTTTCCATTAATTAAGCTACCGAACATCCCCTCCTTGGATTTTTTTTCTCTATCCCTCTCACTGTCTGGATAATCATTCCCTGTGTCGTTCCATAATATCCACTGCTGTCTCTCTTGCTCCTCACCATATTTCACCTACTCTGGTAAATCCAAGCTGTGATATATATATATATATGTATATATATATTTTTTAAGATGTAACCTATTGCTGCAAGGAGAGATATCATGCCAACCAAACTAAGGAACTAAGATGAATACCTTGCTGTACTTCAACCAAAAACATTCTCTACATGTTATTTTCAACTGAAAAGGGCTTAAGAGCAAAGCTGGATATTTCCAAAAGCTCAGCTGGGAGTTAATCGATTCTTACTTTCTTTCAGTGGGAGATGGGTGCTTAGCTCGCCTCCACAGTGAGGCAGCCCCTTAGTAATCCCTTGCCTTGCATACAAGTAGTCACACACAAGGTGAGGAGAACTTTCAGGCATCCTAGAAATGACCTACTGTTAAAACTGCATAGCTAATTTGGATGATGTTAGGAAGTAATTACAGATGTAAGGATGCCTGAACAGAGAAGGTGGGTGCACGTGGGAGCAGCACCCTCCTCACTCAACTTCGCCATGGTCTGAACAAGATGTACGACTGCAACCCCATAGTGTTACCTGGACATACTCGTATGGGTGCTCATGATGCTAGGCACCTGCTTACAGAATAACCCCAGATCCTTTAAAGCCACTGGAAAGATTTCCATTGATGAGCTCTGTATCATGCCCTAAGTATTTGCATTTTTGGATTTAATTTTGTGAGGCTAACAAAATCCTAGTCATTAGGAATAGAGAAGTACAATAGATGATATTAATGACTAACTTTTAAAAACTGTCTATTCACATTTCTTCTTTACTACACAATCACAGAATGATTGAGGTTGGGAGGCACCTTTAGAGAGCGTCTAGACCAACCGCCTTGCACAAACACTTATGGGTAATGCTCATTTTCTGCAAATGAAGCAATCTCCTGTAGAGCACACAAAATAATCAATCTTTGGAAACTTTGGACTAAATTAAAATAACTTAAATTTAAATTAAGAAATCATCTGTGGTTTCAGTTAGTTCTCTTGCTGGAAAACAAGGGATACATATAAGAATCAAAAAGAAAGCAAATACCAAATTATCTAACAGGAAAGACACATGAATATATGTAATAAATTCTCACATAACATCATAAAAATAGCTATCTCTCTCAATTGCTGTCATTGCATATGGACAGACACATAGGAGACCATTTAATTAGTGGTAAAAATTGAATAAGCAAATGAGAAGTGTTTTACATTGGAAATACTAATTTTGTCAGTCTGGGGATTACTACTAAAAAGTTAGCACTTTCTAGAAATTAATAGAGTATCTAATATTACACATTTTTTTCTTATACTAAGAATATGGATATGGGAGAATTTGAAATAGTATTTAACCAAACTTGTGGAGTTAGATATTGTCTCTGTGAGTGCAGACAACATCTCTAAAATGAGCAGACACCCCTCCCAGGTCCGTTTTGCCAATAAACTCAATTTTTGGATATCAATTGGTGACTTTTTAATAAAACACTGTGATTTGGTTAAAATGAAAGCATATGGTTGAATCATCATCTGAAAATAGAGAACACTCAGAAAGATAGCAAAAGTATTTTCTTCTTCATCTTGTATTGTATTAGAGCTATGAAAAGCATTCTTTTTTGTTTTGCTCTGGTTTTTTTTTGGTTGTCATCTCTGCTGAAAATCATTTCCTGAATTTTTCTGCCTGCATTTACCCATCTCAAAGAAGACACTAAATAAGCTTCTTTTTTTTCCCCCCCATTCTGCTGGAAGAATCCATAAAATTAAACCATCAATATTTATAAAACAGCTTTGAGGACCTCACACAGAAATTATACTCCATAACAAGGTGTTCCTAAGAACAGAAACTCGTGGTATTCTTGTTCAGAGGCCTTTATCCCTTCAGCCTGTACATCCTTTGCTTCTTTCAGGGCTCTGCTGGCCTTTCTTGCTTTTTTTCTCGCCAGATCTTCCCTTGGTTTCAAATCCACAACCATCAGAGGCAAATAGCCTAGTGGAAAGTAATATGGCCAAAAAGATTAAATACAATACTGGTCAGTTGTCTCTCTCGAGTTTTGAGAAAACTGAAACCTCCTTGCTGCAGTTTTCATGTTTGTTAAGTAGGAACAATATTAACGCGTCTCTCGGAGAAGCAGAACTGGAGCTCAGAATTGCTACTGTCTGTGTAAATGCTAGGGATTATTACAGACAACATGTTTAGCTTGGGAGGGGGGTCCTCAATATAGAGATGAACCCACTCAATTTCAATTGCCACATTTTTTTTTCTTACTGAAGCAATTAACCTCCTATAAAAGAATTAGCACTGAGTTTACATGTTGACTCTGTAGACATTGGATAATTGCTATAAAAAGCCCATCTATAGTCCAGGAAATTACATTTCTCCTTTTGCTTCTAAAATTACAAACTTCTGGCTTCCCAGCTGGTAATGCAAGCAATCAAAATCAGGTCTCTTGAGTGCAGTTGCATGACACACATGAACAACAATCTCATTTCATAAAGAATTAACCCACAGCCAGCCACGTTAACTGGTTCCAATTCCTGCCACAAAGCCCTTCTGAGCAAGGCATTGTAGCTCCTGGTTTGCATAGGGAGCAAAACACCAGTTAAGTAATATCATACCTTCTCACAGCCCTGCCGTACCTGAGCTCCCTGACAGAGGGAAAGACATGGGATTAAAGCACTGAATTTAAACTCAGAAGCACTGGCTTCATTTTTCTGTCTTTCTTACAGACTTCCTATCTGTAAGTCACTTAACCTCCCTGAGTTTCATCTTTCCTTCTATGACATAGGGACAATAATACTTCCTTTGACTGACTTTTTTTTTTTAATCTGGAGTATAAAGAAAGGGACACCCTTCCCCCACCAGTCTCAGATAAGACATCTATGCACTACTGTGATTCTAATCAGGAAAAGAATTAACAACTGTTAAAATAGAAAGACCTACTTTAATTTGGAATTTCCTTGATTTTTATCTAGTTAAAATTCTCTTTCTGATTTCCCTGCTTTTGAGAGAAGATGGGAGGAAAGGGGTTATTGTTTTGGGCTGATAATGCAGCTCTTAAAATGATCGAAATATAGAATCATAAAAATGAAGCAGAGGACATGCATCTATAGATCCTAATGATTGCAGACTGGTGTGTTTTCACTTCTTTAGCTAGGGTTACTCCCTACAATATAGTATGTGCTCCATAAAGCTTAGACTGAAAGATGTCCCGCAAATGGAAAGCGCAGAATGAATGTTAACTCTGTTGCAAGCTTTCCTGCCGAGGCACTTCAAAATGACCCGGGTGGAGATCCCTCCCCAGCCTTTCAGACTGCAGACCTTACCGCAGTCATGCAGCTTTTCTTGATACTCAGTATAAATCTTTCTCTGCTGTGTTTTATATGACTCTAGTTTAGTCCCAAATCAATTCGTCTCCTTTCTTAGTGTTTACAGTGCAAGCGGTTATCTAGGGTAAGCAATTGCCATATCTCCCACCAGTAATCACTTACTACTACGCTCCATTTTTTCCCCTCCCAGGTCCGTTTTGAAATACTTCTTAGCTGACAGGTTCCAATGAACACCATATTCAGTTATGACAAATATTGCCATTCAGCGGGTTTTGTACTAGAAAATCCGGTCAGGGAAAAGGTTATTCATATATTTAGAAGACTAACTTTTCCAATATATGTACACGTTTGTATTTGAAAGTTCTAGATTGACAACCCTTCAAAACCAATTGCCTTCACCTGGGAAGGAACGTGAACCTTCATTTCGCTTTGGATTTGAGAACTGACACTGCTCTGATCTCCATGACAAGTCTAGCAATGTTAAGTGTGTTGTTCTTTACAGGACTGACTGCGGGAATTGAGTGACTACATGTTGACCTTGGGAGCCAGGCGGGCTGTGGCGGGGGAGAGGGGGGCTGTTGGGTTGGGTTGGTTGTTTTTTAAAATTCCTCTCCTCCACATTCTGGGGAAAAAAAAAAAAGCTTACAGACATTACATGATTTTATGAACTCAAACAACAGCTGATTTCAGCAGCATCTTATGCTTTCAAGACAGCTTTATGATCTGTTGAAGCTTAACATAGGATTTTTTTTAGATCAAAAGATGTGACAGACCACAAAATGTGCAGTGAAGAAATAAAGCCATTCCCCCCACACACCAAGAGACACAGCTACATACCAGGCTTCCCCCACAAAGGTGTCTTTAGCATGAGTCCAGAGAATTGGCAGTCCAAACTGCACTCCCACTTCAAAGGCAGAGATCCCTCTGCCACAGACAAAGGGCTGTCGTCTCCTCTGCCGGACTCGCAATGGAGCAGAGCAGTCACTGCGCGTTCAGCAAAAAAAAAAAAAAGGAAGGCTGCAGGTGACGTACTGCTGAACCGGGGCACATAAGAGGAATTGATGAAGAAAGCTGGAGCTGGCAAGCTCCCCAGTGCTTGCGCCGCCTCACAGCGGTTCTCCCGCTCTGCCCAGGCCCCGCAGCCGCAGTGAGCTGCGGGTACCTTGCCAGGAACTGCTGTGGATCCCCGGCCGTCTCTGGCACAGGGGGAATCCCGTAGCTACCTCCAGGAAGGCAGAACGTCTGTATCACTACTAGACCCCTGCAAACAAAGAGGCTTAGGTCCTCACATCAAGTGTTCACATCCCTGATGAGGGAGAATACAAAACTGAGGAGGCCCTAAGTCCAATTCAAAGACAAATTCCAGCACTTGTGATAGAGATAGATGAATTCCATCCATTCATGGAAAGAAGAACAATTTTATAATCATATAACTGAATTGTTTCTAGTTAATTCATGATCAATATTTCACGCTGCAGAAGCAGGGTCTGAGCCATTCCACAAGAAACCCTTCATGTGACACCTTCTTCCTGCTGATAGCATCGGCGCTGAGTCACAGTTCGCATTATTCACAACATTTCTTGACAGTTTGCAGCTCATCTCTTTATCTCACCTTTCTGGGCCCACGCAGTAGGGCATTAGGGAGCAGCAAGGGCCAGCTGCCCGCTAAGGGGTGAGGAGCTGGTAGGGCCCTGTCCCACGGTACCGGAGAAAGGTGAGCGGGGCAGACCCAGAGGCCATGGCCAGGCTCAACCAGGAGTCAAGGTGTCACCAGGCAATGTCATGGCATTTAGACATGGGAAGTCTTCCATAGATGGGAAGTCAATCCACAGGCTAGGATGAGGTCCAGTGACTGCCGACCATGGTGACATGTCAGGTCTGAATTATCAACCCAGCAGAGCAGCCCATGGCTCAGGGTCCAAACCGAGAAGGTCCCCAGCCAGGCACAGATACAGCTGCGACACGGGTGGAGGGCAGTACTCCCTGGGCTGACCTGAATGGGGCTCGCGGGCTCAGAGCAGGGCTGGGGGAGGGAGCCCAGGTGAGGCTGGTCGAGGCTGTTAAGGGCTGTCAGCGCCCCAGGGCCCTGACAAACACGTACAGACCCACAGCATTCCCAAGGTGTTCGTAGCTCCAGTGAAGTCAGGGCTCTGTGGACGTGCGGCACTGCAGCCAGCAAGCGCTAACCAGAGTAAAAGGCCTGCGTTTTACTGTTCGGTTTTAGAGTTCTTCTATGAATCCAGTAATCTTAATCCTAAATTAAGTTATTTCAGGGCTGCATCTTGAAAACCTGGCACCACATTAAAAAAATGTTAAGAATGCAACTCCTGTATTAAAAACAGACAATACGTGTATAGAGCTATACACACATGCTTGTTCATGCATATACACACATACTTTTAGTGTGACATGCTATTATGGTTTTACATATAAGCTATAAAATAATATAAACAAAACAAAACAAAGAATTTACCAGTAAAAACTGCAATAACAAGATGAAGACCAAAATTATAATCCCCAAGGAAGTTGATAACAGTCACAACATTAACAATTTCATTCTGCTCCTGCAACATTGCATAAAATCACTGATTTATCTACAAAAGAGGTTTTTTTATTATTTATTTTCTTGTGGGTAGATTCTAGGACTCCAAGATTGTTTCTCTAACTAGATTCAGGCTGGGTCTTGTTTGCCTGGAGTGGAGATCCCTTTGCAGCCTTTTGCAGATGTGCTCAGAAGTGCTAAGTCTAAACACGAGACTTGCTGCCTCCATTCAAACAGCAGCTCTGACAGCTCCGAGCCCAACTGTGGGAAAGTCCTTGAGGGATATGTTGTGCCCTTGAATTTAAGAAGGACTTCCAATGGAAGCTGATAGCCCAGCACAACTGTTGAGCTCTTGCTAGATCCTCCTCCAAATGGGGATAACTGGTGCAGATATTGAAAAATTAACTGCAGGCAAGTCAGTGGGAACAAATTCATAACCAAAATTACCCATAAAGTGAGAATGCAACACTAACAAAAATGAAGTGTAAACTGTGCATGGGTAATTAATGCAGCAAACAGAGGAGAAGGCAGGCAAAATATTGCTTTGGTGAATGGTGTAGAAAAACTTGTCAGCAATAGGTGTCAAACAGCTCCTTGCTAGCTTCACTGTGGTACCTGGCAGTGCCAAAATCAAAACAAATTCACAGATCCCAGGTATGGATAAGATCTTCTTGTTGGTTAGGGCTCAGAGTTCCCTGGTAGTTTGTTTTGCAGAACAGACTGCTGCTGGGTCCCCATATCTCCCAGCCCATCCTTGAGGAGGGTCTGGTCCTGCCTGCTCCCCGACAGGCTCTTCCTTCCAGAGTCTCCGTAGCTTTTAAAGACACTTATCAGCTGGAAATGTCAATCGTCCTTCACAGAAGAGCTAAAAATAGTAGACTCATCCAGGAATCCAGCCCACCACTTACACTATTGAACTATGGAGGCAGCAAAATTAATAGTCTTATGTCGTTTCCTCTCCCAGCAATGAAAGGTAGCGTTAGAAACTTTGAGAACTCCTTTTTTTTTTTTTTTTNAAAACTTCGAGAACTTTTTTTTTTTTTTTCCCTGCTCCTCTGGCCCTTATATACCTGTAAGCCCACTCTATTTAGAGTAATTCTGGCACCAAACACCATTAATTCATAAAGCAGAAGCAAACAAGGTGTGTGAGGAGTGGCTCTTTTGACTGTTGCAGTCCTGTAGACTTGTCTGCTCCCTGCCCTGCTGCATCCTCAGCAAGCCCAGGCAGCGACAGGGAAATGCCAGCTGAGACCTTTATCACCCTGGCACCGCACAGAACATCACAGCTCCAGCAAGTGTCAGGAGACTAAAATATCTGCCTCAGACAACACGGCAGAGGGATTCCAGGGAAGCTGTGGCCAACATGTCAGGACATTTTTTTTTTTTTTCACCTCCTCCTGGTTTCCTCTTGCGCTCGCCCTCCCCCATCAGCTTCTTTTGCTGGAGAACTGGGATCTGCTCCTGGATGGGCTCTTTCCAAGCCTGTGGCAAAACTGCTGTAGTGGCTGCTCAGCCTTTTCCTGGTGTTGTGGTGCAAGACAGCCCTGACTGCACCAGAGAAGTGGTGTTTGCCGCTGTGACCCCCGGAGTCAGGAGGGATGACGGCCTGGCTGGCGAGCAGCGTGGCTAAGCCAAGTTTCCTTAGGAACTCAGGCTGAGAGTGAGAAAGTAAGAGCATGTGTGTTCTGGTAGGCAGTGAATAATCCATTAAAACTCTTAATTAAAAATTTAAACATGTGTCTGCTAATTACCACCCCCTTCTCCTGCTCTCAGAAAAGAGCAAATGAGCATGGCTGCACACCTGGCTATGTGTTTATTTCCTTAGGATGCTGCTCACTTCTCCAGCAACCCAAAGAGCAGCTCAGGCAGCAGCTGCCGTTGTAAAGATGTTCTGCGGAAGAGCAGAGACAAATATTTCCTATTTGGTAATGATGGGCAGAACCATTTACAGGATTCTGCTCACTGTTGCTACATGCCCTGGATTTATTGATGTTTTTCATATTTTTATGTTGATATTGCTAGATCTCATCTCCCAAACGTCTCCCATGTTTAATGCTACCAATGTGTGCTCCGCTGACCAGCCACATGAAGACCTGTGATAAGAGCCTAGCTAAATGGTTTAAAAAGTAGACTCTCAGTTTTGCAGGGCAAGTGTGACAGTATTTCAAACATGTATGGGTGAGGAACATCAGCTGGGTGAAGGGACACCCCAGCTGAGCAGTTGTCTGTGTAAATGTGCATTCATGGCAAATGAAACTTGCTTTTCCCTCTGCAAGTCACCCTGCAGTGAAACTCCTCCGCTATGTGCAGGCTCTTTAGCCCTTCTGAGTTGGCTGCGCTGCAGTCACTTGACATCAGCCCATCAGCCGCTGAGCTGGTAGGACTGCTTTGTTCACTGCCTAGAGGAGCAAGATCATGTTCAATATTGTTGTCGTTGTTTTTATTTATTACAGTCACTAATTTGGCAGGAATTAACTGAATTCTGGCAGATAGTGCATGTCTCTCTATGTTAGCACAACAGTGTTGAGCTGTAGTGGAACTAACTGGATGAAAACTGACTACCTGATTTTTGATTTCTGTCAAGGCAGCTAGAGGGGAGGAGGCAGATAGGCATAAGAACATGTGTGTCCACAGATACATATATGATCTTGATAACCCCCAGAGGTTATCTCTGGGCTGAGAGTTTAATACCTTCACTAGAAGTTTTAAAGCTTCACAGGTGACTTCTTAAGACGACATACCGAGAAACGCTTCATTATCCTCAGAGGTGCAGACAAGGAGATGTCCACCTGCCCTGGGGATCCTCATAGCAGGTTCATGCTCTGCAGTAACATCCATCTAAGCCAGCTGCAGTTGGGCTACCCTGTTCAGGGGCTGCCAGAACCACTGAACAATTTTTCATGTGAGTTAAAGCATCTGTTATTACAGCATAAACAAAATAACTGTTCTTTCCTTTAAAAAAATGCTCCCTTGTTAAAATCTGAGGTGCACAGAGAGTTTACAATGCCATATGATAATCTGAGGGCACATGAAAGCCACGCAGGCTGGTGAGGTTGGTTGCCCTCAATCAGAAACACAAATGCGTGGCAGGCCTGGCTTCTAGTCCCTGTGGAGGGATCCCAGATCCAGAAATGACTTTCCCAAATGGGCCCATCTTTATAGGGACTCAAGTCTCAGTCCAAAGCCGAGTCTCTGTCTGAAGTGCGTAGCTCCTTTCTGCTCCGTTCATCTTTTCCTAGCTCGCCCGGATGGTGATTTGTGCAGCTACGTGTCCTGCTGGCCGGGCCCTGCTGGCCGCGCCGCCCTGCTCCCCGGTGCTGTTGCAGCGGTATCAGGAGGGGTGGCTCGCGGTGAGATAACTGTGACACGCGCTCACGCGCTCCCAACCGCCCCCAGGCCAGGTGACCTTCACTCGGCTGCCCAGACTCCTCCTGCACCGGCCCCGGGACGGCCGCAGCGCGGGGCAGGCTGAGCCCGTGCGCCCGCGTGCAGCACCCGGCGTGTGGGGGCAGCGGAGCTGCTACCCCTTGCGCTGCGGGGACGGAGAGGAGCCGCAGGGCTCGCAGCGAGGCCTGCTCCAGCTGGCGGGGGCAGAGGTGTCCCCAGCCGAGCTCCCCGCACAAAGCCTGATTATTTGGCTTGTGTGCAGGGCAGGGTGCGTTTAATCCAGCGACTGTAGCAACCCCGAAGTCATCTCCCTACACAGCGAGATCATCTCCCACTTGGGAGCAGCTAGACCTGTTTACAAAATGTGTTCACACTTCAGCAAGGCGCAGGCTGCATATTTCTGATTGCGGAGCAGAAGGCAGTCCTATAATAATGTCTCATCTTCACCCAATCATTCCAAATTATTCACATGAAAGATCCTGTTTTCTCTCTTGGACTTTAATGAAGCTCCTGTTGAACCAATTATTCACTAGCTATTCATGTATTGTCAAAAAGGAAATCACAGAAGCTTTGTCATTAGAAATAAGATTTGATTGGGAAGGCACATGGCTTTGGGGTGGATTTTCTTCTTCCCCTTTTTTGCTCTAAAGCCATAGCTCTTAGTTGGCAATTTCCACTGCTATAATCTGATGAAAAGTGATAAAACGCATCAGACTGCAGTACTCAAATGAGAAAACACTCCAGATTAGTAGGAATATAATTATGTTTTTCATGACATTGATTTTTTATTTTCTAACTGATAAAAGTAAACAACTGAGTGGGGGGGGGAGTGCCGAAAAACAACATTTAGACTTTAGTGAGATAATTAACTCAGCAATTAAACATATTTTGTATTCAGCATTTGTCCTCCATAGCACACAGCATATGTGACGTTTGTCCTTTATTCAAATTCTTGCTTCTCGCAGTCTTTTTTGTCAGCAGGAGTGGCAGCCGGCGAGAGTCCTGTATGAAGGCCCACTTCTATGGTGCTTTGCTTTTACAAGATGAATATTCACAGCTACAGTTTAGAAGGGAAGAGGCAGCCAAAAAGAATCATTAAGCTGAGCTAAATGAGCAGAATTGAGAGGCGAGAGATCTGTGCAACAGGCACTTGTGTTTGGCTCCCTGTTGTCAGCAGAGCTGGGGGGCAGCAACCCAAGGCCCTGGTGATGCTTCCTGCTCCCTGCACCACACACCCTGTCCCAGCTGCAGGGCCGAGTGCCCCGAGCTCCAGTCACACCGAGTATCACGGTGTCGGCATGGCCTAGGGCATGGGTGCGTTGTGTGTGAGGAATCCTCCAGACCAAGATCTAAAGACAGTTACCGGACAGTGGCTAGCCCTTTGGCAGGCCGCCCGCTTGCCCAGTGCAGAGAAGACATCTCCCTGCAGCACGAAACATGGAGAGAGGTACAGGCACGAGATCCTCAACCATCAGATCATTACAAATCCCACTGGCCTTTTTAGCAAGGAGTACTTCCTTAAGCAGTTCAGCAAGAGTGAATGTGTTTTCAGGGACCCTGGTGTCTTAGAGGGTAGGAATGGGGACATGGGGAAGATGTCCACCGCATGGCGGAAACACAGGGTCACAAAGAAGAAGGTTGCAGGGATGGGTCAAACGGGACGTACAACTCGTGACATTACAGGCAGGATCAACACTGCCAGGCACAGGTGCACAGATGGGTCCGACAGAGGCTGCCCAGGATGGTGCCGTATTAAAGGCAACTTGTGCACATCAGGGCAAACCACACAGCTGTAACTGATACGGTGCAAATTAAACCCAAACACACTCCTGTTTATCTCTTCTGTTTTAGACAACAAGATGTGAGGTTTCCTTTCAGGGCTGAGCTCTGAGCCTCAGGGAAACTCAAATATCTTCCTAGTCTGTGAGACTCTCTCTATATTCCAATTTAAGCAGCTGCTGCTGGGGGGTGGAAGGGCTAGCTTCTCAGCTGGAATAAATTTCTATAATAAGTGTATTATGACAAGTCATACCAAATTCGTGACTCCCATTCCCATGCCTGAATTTACCAGGTTACTTGCTAAAAATCTTTTTTTCTTGCAAGACCAAAAGTCTTTTGCAAGTCCAAAGTCTTGCTTTGTCCCAAAACACTGTGATGCATAATAAACATCAAGCCTCAAGAGACTATTTTATTACTAATTTTAAGTGATGAAATGCATAATGTGTATATTCATGATACATACAAATCAGTGTGTGATTGGAGCACCACCTTCCCCAAATCCAGGGGGTTCATGCTGTGAAATCTCTGGCCATTTACAGAATACAAAAGTTGCACTGTTAAATGCTTTGCACTATCAGACATAAAATGTGCCTGTTTTTGTACTAACCTTGGGAGATGCATAGAAATTGACTTTGTCCTTACACTGCAAGACAGCCACAGCAGCTGCCTGGGCTTTAAGACAGGCAAGACTAAAATAGGTCTATCCACATGATAGGTTTATGCAAAGCCCTAGAAATTCTGGAAGTTATCTGAGTAATTTTATGAGGTCCATTAATGGTTCTGCCAAGAGCTGATTTCCTGAAACTATCTCAAACTTGGATCCCTTATTTCTTCTATAATTTGATGATCCAGAGAGATAACAATAGTCTAATTTGGGGGAAAACCCATTGTGAATGGTAACTCTCCAGAGACCTTTAAAATAAAATAAAATAAAAACCCAAACCTATTCTTTTTGTGAATACAGCTGGGGTCAGGAGGTGGGTTTGTGGAGAAGTACTGCGGGAAGGAAAGAAATCTCATGGAAACAAATGGTTCTGTAGTTTAAAGGAAGTATTGCCCAAACAGCAGATGAGCAATACAGGATGGTTTAGTGGATATCTACTGCAGATATTAATATGAAGATGATTAACTCAAGGAGTTAAGATAAACTTGCAAGTCAAGTGACTTTAAGAAATTGAGATTGCAGTAATTTGAACCTTACCCATGAGACACTTTGCTGGTGATTACAGATTTTGCACCTTTACGTGCCTCTCTTATTTGTTTTCCCTCCTCTTGCATTGCTGTGAACGGTGGGAGGCAGCCAAGGTGACAGGCCAGGGAAGAGCCCTTGGCACTGTCTGCCCACCCTGGGTACCCACAGCTGCACGGTGAGAACAGGCAGCAGATCTACAGGGAAAGAGAGATACTGACCACCCCAGGGCCCCCCAGAGCAGGCGCCCTCAAAACCCAGCGATTTCTAACTGCAGTGATGTGGTATTACTAGCATTACTGAGAACAAAAATAAGTAGAATGAGGGCAGATTTTTAAGCTGAATCTCTTTCTTGAAATACTGTCTTATGTGTTACTATTATTCCACAGTCAAACCTCTTTGGGGGCAATTTTTTACACTTCTGTTAATATCCCCAATGGCACCATAGCCAGAAAGGCCATCAGTGCATTTATGCTGCAGCACTGCATTGGGATATTTGAGCCAGAATGATGAAATGCTTTTTTTTATTTTTTCCTTCATTCCAGCTTTTGCTCAAGCTCCTTCAGAACCATCACCAGGGAGCAGCAGGGCCGCGGAAGGCAGAGGCCAACGGAGCTTGCTGGTGGTGCCTGGCAAAGCCGGGACGGAGACAGACACCCTCGATCCTGCTCTCGTTTGAGGAGCAGCGCGGCTTGACATCGCTCTGAACTTGGGAGATGATCTGCCTGCTAAGCTGTAGCACAGTTACGATTTGCAGGTTTCTAGTCTGACTTGGCTTCATTTTTAAACTTCTCATTTTCTTTTTAGGGAACTAGACTGCTCAATGGGTTTGGCAGCTGATGGCTATTAACTGTCACACTCCAATAACCAAGGGATAGTTAGAACAGCATTAAATATTTGCACTGTGCAGCAGGGCTGTGCTTCATCTCAGTACATATGAATCCCATGCTCTTTGCACACTGGACGGAGACCCATCTTATTGCTATTCAGATCTATCAGTCTGTCTCTCTTCCCATTCTGTCACTGTGTGTCCAGGGCCTGTCAGTGCCATTGACACAAACAAAAGCTTCCCCTTTACGCCAACACCAGTGACACCTGAAGGAAGAAAAAAGATACAAAGATTCACTGCATTTTTCAATTATGTTTATGCTTATTGCATGTCTTTATAAGAGAATCGCTCCTCACATGCAATGCGCTCTCCCTCTCGCATGGGAGCAGAGCACAGACATTTGTTTGAAAAGTGGGTTTGGTGGCTGAGGGTTGTCTATTTTGTATGTCCCTGCCTGGTTAGATTGTGAAACTTTGTTTTGAGTGCAATGTTCACCTCAACATCTTAACTGCCATTTTAAAACCTAATCTTTTAGGAAATATCCTACATAGGCACTCCTTGTGGTCTGCTTTTAAAAAGCAAAATTTATTTTGGCCTCTGCAGGAAGCATTTAAAGCACATAATGAATAATGTTTGACATTATTCACAGAGTCAGTTAGCAGTCATTTTAGATTAACAACACTGCTCAGAAAAAAAGAAAAAAAAACCTTGCAGGGATTAGAGCAAGGGAAAGATGCTTAGGCACTAACCTCTGAGCCAGGAGGTTGCTGAACTATTCACAATAGACATAACTATCTCAGAAGGTCTTAAGTGTGAGAATTATCTCCAGGAAGAGAACAATGAGTTGGTGAGATAGAAAACAAAAGGCTCCTGCTCTCCTACAAGCAGTGAGCGCTGCACATGTTCACTCTCCATTTAATCTGCGACACTTTCAGACAGGAGCAGTTGGTGCCCAAATTAAGATGTCCCCTTTCCCTTTGATCTTATGTAAAAACTAATGAATTGTATAATCTCCAACACCTCAGAAATCCCGCTGGTTAAAAGGAACTATCCCTACCTTTCCCATGCCTGTCTCAATTCACTAAATGGGAGCTATATTTAACAACAGGCCAATCACATGATCACTGAAAAGGAACAGCACAAGGATCTGTAATCCTAATGCTCTGGAGCTGTGATTGCTATAAATCCTTTGCAGAATGATTTCCTTTAAATCCCAAACATATCACTACACTTTTAATTAACATTTCCTTATGAAAACTGTGGATAAGACCTTTTAAATTAAAGATTGTTCTCATACTTGTCATCTTAAAACAGTCTGCATTTCTATTGTCATTTTCATGTAGCATATTTTACAGTAAAGCTGCTTTTTTTTCCCTTTCCCCTCCTTTTCCTTATTTCTCTTAACCCCCAAACAAGCAGTAATTACTAATACTATTTTTACTAGCACTATTTTTAAAGGGCAAACAAATAGTTTGAAATTATTTCATATTCAAAAGGGGAAATTAAAATAATTAAAAGGTCAGCAGTGAGTACAGGTAGAGATGTGGCTGATACTGCCCTACTTAAATTCTTATGAGTTTAATCTCTGGAATTTACTGTCTTCTTCAGCTTAACATTTTCTTTACAGAGAAAAAAGAGGTTTAGAGAAAAAAGTAATTGGCCTAAAATCATAAAGTGAATCATTAGCAGAAATGGAAAATATAACCTTTATTTTCTGATTCCTAGCCCTTATTCTCAGCTCTTTAATATTCATTTTTCTGAATAACTGCCCGTTCCCTGTCTGGAGTGGATTGGATGGATTTCTAGTATTTGTTTTCCTGAAAATACTGCAACTAAGAACTTTGTGTTTTAGTGATGGCTCAAGCCCAGTGACAGACTCCCTTCAGTTACCCAGTCTGGTAACAGGCAGTTCTTCCAATAACCTTTTTCAGGAAGCCCAGTTTTCTAACACGCTTCTGTGTGGAAGAGGTTGATGGAGGACAAATACAGATAAAGAATATTTGTGACAGAGAAGATTAAGGATGGCACCATTATCCATTATACAGACAAAACCCCTTCAATCAGTGTGAAGCAGGAAACGACCAGAGATGCTGAAAAGAATTTGGAATGAAATCATCAGGCAATCTGACAGTACAGTTTGAAGTTACTTAGCATGATTCGGCAATACATTTCTGAGTACCCATATATCATCCAAGAATATCCATTGACAGATATTGGAGAACTAATGAATGTCTAAATAGAGCAGGTCAGACGCTGATGCCCTGCCATGCATTGGGCCACAGTTTATTCTTCAGCTACTCCCGGTGGCTTCAGATTATGCTTGGGAGCTGACACGCAGAGCCAAATGTCAGGAGCCCAAGCTAACCAAGCACGTCAGGAGAGAAACTCAGACCAGAACCTCTGACTTGACTCGCTTGCATTCTGAATTGGAAACAAGAAACGGTCTTTTTGATTTTTTAAGGCCTTTTTTCTTTTTTTTTTTTTTTTTTAATAATCTTGTTTTGTGTATCTTATGCACTCTAGTATCTCCCTTCCCTTATAGTAATCATAATGTGTTTTAGTTCCACTGGCAGAGAACATTTACATATTTAAATTCTATTTTAAATACGCCACAGTTATCTAGCTAAACGTGATGAAGTTATTACAAAAGGAATGGAAGGTGTCACTGGTGTAGAGCAAAGGACACAGCAGATTTACTCATTAGGTCACATGGATTTCCTTGACTGACAGCCAAACACATACAATAAACTTAGTGGGATATATATGTGAACAGACATTAATAGCATTATTGCAAGATATCTTATCTCTGCCCATCAGATTCTCTTGATTAAAATATACCAATACCAAGTTAAGCAATTAAAAATTAACTGGGATGTAAAAAGTTACATCCTACTGATCAACCTATAAAGCCTGAAGATAGTGCACACTCTAGTCCTTCTATTTTGCTTGCTCTTCCATTTTACTCCAGTGTATTTATTACCGTCCCAGTCTCCTATGCTAGAAAGTATCTCTGTCTCAAGAACATGAGAGATGTAGAGCCCAAAGCTCTTCAGAGTAGTACATGGGCAGGAAACAGGCTAGCACAAAAGTTTTATCCACACACAGCTGCTCAGGAGTATGTCCACGGATAGACAAGGCTGCACGTGCAAGCAGCCTTCTGTAGCTCTAAACTGTGAGGTCAGAAAGTCTAACATAATTGTACATGACTTCACTGCCCAAAATATAGAGTGTGTGCATATTTATTTGGCACCAGTTAAACCCGAGTCTTTTAAGAACAGGTGGAGTGCAGTGCAGTGACTTTAGCTCAAGTCAGTGGAGCCCGAGGGCCTCAAGAGGGTTCCCAGAAGCAGTTGCTTTGGAGTTCCATAACGTTCATGCAGGATCCCAACATACAGCCTTTAAGAAGACAGAGGCCGTTCTCCTCCTTTTCAAAGCAGATCCTGGCCCAAGTGAAGAAGGGAATCAGGATCCCCTTTGCACCCCATGCTTCTTGCAGTGAGTTACATGCCAACGGCATAGGAGCATGGAATCCTGTGAATCCCTTGTTCCTCGTTCTGCAGTAAAATGCAAAACTCACCATGAGTTGGCACTCTCAGATGAACTCCAGCAATTAATTTTTCATGTCTTCTGTGTACAGCACCACACTGATAAGCACCTTCCTTACTGATGAGCTCACTCCTAAACATCTAACTGGACGCTGAGAGTCACGGATAAAACGAGGAGATCTATGCAGTGGGTTAAACATCCCTTCCTGCTCCTGTTCACTAAGATGCCTGGAAGGAAGCTGGACACATATCAACAAAAAGCCAGTAGCGACTGTATGACAATATTTTATTTATCAGTATCAAATTACATAGCAAAGTAATGAATGCAGTGTCAGATCACCTCTTTGAATACTGAAAATACAAACAAAATCCACCATATTGCTTAATTATCCAAAGTAAATTAAAAGTTTAAAAATGTGCGTTTCAGAGATTCTGTTTGGCATATCCTGTCAATATAGCCTGCATAAATATTTCTGTACCTCATTTTCACTATGTGTACCTTAATTAAATACAGCCTCTAAAAAGCTTACATAGAGGAGATAGGATCTATCCAAATGTCTGTTTTCATCATCAGCTCACGCTCTGCCCTGAAATCCCTGAAAGTACCTACCTTCTAGCTCTCCTGACGGATGAACGTGAATGTACAGTGCAGTGGCCAGAACCTGCTCTCACACAGCACCAGACCAAAGCTGGATTCCACATCAGTGGCTGACACTTAATACACGTCATCAGCTTTGGATCATGTCCTGAAATTACTGACAAAATAGCTATTCACTTCCATGGGAGCCGGGCTGCATCTGATGGCCAGACTGTGTAAACTAAAACATGTAAGGAAATTCTTGGGATATTCACACCACTCTTAACACTAGTGTGACTCCACTGATTTACAAAGAACTATTCCTGGATTACAACATTATAGGACAAAAATTCAGGTCTGTTGATTTCCTGTAAATTGGGTAGGATTTGGCCATTGCCGGACACAAACTACAGATTTCAATAACAGTATTTTAGTGGGGTTAATCAGCAGTGTAATTTACATGGGACTTCCTTACAAACTGCGTAAATAGAACAGTTCCTCCAGGTTGACAAAAGAATGAGCTTCGCTTAGCACTCTTTCCCAAAGTTAAGACTTGTGAGACATTATAGTGGTATGAAAAGGAAAATATCATAGAAATATATATTTTGTTTAGGATAAAATGAACAGAAGTACAGAAGCGTTGATGCAGGTAATTGGAAGGGCGAGGATGGGGAAGGAGGAAGAATTTAGGCAGCGGTCCCATGGCAACATGGGATTTTCTCTTGATCCCTCCGATTCACCAGCATCAGTGGAAGTCGGGCTTCTCTGGGAAGGTGCAACCCGAGCGTTTGATGATTACGCTGGCCGCGTAATGCCCAGCTCGGATGCACTCGGTCACTGGCCGGTCGTAGACGAGCTGGGAGAGAAAGCCTAGGGAACAAAGAGGAGGAAAATGGTTAATTAGGTTCTTAAATGCACCAAGGTTTGTCATATGGCAAAACATGGAAATATTGGGCTAACTGCAGCTGCACGAGTACCTGACTGTAGCTGAAATTCAGTGACCCGCTGAGCTAGGGTGCAGCTTCTGCTACCTTTATCTGAAGTCTCCACTTAGTATATTCAAGTAAGGGTTATCAGGACTATCTTAATTCATGATTTCACCAGAATTGTGGTAAAATAACCATAACCTCTCTTATTTTCCTCAAATGCCCTTTTAAAAACAAAGGAACAGCTTTCTGTGTTGGAGAGAGCTCCTCCTGTTCCTGACAACACCACAGAACTGTTGCTGCAGGCCTGTCTCAGAAGAGGGAAGGCCACGTAACCCCAAATGTTACCCTTATTCACAGTTACAGGTGTTCACAACAAAAAGCACGTGAGAAACTTTTATCTGATCAAGAAAGTTGACCCTGATCACTAGAATGTTAACCTAGGACTTCAGAAATAGCAGATACCTCTTACCATGTCCAGATATCTAAGTAAACAGCAGACTGACTGAATAGATAAAGCACCTCTCAGAATTAGGGAACTTGGAAAACTGCTTTAGCTACCCAAACCCATAGAATTCATGGCTTACAAATCCAGAAATCACTGGGAGCTGAGTTTTTTAAAAATTAGACTGCATCTTTAGATAAATACATGCAGACATGGTCCCAAAAAGGATATTATTCTTAGGTATCTGGAAAAGTTAAGTGTAAGTTAAGAATAACCTAAAATTTTATGGATTGAGTCTCTCATTTCAGAAACATTTTATCTTGGCTGAAACTATTGAGATCAACAGAATGACAGAATTTATGGCAGAGGTGAAATACATCTTTTAAATTTTGAAGAGGTTGTCAAGAGGTGAAAAGTAAACTTAGCATCTTATAATTTAGAAATCCATTCTGTCATTTTAGAAGTTATATCTTATTCACTTTCATCCTCAGTTTTAATGTGTTTAAGAAGTATCTCACTTCCTCATACAATCACCAAAGGGAAGCCCGGCTTGTCCAGGTAAGTCAGAAATGTAGCAAGCAATAATATTTGTTGCTTGAAAATGAAAGATCATTAAAAAATTAAAAATCATGATGTTACAGATTAACCAAGCCTAAAGCAGGTGAGCAAAAGAATCTGTTTTCATGAATCTTTCTTGGCTTCTCAGTTACAATCAATAGTGAAAAGAAACCAGGCTGATCTGTAGAGTCTTCTCTAAACTGCACTGAACAGGTGAGAAATCTGGGACTAATGTCAAAACTACTAAATCTATAAATCATATACATTGGAATAGGGAGGCAGTAGAAAATAGGTATTGTGATTGACAACCAGGAAAAATCTTGGAAGTTTCTGACATCAGTACTATTCTAGAGAAAGCTGAACCACACATACTAGCTGGAATTTCACAGATATTGACTGACATTAACTGGGAAAAAATGAGGACTTACCCAACAAATCTTAAACTCATAAATATAAGTGAAGAAGATGGGAGGTTTCAGTCTACAAAAAGGAGAATGGGAATAGAAAGCTGTGGCTGCTGTCACTGATGGCAGGCAGGGGATGACAGACAACCCAACTGGGGCAGGAAGGTCCAGCTGTAATAGCTGGGTATCAGCTGAGAAATTCAAACAGCGTGCCTGGCAGAAATGGGGCCAGCTCTGAATAACGAGATGAAAATGGTCTGCTCTCCATTAAATTAACATGCATTCTTCGAAGAAACTTTCTTGGATGCACAGAGAATGTCAATCACTAAATTTCAACTGGCTGGGAGACAAGAGCGTGCCAGTGTGCCTCTGGGTGGTTAAAACTTGGGAGCAAGTTGTAACCGTATGTAAAATAAGGCTGTTAAGACAGTCCGTTTCTGACTGAGTAAGTAGAGAAGATGCACTGGGCAGGCCTCCAAAGGCAAACACGAGGCTAAATGTTGTGCAGAGCATGAATTCAGAGAGAGAGGTTTATACGGGAAGGAAATATTGTCCTCTGTGTTTATGACCAAGGCATAAAGAAATACATGAAAATTAGGAAATCAAAGGAGTAAAGGACCATATGACATGAAGTATTTTTTAATACAAACTAGACTGAGGCTGTCACTGCTTTCCAAGCTCAAAGTATTTTCAAGCTAAAATGTATTTTTTTGCCTATAGTGAAGCTACTTCTTATTTATTCTGATCTAAGGGAAGGCAGAATCAGGTAGCAAAAAAAAAAGTGTTCTAATTGGGGATAGAATGAGAGATCTCTGGGATTTCAGAGTGGTGGAGAAATGACATTAAGTGCAGCTGTCATGTATGAGATATGTAAAATCTGCAGTGGGGAGTTTGCCCTCCAACCATTCTCTTGTCTGTTGAGTTTCTTTTAAAAGCTATGTATTTCATAGATGAAATAGAAATAGCAGTATCTGACACAATATCGCATTGAATGACAATACAAACACACATATCACAAACACAGAGGTACATCACATACTAAGACTAGGCAGTTGGCAAAGCAGCCCCGAGGGAACACCAGAAAGCACCGTTGTTTGAGCACAGAAACAAAGAGCTCTATCAGGCCGGCTGCTTTAGCTGCAGAATGTTCTTTCCGATTAATGCAATAAAAAGCAACATGGTCAGAATATAATTTAGTGTTCGCCTCCTCCAGTGTGCAAGATACGGTAATACAAGCCCCAGGAGTGACACTCTCAAGGCATGAACTCAGATCTTCTACCTCCATGTGGAAGAAGTTGCTGCCCCATCTGCTTTTCACCATCCTTTTTCTCTGCGTGTGTAAGCTGATGCTCTGTCAAAATGAGCCAGATTAGTTTAAACAGTAAGCTGTTTAATAGTAGGTCTTAGCTAACCCAGCTGATTTAAACTGAAGGGGGTTTGTGAGCACTCGAACAAACAGCTCTACCAGCAGGCAGGGCGCAGGAGGGAAGGGTGACAAGCAGCTGAAAGCAGGAATCTCTTTAAGGTGCCATGACTGAAGATGCAAGGGGATCAGTGAGCAGAGCTCCAGCCTTATTCCACACCACGTGTTCAAGCTCACGGACATGCCAGAACAGCACAGCAACTATTTTAACTTGTGCCAGGACCTGAACCAGTTCCTGGCTGTCATCGGAACAGAGCACAAACGTAGCACAATTTGGCTATACAAGACAACCTCCCTTCAAATATTTTACCAAAACAACTTCAAGCATTTTTTTTTAATAACCATCTTCTATTTGCATTTATTCTGGCCCTAGCACTTCTACACTCTGAAGCTGTGCAGGCTGTGGCAGGGATTACATACCACCCTCCTCACACTAGAAAACAAAGGCAGGAAACAAGCTCAAGACATTCCCTATAGGCTGCCTCCTGCCCTGACACCCAAGTGTTTATGGTGTGTGGAGCAAGAGAAATGGCAGCGACAGGATGTCTGCTGTGCCACCGTGCTGTAACCAGCCACACGGGCAAGCTTTGAGAGCAAAACGCGATGCCTTTTCTCCTCCACAGGCACGGACAGCCAAGTAACCAACCTATTCATCACAAGAACTTATTTGGAACGGTGTCCAATTCATCCCACACATTCAGCAGCTTCCTAGAAAGAAAAGACAATTTGGCTTGAAAAGCTGCTTTATACCTTAGAGTGGTACAACACACAAAGAAAATGTATTCACGTTTCCAGATGATAGAAGTGATTATGAGACACCAGCAGCTATTTTTGGCCCATAATTATTTCTTGCAGGGAACTGCAGGCTCTCTCAACTGCTCGAGAAAGAAAAGTGTCTCTGAAATCACTTTGCTCAGGGAGAGTGCCTGAAATAATTGAGAGTTAATCTTTATTATCTTCAGTTTCCACACTATACACGCTCAAGACTATGTTTATAACCACTAGGCTCTGCAAACAAAACAGAGCACAGGAAAGAGTTCTCTTCCTTTTTGTGCCCACCACCAATGAAGGGTTCTGTAAACCAAGTGCTAGAAGTGGTGCTTGAGTCTCATAGTCCAGACCCAAATCAAGGTCCTCACTGAAACCAACTCAAGCTCCTCGGGGATGTCAATAAAACTCTGAAAAGACACCAGACAGTCTGCTGACCAACACAAAAGGTGTTGTCCTCATTTAGCTACTTTTAAGGGCTGAGTAGCACTTCAAAATCATTAAAGTAGAACCAAGGTAATTCTCTTATGGACAACAAAATAGACGTTGCAGAGGTCGTATTCACTGAACTCAGTGTTTTCTTTTAAAAGTTTGTTTTCCAGATTATCAGTGACAATTCTGAATGAGTGCCTAGCATAATGCAGTTGGATGGGGATGTAGGAGTCCAAGAGCTGAGATTTTAAAACAGTTCTGGTCTGCTTCAGTAATGGTTTAACAACACTTAAAAACAGCTCATATTGAAGCCAAATGTTTCATTTCCAATTGTACACTTGACAATTAATTTTAATGACTGTTAATTACTAATGCTGGCTGGAAATCAGTTTATAGCCACTGACATCCAGCTCCCCACTACTAGTCTTTCTGCTGTTTCTCATACTTTCAATGTTTATAAAATGCCTATGGAAAAAAAACACAATATTTATTTCTTTAGACAAAAAGAGATGAAAGCAGGAAATAAATCCCCAATTACTATATGCGTTAATTGTAAACAATCGCAAGCTGAGGCCACGTCAGAGCATGCTAGCCCCCCCAGACATTTTTACTATGTGATATCCCCAGACAACTCTCTACCAGGCGAACTCAGAGGCACCTAATGTGGTCCGTGTTTGCCAGGACGCCTATACAGCAAAACCGTCTCATCCTCAGAAAGGATCCACGAGCAGCTCAGCTGTTGCCTTTATTTTTGCATTTAAAGTTTTTACAGCTTAATTTGTGAACTGTCTTTCTAAATTGGTGTTATTCCACCACTGAGGGCAGTTCCAAGCACCTTTTTACAGTCTTGTTTGTATGCAGCATTTATCACAGTTGCTTGTGATCCAGTGCTATTTTTATATGGTCCCACTAGCTTCCCAGGCTAGCAATGTGGGAAGACGCAATTTCCAAGAAACATTACTCTAGTAATTTAAAATCTCATAGTCTATACGAGTAAGGTTTTGGTGAAGTCTTTCCATCCTATTGGAGCAGGTTAATGCTGTGGTAGCACGAGCCTGGTCAGCTGTAATCAGGTGGTTAGCAAAGCTGGTGCCAGGAGCCAACCAGCCAACCTAGATTTTGTAAAAGCTGTTGGCATCATCCTTGCATTCTGCAGTATAGTCACTGAATGACTGTACGTCAACATGCTGCGGTTTCTTCTTTTTTAATTTTGTGGCAGATGGTGGGTATTACAGCCAAGAACTGTAGCAAGCCAGAGGCCCTGCCCATTGCTATCAAATTGAAGGTTGGCTATTCTAAATGGAAACGTTTGATTAAGGGTGGGATTTGGCTTCTGTTTGCATGTGTTTTGGCAATGTGGTCTGACACATTACACTTAAAGTATTTAAGACAAATTGAATATATGCATCTTCAAATACACTATTTGCTTCTTTCAACCCTCACACACCTCAGCTTTCTCAGTCAAATATAGTTTGAGAATTACTCTGCACACAAAAATGCACATTTATGTTATGAATTGCAAATGCATATGTATAAACAAGTGCCTTTCCCTCTTCTTTTAAATAGGATGGCTCTGCACATCTACAGAACTGTAGTGCCAGGCTAATTACAAGTGAGAGAAAAAAGGTTACCAACCCTTTCAGAAAAGCAGTCATTTAAGATATATATCTAACAAGCGGCAACCTTGAAATCTCACTCTCGCTGAAAAGAACACTAAAAAAGCCTCCCTGACTATACCACTGGAGGAAAGTTTTAATAAAAACTAATTAAACTACAAAAATCCCAAGTGGTTAGCTGATTTTAGGGGCTAAATTTCTGGCAATTCTAATTATCCTCTTGTGGCTTCACTTAGTGTTTCACAACCATGACAGATGACAATGAAAAACTGCAGCTAAATTCATCCTCCCTGACACCATGCTAAGCACCAGCTTCTCCCTCTCCAAGCAAAATCAATACCATGTTTGAGTAAACACGTTTACAGCTTTATTAGGATGTCTTGCTTGTTCTGTAACAGCTACTTGAAGCTGTGGTAACAAATCGACTCAACTCAGTTAAACCTAGAGAGCTGGGTAAGAGGCTCATCGATAAGGTTGTTACAAAAATAAACTGCAGGAGATCAGAAAGCTGGAACAAACAGCCTGGTAAATGTCAATATTTTTACTTCCAGAGAATGACAAAACCATGAGATCACAAATAAAAGGTTTGGGAAGTCTATTTTTACTCTATTTATAAAACGGTCACGTGCTAAATGGAGGATGCATTTCACTGTCTATATAGAGCCCTCTAACACAAACTTCTTATTTTCTCATCACCAGCATGAATGCTAAAACAAGCATTTTTCAAGAGGAGCAGCTAGTTATTATTATCATTGTCTCTATCCTTCTTGCTTTCCTTATATTTATGGACCCATTTTGAGTGCATTGAATCGGTTTAGGAACACTCAGATGGGTGTAAGCTTTCCTCTGTCTGAGTTGATACAGCCATTTATGGACACACACAAATAATACAACTTGCATTTACTAGACGGCTGTGAATAACTGAAAGGAGAATTTTTAGTACACTTTAGCAGCCATTCCCTGAGCTGGAGGGGAGGTGTTGAATACACAAAGCAAAGAAGTATCGCAGCCCTAATGCCACAAAGCATTACGTGTGGAAAAAGCTAACAAAAGGCTCCTGAGAAAGTGAAACATACAAAAAAAAAAAAAAAAAAAAAGAAAGAAAGAAGAAAAAAGAAAACTCCACTACATCCTTGTCATTCCAGTAGAAATCACTTTCTATTGGAAATCAGAAATACTCAAGGGTGAATATTCTCATAGCGTTGCCTATACGCTCAGCACTGTCTGCAGCGACTTGGCCAGCTCACTGACGCTCGTGGACTAGGGTGCAGGCAGACTCCCCAGCACCTGCCTAGATGCTTGAGCCCATTTGAGGCGCTCTCTAAAGAAAATGAGCAGTTTTGTTTCCTCAAGATCTTTGTTCAAGTAGAAATTGTGGTTGTTACTCTGTGGCAGTTTGTTACTGAGGGCTGTGCGACGGATGGAGAAGACCTAGGTCGCAGTTTGAAGTCTATTGGGAATGACGGCAGTTTTCCTGCTGACTTTGACGTGTCAGCCCACGCCTTGACTGAGGCTCTCCACTCTTTAAGGAGGAATGGCTCAAAGCTGGAGGAGAGGCTTAAATGTTTCATACAGCAACAGCCCCCACCTTACTCATCCTCAGTGGACTCTATTTATAGCCTGGGTTGCATATCAGCTATGTAAAACCTCTCCAGTGCATATGACTGCTCATGAAAAGAATCATTTCCATTTATAATACGCAAGAGAGATGTGGTGGAGGAAACTGGTCAGACTGTTTTCAGTGGTGCCCAGCAATAGGGCAAGAGGCAATGAAACACAACACAAACAACCCAAAATGAAAATGAAAAACTTCACCTGAACATGAGAAAAACTTCTCTACTCTGACAATAACAAAGCACTGAAAGAGCCTACCCAGGGAAGCTGTGGACTCAAAATACCTTCCTGGGACATATTCAAAAGCCGCCTGGACAAAATCCTTGGAAACACTGTTTAGGTCACTGTGCTTGAGCAGGCGGGTTGCACGGCACGATCTCTAGAGGCCCCTTCCACCCTCCCCCCTTCTGTGATTCCGCGATTCTGTGGTCATTTTTATTTTCACACGAGGGACTTTCAGAAATTCCCTCTTGAATCAGAATCAAGTAGCTTTGGGATTGTCTCGTCTCAATGCGAAAAGCAATGGAAAAAAATGCTATAAAAACTAAGTTTTTACAGTCTGCAGGCTTACAAGAAATACTTGACACTAGATAAGCCAAACCAGAAGACAAGTATTTTCACTGGAAACATCTTCTTTAAATACCTGAAAAAGTACCTTGCAGGCTGATACTTATTTCTTTTTTTCCTTAGAAACTTTTCCTAGAAGCGTTTCTGGAAAGTTAAAATTGCCTCTAGTCATTCTTGATGAGGCAAAAGGATATAAAAACTTCCTTTTTTTTAGTACCTCAGGAAATTTTCTAAGCCTCAGAACAGATCCCTAGTATTTACATTAAAAGGTGCAGATAAATCTTCTTACTACACCCACCAGTTGGGTTAAGAGGAAAAGAATTTCACATTGAAATAACAAAGCACTAAGCATAAAAAATGGAATACTATGTGCTACTCTTTATTTGGTTCTTAAAATTGCTTCAAAGCAAGATGTTTCTGTCATATATTTAAGGACACAATGCAAAAAAAGCTACCTGAATGTAACTTTCTGGCTGAGATTCACATGCACAAAAGCTAGGAACCTGCAAGCTGTGTTTGTCAGAGTAACCATAATTCAGCAAGGTGTCCTTTAAAAAAAAAGAAATCCATATTCCCATTGCAGAAATTTCCATGTTCCTATATAGTAGAGGAGGTTGTGGGCAAGTTATTGTAGTGCTAGACACTATCACAGTCTTGAGAAATATCTTTATGATTACTGTGAAAATCTCCATACCATCACACCAAGTCACATCAGACATTAAATAGATAACATATTTCTGTGTGTTTTTGCATTTTGGTGTGTGTTGTTGTATTTGCTGCAAATATAGCATCAGTTTAATCTGACACATCGTTTCTTAGGGGACTATATCCTGCCCTGACTCCCAGGGGAATTTTCTTGATGATCCAATCTGACTAGTGCCTCTGTCTCTACTCAGAATACATTAAAATAACACAAAAATATTACCAACAGTCTGAGAGCAAGGTAATAATAACTCATTAAAGTCATTTCTAACCTTCCATACGAACATTTTCTTTATCATTACATGATTTTCCAACACTTGCCACATTAACATAAAATGAAATGTTATGAGGATATGGATGGTAGGCATGACAAAATATTTTAAACAGTGATGATTTGCTTTGAGGCATTAAGTCAATTTGTAATTGTCCCATAGCTATAATAGCAAAAATTGGAACTTTATAATTGGTTTTTGAAAATCTATTTTTAACACGGTAGACTTGTTTTTAAAATGTACACAACCTATTCAATGTTTGTTTCTCATACAGCCCGACAGAATGTCATTGAATTTATGGTGAAATAAGTTACACCTTTAAAGACCTCATTTTGCAAAATATTAATCTTCTTGCCATGTACTGAGCCTCCCTTAATACTCCTGCTGTCACTGACAGGAAAAGAGACACAGCAACTGGAAGGATCAGATCCTGCTTCAGTCTAATTGGGAGCTGCTGAGGATTTTTAATTCCATGGACTGATCCTTTTATATGGATGCATATTTTTACATTTTATTCTTAAAATGACAGCAAATAAAACAAAACTTTGCCTTGCACTTAATCCAATTATGCATTTTCTCTGTTTGCATTTATACTGTATAGGTGAAAATATGAATTAGCGTATTTAAGTGGTATTTTGATATATATTAAAAAAACATAATAAAATCATTAAGATTAAGAATACTTAGAGCCCACAAGAAAGGGAACAGTAAAAAAATTAAAATAGATTGAATCACAATTAAATTACACTAGAACACTTCTGGATTTGTGAATCATATCAACCATATTATTTCTACTGATGTAATTTTTAATGGAAATTGGTATAACATGAAATAGTTAAATAGAAAACAGAAATATAGAGTGTTTTTTATGAGTGATATCTCTTTCTATATTTATGCTTAAAGAGTTACAGTTCAAATAGTGGCAAATTTCTAAATTGTGCCAATGCTAATGTTGCAAATCCTACTGTCTGGCTACAATATTGATCAGAATAATGATGCGCCTCTAGCTAAGACTGAGAAAAATCAACTAGGAACATACAACCTGGTGATATTCTGGTTTATAGAAGGTCAGCTGCAGAGATAACACTGCCAGCTAACAGCCTAGGTTTTCGTGTGATCCTTATCTGTGAGAGTTACGAACGGCATGAGAACGCAAGGGCGGTAAGTCATGGACGCGCTGACAAGTTATCCCCCAGCAAGCGAAGATTGATGTCCTATCTGCAACTCAGCTATTATACTTGTGGATGCTGCTTATAAAACAGAGGTATTAAGGATGGGCAAAATGGGTTGTCAGTCAATGTGCTGATGACATTAAGAAGGTATTTTTATTTCAAAACTTCAGTGCTCATCAGCCATGATTTCGGTAACAACAGGATTGCTCAGAGGCAATTAGCCGCCTATGTTGTATAAATGAAGACTATGAGAGTGCTGATCTCTGTTATAACATTTATCTTCACTTCAAAGAAAAGACAGAACAATTCAAAGTAGTATCCCCTTGTCTCTTCCTGCACAAAGAAAAGTTTTGGAGCAGAAATAAGCCACAGTAAGTTACATATCCATATGTATTTAATTGGTATCACCAAACAAAAAAATTCGCACTCGCTGCCAGCTGGCAAATCAAATTGCATCTCAGAGCTGTGGTATTATCAGAGGGCTGTATTTCACAGCAGTGACATTTAACCAGTGTATTTCTCTCTATCTAATGTGATTAAGACATGGTGACAATTTCCCATGGTATCATAAACAAGCATAAAAAGCTCACACAAATTAAAGACCACTAAGTGGGATTAGGTAGCTTCTGATATCACACTCCTACTGTTTAATACAGACCTACTGCTAGTCCCTTGAACTCTGAGTGAAGAATATTTTTGGGGTTGCAACTACAGGGGAAAGGGCTCTTACAACAGATGTGCAAACAGAGATGAAAATAAAACAAAGAGATATATTCCGATTCCCTGCAGCGTTTTTTTGTGAAAACAGTTTCTTTTCACAATCTTAGAGAGTCCTCTAAATCCATTAAGGAATTTTCTTTCCAATATAGTCAAAAAATCACTCATAATTTAGTATCTCACCAACTATTCAACCATCTCTCTCTGCCGACGGAATTATCAGAAGTTTTGTCTTGTTTAGCAGGCCCAGTGCAGCCACACAGCACCAACCCAAATGTACATATTTCATCTCGCAGATGCATGCACCCAACTCCTTCCCTTGAAATGCATAAGGTACTTATTAGTTTTAAGTCATAAGTACAGCACGTCTTAGCCCTGTATCAGATTTACTGTAAGAAGATAGAATTCCCACTGTAACAGCTTCATTTCTTAATTCAGGCAACTTCTACTCTCTAACCACCACCATTGCCCTCAGGAGATGACTGAGACTGGGTTTCAGGGGAGTGAAAACAACATCTGGGCACCCAGTTCCTATAGGTTTACAAGTCACAGAATAACACCATAATTTAGATTGGAAAGCACTTCTGGAGACCTGCCCTGCTCCCTAGATGCCTTTTTTATTTTTTTGAACAAGTCCTTGCGCCCTTGAAATCCTTCCACAAATGATGGATTCTGCAGAGCAGTACAAGAAGCATTAATATATTAGATTTAATTCTGTTTTCATTTTCATCGATATTATACTTCTATAAATCAACTGGTCTTGGCAAAGGTATTCCAGATTTATACTGTAACACTCAGAACCAGACTTTTCTTAAAAATGGTTTCTTGAATCGAACTTAATAGTAGAGGAGTAATTGATATGCTACAAAACAACTTCTTTTGGCAGTCATTCTCTTCACTAGGGGTCTTTGGCAAGCCTATACTTATACTTCTTGTGTTGTGTTTTTATAAACATATATACACATGTATAATATATTTGAAGAAGGTTTCAAATTCAAGAGAATATTTTAACACTGCAATAATGTAGAAATATACCAAGAAATATACTGAACTGTGAAGGCAAGCTGGGATATCTATGTGGAGAAAGTCATTTGCATTGACCTGTGAGCAAAATCTCAGTTCAGTGTTGTGCTCTAATCTGTAGATGCATTTAGATTAAGATGAAAAGAAATAATTTTAGGCTTAACCTCTATATTAACCTCTATATGGATGGCCTAAGTTAGTCAATTTGCCCACAGGAACATAACCAAAAGGAGGAAAGTATCTCCTCCAAGCTCTGTGTCTCCAAAGAGAAGACGAGGATGCCACCAAGCACTCTCACTCAAGGACACCTCACAGAAGACAGCTCTGACCCTGACTTCTAGCAGGGTGGGTCTGTGGCTGCTGGCACAGTAGCATCTCACAGGGTGTGCACCATCTTTCAGAAGAGGAGGAGAGAGAATCTCTACGTAGCTTTCAAACTGCAGGTAACAGCCTTCTGAGGTCCCTCTGCATGTGCAAGCTGCCAATGGGATTTTGAAGTTGACAGGTGGTAGTGACCTCAGCTTTGCTACGGACAGAGCTAAATTGCTAGGAGCTGGTTTGGGCACCTTACAGTGCCCAATGAAGAGCTCCTTATAACTCAGGATTTCTTGTCCCTGTGAATGGTATAATATCTTTATAGCATGGCAATACTAATATATACTTACTGTGCACCTCCTATTGCTGCTTCATAACACTACTTTAAAATGACTTGCAGTTACCTCTCATCTTCTAGAACTTTTCTTACAGTATGCGACTAAATCAGATTAGATTAGCAAAGAAATACACTGACAGAACTGAGGCACATATTGATTTTACACTTTTTTTCCATTCATTATTACAAACTATCTACCCAGTTCCACTTAGTAGACATACTCTATTAGTAGGGGAGGACTTTTCAGGAACTCTCATAAAGGATTCTTATGGTTTGCATTTGTTACCGTGGCAATTATGAGTCCACACAGAAGGCAGACCTACGATGGCTAAGGAAGGCATGATGGCACAGAGGAAAGCATAAGATGGTAAAATTGTCTGTATTTCAATATATGCATTGCCATTAAATGGGCTTTGAATATCATGATTGCAGAGGTCCAGAAAGGGACCAACTAGTAATAAATAAATGCTAATTAATAAAGAGGAAGAGAATGCTCCCCAAACTCTGCAAAATAAGACTGTAATTCCATAAAGAGGACTCTTGTGACATAAGCCATGTTAGCAAAGCTCAAGTGATTTGTCAATGTCATCAGAACCCTGGGGTAGAATTACAACTTTAATTTATGGGTATTTCAGGGATTTGCAGCTGGAAATATGTGGTACCCTTGGAATCCACAAGAGGTGCTGAGATGCTACAGAGTGAATTGTTATTGCTGAACTTCTAATTGGAAGCAGTATTGTCGAAAAGCGATAAAGGCAGGAGTCTGTTAGTATCGTTTAGAGAAATATTTTTAGGATAATGATACCTTCAGCAAATTTAAAATCTAATTTCTCATTCATGCATTCAACCAGCCAGCGTGGCAGGTGACTTGATGCTGCAGTATAAGGTAAGAGATTCAGAGATATTCCTGATCCAACTTAATAAAAATGCACTTCATCTGCAGAATCCAGCTGATTTGCTGTTTCTAGCTGTGGGAGTGAGCTAGCTCTGCTTTGAGACTAGGGGCTTCTGGTACAGAACTGCTGAACTCACAAACCAGCTCAGAGCTATAAGTGCCCAGAAACCTGGTTTTAATAATTTTTTTTTTCATTTTTAATTTTAATGACCTTTGGTAGTTAGATAAGTTCTAGGAAAAAAAAAACCCACAGATTTCTTATTTTCCACTTTCACATGGAGAAATACATGAGTAGTAATTTGCCAACTTGGCATAATCATCGAGATGGAATTTCCTTACAATCTAGTGAGTTATACCTCTGGAAGAAAGTGCCTCAGTGAAAGACCTCTCAAAATATGATAAAGTCTAACAAACCTGACCTCCTAATGTAAAATAAATCCTGCTTGATGGGGTTAGCTCTCATTATATCCCACATTGCCTTCTCAGCCAAGACATTTGCTCCAACAAGACCACTATTCAGTCATGTTAATTCACCAGTCCTGGAGAAGTAAGAGAATCTTTGCCAAGGGACTCTTGTTCTCTACTGTTCGAATAAAGGAGCTATGTGTCCAGAAAAGTATATTATACTACTGAGTGCATTTTTGAGTTAAGGGATGAATTCTGAAACTTTTTACTACAAGGAACCTAAATGTTGAGTCAGAATATTACATGTACTGTTGCCTGGGTAAGAATCAGCAGATAAAAATCTCAATCAAAGAGGAAAAAGAACCCTAGAAAAGAACCTTAGAAGAGAATCTAACTTTCCCATTATAAAAAAAAAAAAATGTCAGGCCAACAACACTGCATCTGGTTTGATGCTAGAATCAACAGAAGATATATATTTTGAGTAGTATTACCAACATTACTATGTAGAATTTTCTGGTAAGGAGACAATAAAAACTTTTCCTATTGCAAGTATATGCTTTGAAAATGCATGAAAAGTGTGATATCGATAAAATACTGGCATTCGCCTCAAATGAAATCCAGACAAAATCAAAGCCAATCCCATCCAGTATCCTATTTCCTGCATATGGGAAGGAAAATGAAATGATTCCATGAAGAAGGAGACTACAGCATACAGAATCAGCTGTGTACCTAGACTGTTATGACTCCCAAATCTCCCATCTGGACTAAACTCAGGAAAATCTCTACTCTGAGGAGAATAAATGAACAATTTATTATTTATGGAGTGACAGAGGAGAACCAGGATATCTCAGAAACTAATGGGAGAACTATAGATATTCAAAAGCTCATGGTTTCTGAGTCACAGCAGAGTGAAATATGATGCAATGAGAACCTTAGCACATACTTGCTACTCAGGTAGGGCTCCAATTCAGATTTCAGATAGCTTTGCCACTGCTGAGCCAACTGACATTATAAAGAAGAAAATAGCTGTGATCCTTTCCTTTCAGGGGAGAAACATATGTACCAAACTGTCACTGGACTGCACTGCACTTGTAGAAAAAAGCATCTGATGCCTCAGTGCAACTTGTAGGAGAACTAAAATCCTATGTCCATAAACCACAGCACAGGATCTTTGCTAAGACTTCCCCAAAATACTCCGTAGCTTACTGCATCCAGGCAGGCTATCTCAACAGACTTAGAATTAAAAAGAGAAGTTGATCTTTTAGAAGTAGTTTTTGTCTATTTTTTCCCACTCCCTTCCCAGGGAGTTTAACATTTCTTCTGTCATTTTCCTCCAGACTCTTGCAATCCGCTCTTTGACACCTGCAAAAGGAACCTCACAATGGACCTAACTAGGACCCGCCTGATGAGATGTACCTGAACTCCCGCCGGCAGTGTCGAAGGCAGCAATTTGGAATAGGGTGTGATTTGGCTCATGTCAATGAATCCATTCAGTATGTTCCAAGTAATTACTAACATCAAAGTTTAGCCCTTTCACAGAAAAAGAGCAGCTATTGCAGCACCAGGGAAAAGGATATTGTTTAAAGAGGGTTATGAGAGACCTGACAGTTCTTAAAACCTAACGATTTAGTCATAATAATCTTCCTACAGCTAAACTAGGAAAGAACAGAATTAGGATTATTAAAATAAAAGCTCCTGATTTCCAAAAGTTGGTTTAATGTCTAAAAATGAAATAACTGTAATAAATACCGCCAGAGATAAATATGGCAAGCAGGTCAAATGAAACAAAGATTGGTTGGTCTCTACTGTATTGCCCACCTGGGCATTACCCATCGCTATTTTCAGGACCTGAAAATAAAATTGGCAAGATCTTTTCTCTGTTTCCATGACGAGAGCTGCAGCTTACTGGCACAGCTGAGACAGAGCACACGTGTGCAGGGACCAGCACTTGAGAATGATCATCTTTATTTTACAGTCATTTTTTTATTTACTGGTTCAAATACAGTCCTGTATGTTACTTAGGAATAACAGAAAGTGACAAGTGTGCACTAAAAGGTGTATAGATAACATGACCTAATGTGCTTCCTTCTATTTCTGTCCTTTTTGATTCAGAAAAGCACTGAAGCAAATGAGTAATCACATTCCAGTTTTCATCCACATTTAACCAAATACAGAATATTTATCACAGGTTTCAGTGATGTATTGGGTAAGGCTGGAATTATCCACATGCTTAAGGTTGAGTTTATTTTGAATCCCTTCTTGAAGTGGGGCCCAATTCTGATGCTTTAATTTGGGTAACACACTGCCTGCTCTCCCCTTCCCAGCTTCACAACTGAGCCCTGGAATTCTATTTATAAAGTCTCTTTAGTAACATTTCCAGTAAATTAGTGACTAATGGAGCTCCTAAAGCTACTACTTACTGGATATTAGTAAGACTCAGGATGCCAGAGTGTATCACAGAACTACATGTATGAAGGTTACAATGAATGACAGAACTTTTGGACTAGATTGGTTTTTGGTTTATGTTGAATAATTTTTTAAAACAGGCATAGACATAACATCCTCTTTTTCCCTTAGAGCTTGTGCCAAAAGAAATAGTAAGTTTGCAAATGGATATTAAGCAATGCCAGATATTTTCTGGGTTTGTTTTAACAAATTAACCCTTTGTGTTCTTTTCTGATGTCCAAATACTTGTATTGGAAGCAGATGTTCTACGAAAATTGACAAGATCAGAAGACATTATGCTCACTTATTAACATACTGTTTAATATTCACTACAACCTGTTTTAAAGAACAACAATGTGTTAACATTTAAGCCAGGAGGGATTTCTGTACACTATATAGTACTTGATGCAGCTTGTTTATGCAACAGTCTGACAGACACAATTAATTTCATGAAAACGACCAGGTATAGCATAACACCGTATTATCTTTAAAGTAACAGAACAAGCTTTTCCTTGGAAAATTAGAACTTAATTAAATCACGTAACTTCAGGATGCAGAGTAAAGCCTAAAAGGATGAAGTTCATTCAAAAGGAGAGTTGAATAAAACAAAATGGCAGTTTTTATAGACAGAGTAATACGAATATCTACAAGAACAAGAAACTGAAGTCACAAGTACCTCCAACAAATGCATCTCCAGCTCCATTGGTATCCACAATTTCACTCTGATCACTCACCAAGACAGGGAAAGTGGTTACTTCATTTTCTGTAACAGAAGAAGAGAACAGAACATCAGTTACTTGCAAATCTGACTTAGAGTAAAGCACTTCAAAATTGGAACACTGATCTTTAACATAATAATTTGGATAAAAATAGATTTGGCTTATAATTCAGTCTGTATTTACTGCACAGGAATATGTGACTACTACTGATCAAGCTATTTGTTGTGGATGCTTTCATAATTATGTTCAGCCTCATCTCTTTTCTTGATCTCCTAGTGTTAAGGGCAAGGGGGGAAAAAAAAGTAAATTGAGAAGAATACCATTAAACACATGGACAGATGGAGATCACTAAGAGAAATGCCAAAACTCATGCTTCCTATCAGTCACAGAGAGGTGATGTAGCCTCCAGAATAGCCAGTCCAAGCCTCCAAAAGCTCAATATAATTTGTTATATTAGAAAAAAAGCAGAATGAATGTGGCCTACGTAAAACAAAACTGTGAAATAAGGAGCAGGGATTTGTGTATATCGAAGTGCTCCCAAATTATGTCTTTGCTTAAAAAAAATGTATATATGCAAGAAGCCTCCATCTGACTAGATTTGGTTTCAAGAGTCCAATGACTTCATCTTCTTTATTTTTTAAGTATTTCCTTCTGTGCAGCTCCCTGCCCTCTACTGGCACTTGCTAAACCTGTTTCAATAGGTGGGTACTCAGCATCCTCACCTCCAATTCACTGCCACACCACAGCTCAACATAATTACACCACTTAGGTATGATAACTTTAGAGTTCTAGGGTTATAAATTTAATATATGCCACTAATTAATCAGCTAGGGCTTTCCAGGTGGTAATGTCATAATGACGTGATAAAAATATAATTACCACCTTGTCACAATACCTTGTTAAAGTGTAAATTACCCCTGTAAGAGAGCCAATGGAAGTTCTGCCTCTGGTAGTCGGGATGCATTAAACTGTCTCTGAGCAAACAGATTGTCCTTTGGCAGACAGCAGGAATTACAAAAAGGGGAGGGGGGAGAAAAGCCTGTCAACCAGTGAAACGAAAACCATCAGAACTGCCTTCCTTTAATTTTTGGCAAAAATAGACAAAATGGGAAATAGATCCCCCAATAGCTAAAGGTTGGAGGTAGCTAGGTAGTTACTTCACTGCCCAGCAACAGAGCACACCATAAAAATCAGTCTTAGCTGCCTTACACAGTTGCAAACAAGGAAATCCAGTTTGGGAAGCACATAAAGAATTCACAGTCTCAAATTAGGCGAGGCTGCGCATGCTGCAGAGGTACCAGAAGGATCCTGGTTTCTGTGAAATGCAGTGTATCAGCTCTACTGCTCCTCACCATCTGCTACTAAGTGAACCAGGCAGATATAATGATGCTGCCTCCAGAGGGAACTGTTGGCTGGCCCACCAGGAGGGGAGGGGAGCATTAGCAACAGCCATCCATGAGAGGCAAAGGAAAAAGGGTAATGAAAAACACAAGATGAATATTCCAATTAAAGAACAGGTTTCAGTCAGTTCTCAGTGCATCCTGCTCTCTACCCTGTTACGAAAGCTATTCCGAAACCTACTTCAACGCTGTGTTGTGCTCTTAAGAAAGTGTTCAAGAGCAATGTTTTTCAGTAATTTTAACAGAATTCATTTGAATTGGAAATCAAGAGAGAGAGGTCTTATATTAAACTCTGCCAGGAGAGCAGAGTGTATTCATCCATTTCATTAGAAAATATATATGATTTGCTCCAGATAATGCAAAAACAATCAGTAAAGTGATAAATCTATTGAAGACACATGGTAATAAACTAACCTGTTCCCTCCCGAGTGTGCACAGCCACACACAGATGTTCTACATTATGGACACTCGCTCACTTGCATATGCGCTGGGCCCAGGGAGTGAATAATGCCCACAGACTGCACATGGGATGCCGTAAATGGGGGTTGGCATCGAGTAAGCAAACTTACACAAATGAAATGTCTCACCGTCATCTTTCTCCGGGCTTTTCCTCCTGAGTCTTGCTTGCTTCCTTCCCTAAGCTCCCTCTAGTACTTTCCAGCAAGCACTGTACCAAGAGCTCTTATTCTACCCTTTCTGCAGTAGATGTAATTGTAAAAAAATGAATTATTCTAAAAAAACAAACATATCAATGAATGCAGTTGGTATGAGGGCAAGCTTTTTTTATTGATCGCAGTTTTCCACCTTTCCCTGAGTCATGCATTCTGTCTCCCTTTCTCCATAACTTTACATATTTTCAAATAGGGCAATAATCTCATATTTTGGAGTATTAACAATTTAGGAGCATGGCTGTGAAGTACATACTGCATTGTAAAGATATTAGCATCTGCACATACTGCACATATATAACACAGTAAACTATGTTTCTTTAACTTACAAGAACTTCTACTAGCATAATATAGTATGCTGATCTGTTTAAATCTATACTTAACAACACACATTAAAAGATACACCAAAATAATACTGATTTTTTTTTTCTATCCTTCACAATAAATGAGGTCACATAGAATTAAGGCTCCCATTAAGTTACCTTTCTAGGTCTATGTAACAGCATATAAATAGCTAACATCTCTCACTGATCTCAGTCTTGTAAAAAACAGGCACAACAGGGTGAATTAAGATGCTGCACAAATCAAGATTCAGAACATACTTGCTTTAGAGAGTTTAATGTTACTTTAATTCCATTTTTGTGTTTGATCTACCATATTCTAAAACTCTCAAATCCATCACAGTGAACACAGAGACACCTAAGTGCACTGGTCATCAGTGGCCTTGCTTTTCAAAGTCAGTTCATATTTCATTTATCATTCTGAGAGCTTATGAAATAAAGAATAATTACATAAGTGTTTTGAAGTCCAAGTGCTGCTCCCCTGGGCATAATATCCAGTGTTCTATTTTTAAGCAACAAATATCTTCTTTGGTAAACAAACTCGGATACAGCACATGTCATCGTGGTATCATGTCTGGGAAGCCAGAACAGGGAGGATAAACTGCAGCAAGGTGTCTATAATTAGGAAAACTTAGTAACAAGCATTCATGAAATCTGAAATCTTGGGATTCTGATTCAGCTCTGTCAATGATTTTACATTGCTGAGTAACTCCAGTGACTACAACTGCTTTAGAATAATGATTTAGAAACAATCAATTAGTGTAGCGATTTCCTAGGCTGAAGACAATATTCACAGACGAAACCAAACCATCTCATTGGTAAATTTGGTTACTGTTAATTTGTCACATTCGATACATAAAGATGCAAAGACTGTTTTCCTCAGATAAAAATATGCACTAGGATGTCTAGCACAAGATATTTCTTCAGGTAAAACAGTCTAGAGAGAAAATAACTGGAGAACAATATTAATTGAAAAAGCAGTCCTCCTTCCACCCTGAAGCAGAGCAAAATTCAGGCTCCTGGATGAACGGAGCTCCGTTTCATCATGTTAGCTGAAACAATCAAACTCTGATGATAGCTGCAAAAACTACAGGTCTGTCTGTAAACCAAATTAGAATTACAGACTACAAGTCTACTCTTAGTACAGTAATAAACACCAGCAAGCAATAATTACATCCAATTAGGCTGAGTACTTTCCTTAACTGGGTCATTTACCAGTCTCTCTTGCTCTTAAAAGTAGATTAAATGTGTAAACTTACATTTAATTACCTGTAACAGAACTCTTATGGCCAACGTGTTGGAGTGTCCTTAATTTTGTATTAAAATAAAATAAAATGAGGGAGTCCTAAAATACATACAAAAAGTGTCTAGCTATTTCCTCAAATAAGCTTTTGATCCTTGGGCTGATAGTGGCAGTACAGATGCTTACAAGATGGAGCCAGACTCGTGCTTCTTCTGGGAGCTTTAACTTGTAAAAAAAAAGAACAACTGCAAAGCAGAATTCTGCCCCATTGCCTTCCCGCCCCCACCCTCTCTCATTTTCTTTAGATCAGGGGCCAAAAATAGATAAAAAGAAAGAGAAAGAAAGGACAGGAAAAACATAGCAGAAGAAAGAAACCTAAGCTCAAAACCTATAAATGTTTCTGGACAGCTATGAGGTAAGGAGTAATGAGAAAAGTATTTGGAACAAATTCATGTTAGCTTGGATGATTTTGAGCTGTTACCTCTCTCCAAAAGGTAAAAAATGAAGCCTATAGGCTGTAAGCTTCTTCACTTTCTTTAGGACCTTAATGCCTCTTTTAAAATTAGCAAGATAATATTTTCTCCCATTTCTTCTATGGGGGAAACTACTCTTGTTGCTGTATTTGACACACAGATTACAGGGTTGATACATAAACCAAACAAATGCTGTAATTCTCAGACCAAGATCAGCACAGTACTGACCAAAGTCATAAGGCAGCGTGGGGACAGCACTGTGTGCTGCACTCCCGCTTAGAAATACTTGGACTTTCTATAATAATGTATTTCAAACCTGGCAGCGCCGATTCAACCTGTCATTTCAAGGCAAACGGAATGAGATCCTGCATTTCCAGGCTGGGACTTTCAGATAGCTGTTCTGCATGAACATTACAGACCCCCTGGCACTTTCTGTGTGCATATTAACTTTGCCTTGTTTTCATGCCAACATTTCCCCTCTCCTACATCTATTTCTGTGCACTGTGTGGCCTAGTATTGCAGCTATCTTGAGCTTGACAGAGAAATAAGGAATTTATTTGTGCAAGTCAATGAGTTAAATAGCATAATGAGTGAGATGCAAGTCAACCATATGCTTTGGGATCTCTGTAATCAAATATCCTAATAATACACAACAAAGGATGCTGTATTCTAACATGTTCAATATGTAGCCAAGAAAACCTTATATCTAGGAATACTGAACTCTTTACTGATAATAATAAACAATGTTATTCAAAGTGAGTCATACAATAGTTGCCATTTACTATGTATTTGTACGCCTATGGTATCATACAACTAATTAATATAAATATTAATATATTTACATAATAAAAGATCCAGATAGTGCTACTAGGCTAAAATTTTCCTTGCAGCTCACTAAGCAAAAGAAAGTACATGTAGCTATGTTGGCCAGGATGCAAAGAGCTGTCCCTTACAGGCAGCTAGTTCATTTACAGTAGAAACAGAGAAGGAATATGTTTTTGAACCTTCTACGGTTCTACTCGTGGACCCACAGAAGGGTATCTGTAGAGGGAAATGACAGTGCAGACCCTGTTTTCCCTCTTCTAGGATAAAGTTAATGCAAAGATGTCCTTGAGACCTGACACCTCTTTACAGTTCTGCCCAGGCACGCACATTGTCTCATTATCTAGCCGAGAGTATTTTTGTTCACTGTTCATATTCGTAGCATCTGATTAAAGCATGAATCACAGGATTAGAGCTAACAGAAGAAGGTTGCTTCAGAGGAACAAATTCATAGGAGATCTTTCTCTCCATTAGCCACTAACAGTGATGCGAACTCAAATACTATCCTTGCACCCAGTGTATGTCCACTGAACCTCTATGCCTGATTCTCTATGGATTCCAGGCAACAGCGCCCCACTCCTTTGAACTAATTCCTGATTTATACCATTATGAGATCTGACTCTGTATCTCTATATCTAGTTACAACAACTGCAAAGAATGTAACGGCCTCACCTCATGACTCAGCCCTAATATGTTTTGTTTACTTTACAGAAGGTGAGAGCCACTCAACCTTTGAAATTCTCCACACTATCACTGCCAATGCCATAAGCTGAAGCTCTACTTTATTTCTGCTATTAATTGTTTGTACTATTAAACAAAACATCATAGTTGTATGGAAAAGATGGGGGAGCATGAGGAGGTCAACAGAAGACACTATGGCTTTGCTTCAGTTTGGCGCTAATATAATTTTTATATATACACATATATGGAAAAACTGCCCAAAGAACAAGCTGCTGAATTTTTCTGGCATGTGTCACAATGTTTAAAGTTTAGAATGGCAATGAACTCTGTTGAAAAAGCCTTTCCGAGCACACGAGCCTACTGCCATTTGCCCGCTAGGCACAGCTTTCAGAGGGAGCTGAAACTGCGCCCACTGAACTGCCAGAAAATGCACTCCTCTAGCTCAGCACGGCCGCTACAGACATAAGGTAGCGCGCAGAATTAAATCATTTTCCTCTGATCTCTCTCTGCACCAGGAAAAGGGTTGAAGGTCAAAGGAAGGCAAAGGAAGTAAAGTCGTAAGCACCAAAATTAGGAAAAGCTCAAAACTTCCGCAAATGTCACACTGATTCACCTCAGTGACTGGAAATACTGTAAAACGCTCGGGTTAAAATCAGTCTTGAAATCAGAGGAGATGGGTTACAATCAACTCCCGCATTGCATGATCAGGCCTCAGATATTAACAAATGTAGATCTCTGCTCTGGCACTGTAAATTCCACACGGTTGGGTTTGGCAAGGATACATCCTACTGTATCATAAAATGTTTTTTAAAAAAATCAAAACACGGCCCCCTCCCCAAACTGGTAATTTCTGAGCTATATATGGGAGTGGGAATTATGAACAAATCCCTGTTTCTATACCTAAATCAACATTGCTCAAAGAAATCAAAACAAATGAGAAGGATGACAACTCAAATGCCATTTTCAGTGTCTAATTCAAAGAATATATCACATCGGTATGTCCAAGTCACACTGACACATACTCTCACCTGCCCTTTAGGCTCTTAAAATTTGGCTATGTAGATCATGCAAAAATAAAATATATTTCAGCTAAGAAAGAAGATCATGCACTTCACTTACTGTTTGCATTAACCCACATCCTAGCAGGAATCCATGTATGTTATTTTCCATTTCATGTTATTGTACAGGTAGGTTTTAAACTATTACTGAAGCCAGACCATCATAATACCATCCTAAAGTAGATTTTTCTGACAAAACCTGGTCCTTAATCAAGTCAAAGCAATTCCTACACAAAGCTTATTGAGACACTGGAGAAAAAGGGGAGAAAACCAGCATCATAATCTGATTTTGAAAAGAAGAAAGACTGCGTTATACATTTTTATGCATTAAGCTTATGGTCCTAATGTGGTACACACACACCTGTCATAATTTGCAAGCTTTCTTAGCTATACCTCAGTTTCAGAGTGGTGAGCACAGAAATCACATCATTTAAATAAATGCCATGTTATATGACAGCTTTGTTTATGCTACATGATAATCTGAGAAGCATAGGTCATCAGTGGAGGCAGAAATGGGCCCAAGGCATTTCTGTTTTACTTGAGCATCAGTGAGACTGAAAAGAGAAGGAGTGAACATTAGGTCACTACAGAGCAGTTTTGAAGGAGTTTTTTCTTCTGGGAGAATTTATATTTAGTTGCATACATACGATCAGTCCCTCAGAACGAAAGAGACAGTCTTTCCTAAAAATACTAAAAAATGAGTTAATGCATACATGTATGTGTGTGTATAGATATATATGTGTGTACGTATATGTATATACACACACATTTCTACCTTTTTATTAATCATATACTATATTTTTGGACACCATTTAGGAATATATTGTAGAAATCCTACAGCATTGCCTTTAGTTACATGCAGAAATTACATGTAGAAATCTTGTTTTTTCATCCTTTTAAATCAGAGGTCAGAACTTTAATTTTTACATTTATTTTTTCTTCTCATACTATATTTGTAAATTCTTTGTAGCCTTTAATTAAGACCTGTCTAGACTACTTATTTATTTTTGAAGAATGAAACTTCCTTACTAAATGAATTTTCTCATTTTTTTGCAGGTTTTAGATCACTTAGAAGATGCCACTGCGATTTTCAATGAAATCTGTATTAATCTCAAAAGGAAAATATCCTGCTCTTAAAACAGCAGTTAAAAACAGATTAGCTCAATTCTTTTTATTCAGATTCTTTTAGACTTTTGCAAGTCAAGCAAGAGGATTTGGCCCAAAGTGAAGGAGTTTATTTTTCCCCTAAATTAGTTGCAAATAAGTTCTTATATAATTAAATACCCCAACCTACAATCTCTGAAGGAACACTTAATCAGTTTGTAAGTATTACCTAATTATTGCTGTAAGTAGCATGTTCAATTTACCACTTTTAAAAATAATTATGCATGCATTTTAATGTAAATTATGCAACAATGAATTTATACATTATTTACTATGTAGCAAACTAAATTCAATTCATTTGGATACAGTTAACAAGATGCCAGTTTTGGAAGGCAAAGCTCTTGAATCCTGAGTTTGCCTAACAGGTCCTTTAATGCAAGCCATAGGATACGGGCACTCATAAAGGTACCACAACAGGCTTTACAGCACACACATACCTGCCATTTACAATAAAGCCCCAAACTATAAAAACAGGCTGCCCGACAAAAACAAGTAACCTGGGAGACAAATTAAAAATTTCCATTCTTCGTTTCTGCAGAACTGCGCCAAGTTCAAAACAGCCTGTCACTTCAGCTACTTCTCTCTTAAAAGTTTTATTTCCAAAACTATTAAATTGCTGAGTCAGTTTTATTCAATTTTTAGTTAGAACAAAGCAACACAAGATGTTGATCTTTTGGGAGCAACTATAAGAATTCCAAAAATTAAATTTTAATTGGCATGCGCAGCCAAGTTCAACCTGTGATCTTTTAAATCTTTTAAACTTTACTTGCATTTACATATTGCCAAGCTGGCTTCCAACATATGTATTAGAAGAACCAAAACTAGTCCCTGCTCTAAAGAGTATCCAGTCTGCAAAACAAGATTAGTCAGCAACTAATGGCAGATGTATAGATAAAATGTGGATACACTGCTGCTACACTTAAATTATGAAGAACTTCATGAAAAAGGCAAGAAGCAGATACTGCTGCTTTAAAAGTCAGAACTGTATTTAATGTAGACATACAGGCTAAAACTCTGTTTATCCTACAGAGCGAGATCATTTCAACCGCAACTTTGAAATGTGACAAGAATGCCGGAAAATGCCAGTTACTTATTCCTTTTAGACCTAATTCAGTAAAAAACATATATTTAATGGTAACTTAGGCATAGTGCCTAAGTTTTTTTTTTGCCATCTTTTCCTAGATGAAATAAATCCTGTTTTTTTTTTAAAAGACTTTCTATCTTACATTTTTTAATGAGATTTTTTCTTTTCTTATAGAAAAATTAACTCATGTAATTTTGCCAAATTTATACTTGCACCAGGTTTTTCTGGTCTTTGCATTGTCTTTTACTTCCCATTCTTTCCCCTTGCCTTTCCCTGTCACAAGCAGCGCTCGGAGGAGACGCGGGGAACTGACTAGCGCTCCTGGTCTCCAAGGAGAAGAGGCTGTCACTGCCCACCAGGTCCCCTGATTCCAGCCACCCCCGCCTCTTCCTAGCAGCTTGCTCTGGCCTTGCACAAACAAACTCCATTTCCCCCTTTCTCCCAATTTCTAGCATACTTGAATTTCTACAGGCACTTCCCCAAGCAATTTAGTACCACAGCTTCATGTGCTTTCGCTTTTTAGATCAGTTTGGCATCTAACCCAGAAGGTGACATCCAGTAACCACATTTCCAATACAAACATCTAACATGTTGTGCTTTGTTTCTCTAAACATCTGTTTTGGTTGCTCACACAAAGACCAGTTAATGGCTTCTGTATTCTGCCTTTCACAATAATTGTCACTTTATTTTTGAAATGTTTTAGATGCCTAAATAGGCAGGAAATCTAGAAACCATCTTCAGGTGCCAGTTATAAAAACGTCAGGGCAAGAGGCAGATCCTTACTTATACCCCATGATGCACTGGAGATTAAAAGAAAATTGCATTATTAGCACTCTACTAACTACAGCGTTTAACTGCTCACAGATGGAAGTTCATATTTGTGCAGCAATTTACAATGTGCAGTAGGTATTGTAATCTAATTCACCACAATGCATAATTTTTGACCAACTTGCTCTTGATAAATAATGCAAGTATTAGGTTATTACATTTTTTACAATTAAGTGACTAAGAAAGCTGTTTATTGCCTTCCGTTATCCCCTCTGTTAATAAGATCGTTGTTGCAGATGTTCGTGTATGCTGCATTGACGTTTAATGGTGCATGATGCTCTAGGTGGTTCCCATAACCTTGCTTTGTCTACTATGAGCTGACTCAATTGATATGATAATAGAGAAAAGAGGTCTGAAACAAGCTGGGCTGTACTGGCACAATTTGCATAACCTTTAAATTTGCCATCATTTGATAGCCAACTGCTCCTAAAAATTCTTACTCAGTTGTCAGTGACAACAATATACTGTACAAACAGAGCTCTGCTGTTGGACAGGTGGGGAGGAAAGAGAGGGCACACACAGTTTATACTGCACTTTTATGTTCTCCAAGGAAATGTGCCCATTATCAAATTTATAAAGCCAACAATTTGAAATAGAGTTCTGCAGTTTCAATGGTGATCAATCGCTATTAGCCACAATGCCTGGCCGGGCTTCTTTACGTGTTCCCGGCACAATATCACAGTGTTGCATTACAAGGGGTATAAATATTTGCTTCCCTAGACTCCTCTGATGTAGTTTTGCCTGCTAATCACGGGGGCCGGGGGAAGAACTGGGAGTGCAGGAGTGGTGGGGGGCACAGGGAGCAAAGCACAGCAAAGCAAATCAGCATAAATAACCCTCCAAAATTCAAATCCTGTTTCTGATGAGTGCACGTATGCTTTTTAAACAAACATCGCTGTTACCTCATTCTGTAAATAAAGCCCAAACCTAACAATATAAAAATAGCCTGTGCTTTCTGTACTCACTACAGCTGCTGTCTGTATATACTTTAAGTCATATTTGTTTATTTTACTGACTTTATTATTCATTACAAAGAAAATAGCTATGGTAAAGCTAAATTGGAGCCTACTCTGGTTCAAATAGGATCAACTACATAAACTTTGATTCTGTAGTATCCAGAGGTTAATAACCAAACTGCATAATCTATACTATGTTCAGGTATCTCAAGGTCAGGCCTTTCTATAACACATGCACAGACTACTTTTCGTACATGGCATTTAAAACAGTCCTACCTTGCTTTACATATAAAAGCTACTGTGGAAATCACTGAACCAACCTCTTCATAAAGCCTCAAAATTCCATTACTGGGGACATCCCAGTTTTTGAGAGGCCTCAAAGAACATTTGGCCTTTTTTGTTCTAGTGTTAGACCTAGATGTTTAGCTGTCATACTGAAAATGTTTCCTAAATTGCAGAATTTATGTGAAGGAGACCCATTCAAGCCATCTCTTTCGTCCATTTTTTTTCCACTAGTCAAAATCCCCACTCTGTCCCTTCTAGAGCTAATTTGTCCCTTCAGACACCTTTTCAACCAGACTTCTACTGTCTGACAAATGGATATTAGAGCAGTGAAACTTCTAATCAAGGGGTCTTTTCCTGCAGTTAATTTTCCAGCAGGGCCACCAAACATACCCACGTTCTATCTTCTTTCCATTCTGTGAGATTATTTTACAGTGACTGGGCTGGTGAACATTAGAGGCCTGAAAACACAATTTCCATCATTTACAGCAAAAGCATGACACAGATAGCTACAATTTAAACTTTTCTACAATGTTCATTCAACTGTAATCACAAAATGGCAAATAAAATCTCTAAATTAAAGATGATAGGCTACTGGAGTCAGTAGAGCACCTTCTGAGTACAGATTCTGCTATTCAGATTCCTCTGTGATGATTTGTTATCAAGTGAACTGCTGTCTAGGATAACAAGGCTAAAGCTGCCAAAATAAGGGAAGAAATGATCCCTGCCTAAGTGCCAAGTGGTCAAAGGGTCCAGTTCTTTATGCACCTCATTTGTAAGAAAAGATACCTTAAAGTAAAACATGTTATCGAATTTTTGGGTATACATAAAGTTCCCTTTTTGTATAACCTCTAGGTAGACTATTAAAAGTGGATCAGAGATTATATATAAGGGGCAACACATGCAAAGACAAACGAATCAGTAGAAGCCATTAATATTCACGATTGGTTTAAGTTCTCCATGGCCATAATCAATACCCAATGAAGGTAACGAGATCTTTCCACTGATTTCAAAAAAATATTTGATTGAGTCCCTGAGACAACATTTCCATATTTTCTGCCAGTGCTCCGGATGAGAGCGCACACTTTGTTAAATCACTAGCCTTCCATGAAGAATTTCAGCAAAGAGCAAAAGATGTTATCGTATTTCAAATTGGTCTTGCAAAATGGGCAATGTAATGTCATAAAACTCTATCATGGAGCATTTAATATCTTTAATTGAAGAGCAGTCAAGGCCACAGTAGTTACTTGGCATGTTAACACTATATGAGATCCATAAATAAGACAATTGTTATTTGTTTAACAAGGAAGAGAAGAAAAAAGCTTTAATGTTTTATCCTCCCAGAAGGTTGAGTTTTTGTTTTGTTTTAACTTCAGGTCTCTAAAAAGTAATGTTTCATCTCATGTTCAGACTCTTATGTTTTCTAACACATCTAAGCTCATCCAGTAGATTTAATTACTGATAACTAGAGTTATAAGTTCAAACTGGCTTTGACCTTGGGCAGTATGACATTATCCAAAAACCATTAATGGTCTGAAACTGAAGGAAAAGCTCATTAATAAAAGCAAAACTGTACAAAGGTAAAAAGAAAAAAAAAAAAGGAAAAAAAGAGGAAGTTTTATTAAAAGTATTGATCATGACCTAGGGCACTACAGACATTGATCTTCCCACATCTCTACAGGAAAAAAAAAAAGTTAAGCCAACATACTATTGATCTCTTATGAAACCTGCTGAACAAGTCATACATTTAATTCCTTACAATGAAAATAATAATCACATCAAATTAGAGTAAACAGAAAATTTATTTGTTAAAAATTATTGGTAGATGAGTGATATGATAAATTTTTTTCCACTTGATTACTGTCATTAATATCTACCCTATTAGTTGATTTGAACTCAAGTGTTCGGGGGTGAGAAGCCTATGAACAATAACCCTTTAAATCCTATTTTTCAGGTTTTAGTTTATTAAATTGTATGTTTTTGAGGTTTTATCCAATGCTTAATATTGCAGCAACACAGAATATGTGTATGAAAAAAGGATAGCATTGAATTTGAAAATTAAAGCATTAAATTAATGAAAATTTTAGAGGACAATTATTTTACATGAAATATGATACTGCAGTTTAGACTTTTCTTCGTTTAAAAAGTCAGTAAAATATATTTAGATTAAAAGAACGCCATAGTTTCAAAAACAGTCACTAAAAACTAGGATTCACCAGAATTTTATCTTTGGTGGATATGGAGATAGGTAGGTGACATTTTCAGAGAATATGGGATAACCTTGACAAATTTACAGCAGTTCCATATACTTGCAAAAAGTACAAATTATAATTTCCAGGTTGTCAGTAGTTCCAGCACTTTTAAAGACTGATTTTGCAATCTCCCCATTCTATTACTAGAGTTCCATGATAAAATTGTTTGTTTTTAGAATATGAGACGTCAAAGAGATCATTTCCCTTCTGATGATACATTCCTGGCTCTGTCCTCTTACTCTTTGCTTTGTGGACATAATTCTACAGTATTAGCAGCTCATTCTGGAGCGACCTTCTTTCCAATTTTAGAAATACAATCTTTGTTGCTAGATTGATGTTCAAAATAAAGCATGTCTCAGTCTAAGGCTCCATAACAATTTAAACTGCTATTTGCAAATGCTGTCATCTCATCCTTGCCCCCATTCAGTGCTCCCATGCTGGCACTAGTACTCATTTGGACCCTGCAATAAGCAGGTTCGTAAAGCTCATACCCTACCAGAATAGATTTCTGCCAGTCAGCGCAGACTGCTGAACTGTCTCACCATGGAGGATGAGAAGTATTGGCAGCGTCGTGGAAAAGTGGGGGGTGGAAACGTGTATCCTGGGATGAGTCAGTGATTTCTATCAATTTAAAATCGTCATGGAACCAAGTCATAGTCCCTCATGAGATGGGGCAAGGCCGTCCTAGTTCCACTCTGCAGACCATCTTTCTTCAGCATGAACCTATGAAGAAGAATTTGGTTCTCTGCAGTGAATGTAAAAGTGGCTTTTGTGAGAGTCCATATTTATTGCCCTTCTTTATTGCCAAATACTTATGCCTTTTTCACAGCTTAAAGGCGTATTTTTTTCCTGAATGCTAAAATGCAAATCCAGGCACTCATTTATTTATATATTTTATATATATATCTGCATATATCTGTATGCAGAAACATTCTTTGAGATACAATTTTTGATACCCTTTTAAGTTTAGTTAAGATACTAGTATTCAGGAACTTAAGTTTTAATAATATGTTTCAGCTGTCTAGTGAGATGTTCAGACTACCTCTCCCACACAGCATGAAACTGTGAGCAGTCTCAATTACAAAAATTGTGATTCATTAAACCCTATCGACAAACTTTCGTTATTCACTTTTGGTTTCCTAAATGACAGATATTTTATAATAGCTAAAGTAAAAATAATTCTTTTGAGTTTTCTGGCTTATTTTTTATATATTTTATCTCTTAATAATTGACCATTATCTGACTGAAATTTCCTTTTTCATAGATCAAAAGAATATTTTCCTTGACAAAGAAAAAAATTATTCTGTTATATTAGACACTAAGTTTTTAAATTTGTCTTTCTTTTTGTGAATATGATAAAATAAGGAAGAGAGCAAGTGTGATCTAGTGAAAAACTAACATATTGCAATGTAATATTTATTATTTCTACAGGTCTAATACACCAATTTTGTTTGTGTAAACACCTAGGAAGGCTGTCCCATAAAAGAATTAGTCAAGATTTTCCTGACTGAAAGTTTGAGCATGTAAGCGACTAGGACTAAGGAAAACGGTAACACTTTTCTTCTTTCTTATAGGAGAAAAAAATAGAGTAACTTGTAGAAAGAGGAGCTAAAACAGGCCCACCATAAAATGTCAGCAATGTCAATAGCAATAAATACTTCTATGTTTTATAGGGAGGCTTAGAGGGCAACGTGCTGGTCTATGATTACAGCAAAACCTGCAAAGAAAACCTACTGACCTCTATCTAGAGCATGCTCAAACATCAGTTGTTTTGATCCCCAACCAAAGAATACAGCACCGTACCATTCTGATTTAAGATCTCTAGCTTCCAGAATTTTGAGCAGCCTTGTAAAAAACATGGCTACAAAATTTCCATCAACCAACCAACCAACCAACCAATCCAACATGCTATTCATATCCTTGTTATTACTTTCACTTAGATCCCAGTTTGGTCCTACGCATACACACATAAACTTATAATTTATGAACACATGTGCATGTATTGCCTTCAGAATGACGGTGCTCAGTTACACCAAAAACCATTTAGCTCACTATCCTGTTTCAGAAAACAGGTAGAAGCCAATGCCTATTACTACTCCAGCAATAAAATCTGGGTAGGATAGTAGGCCTTAAAATTTGGAAATGTTGCAAGTTTTATGCCACATATTAATGTGGCTACATGGTACCTCCTGCTTAACTTATTAAACAGATTGAATAACAAGGAGTAATAGCAAGAAGAAAGTCACAAAACTATTTCAGTATTTACTGTGTGGTTGGTGCACTAAGAGATTTCTAAGTGAGATCTGTCTCATTCTACCCCATTCATTGGCACTGCTAATATATTTCTTGAAATATTCTCAAGGTATCCCACAAACTGAAGAAGACATAAGTGGTATCAATAACTCAGTCCTAACTAAGGTGGTCTCAATACTTGAATCCCTAATAAGTTCATTCTTTTTTGCCCTATTCTAACAAATGAGCTTATTACAAATATGCCCTTAACAGAGGTGGTCTTGCAAACTTTGGGGAAAAAAGAATGGAAAATTCTATGTTCATGCCTTAACATGCCAGATTTCATCATTCATAACTTGAAAAATACTGAAGTGATTTTCTTTAAATTTGGATTGTTTTTCTTTCCTCTATTAAAGCCATAAAACAAGCCAAGTTTAAAGTTTGTAGCTTCAGCTGTTTTTGAATTATGCAAATATTTCAATATAAAAGTATGTTTTTCCATTGCTGAACTGATTTTGCTCAGACTTTCCAAAGATATCCCTTTGGGCCAAGACCAGCCATAAAATCTATCTTACTAAAAGTAATTTGTTTAAAAATGTTATGAGCAACTCTGTAAAAGGGATAGATTTCACAGCATTTGATTCTGACAAATGTTATAGTACACATATAGATATGACATATATGGTGTTGCCAGAGCTTGTGATTTTTGGTACGTTTCTTAAGAGACCCAGCTGCTGAAATAAAGACTGCATGAGCTCATAAAAAAAAAAAAGAAAAAAAAAAAAGAATAAAATCCCACCAAACCCACAGTAAGTATTTTTGTGTTCACACGGGAAAAAAGTGTTCAAACATGAAACAAATGTCTCCTACCAGCTCAGGAACCCACAGCCAAACACAGAATCTCATACCTGGGAAAGGGATATGATTGTGAAACACGGTTGTGGTAGTGGAACCAGAGCACTGAGAGCCAAATAACTTTGGCCTAGCATGGCCAAACAGTGTGGCCGTTTGTGCAGGGTGTTAATTTGACACTGTTCCTCAAATAACCTCTTCCACATAAGCAAGTTTATAGACCCTATTTTCAGGTATTAGTAACTTTCTCAAGCCAAAATTAATCTGAAATTACTGAAAGTTTTGATCACGAATGTGTCTATCAGATCTTTTTTTTTTTTTTTTTTTTAAGAGAGTTTTATCAAAAGCAATGCAATCATTTAGGGAACTGATGTTGCAAAATAATAGGACGTTTTTGTCAGTAATAATTCTTATGGTCACCAAGAAGCTTCACAAACGTCTTCGGTAAAAGACGATGATCATTTGCACATGCTCCATAGAGTCTTATTAGAAGCTGACAGCTAATTTAGTCAACATTTCATCTGCCACAGCTCCTGTGTGCCAATGCTAAAGAGTCCTTTCCTTCTCTATAAAACATGCTGAACACATTCAGCTTGAATTTGAGTGTGCCTTTCCTTGCAATTATTCCTACTGACAGAGAACAGGAAGGAAGGGGAGAGGAAAGGGGCCTTGGGGCTCGAGCGTTGTGACGGAGAAGATACAAACAGACAGTAGAAAGACCCAATGTGTTTCATGATAAGCTGACAGAAATTTTTCCTTTGAAAACACAAATAATTCAAAACGACTAAGGACTTGGCCTGGCAAACAAGAATGCGATGGCTCCCCACTGTTTTCATGATCTGCTTCAGTGGCACGGACCTGTAAGGCGCTCGTTGATCAGCATCTGCGCGGCTGCCGTCCGCAGCCGGCTGAGGGGAGTCCTCCGTGCTTCTGGTGGGCACCAGCACAGGTACCCTGCAGCACCTCGGAGCTGATTAAACACCTTAGCAGCAGGCCTGGGACAGGTGGCTAGAGGCCAGGCTGCTTTTCACATGTCTCTATCTAAGCTTGCTCTCTCATCTATCAGAGCTAGAGTCTACATTTTTTTGGTCTATTTCTCTCTTTTTGGAAGTTATCTGGGCCTTTCTGCCATACCCTCTGCTCCTCCAATACCTCCTACTCCCAAACAAGGAAGAATCAACAGTTGTCTCCAGTGTTGTCTCTACTGCAATGATTTGGCCTTCTCTCCATGCATCCCACAAGAGAAAAGTAGTTCCACATACAACTTTCAGCAGATACAACTCTGTACCCTTTCATGAGCAACCTGTAACAACTCCTTTTATCCTGCTTATCTTCTGCCCTGCCTGCCTCAGCAGTATCAAAGTGCATGCCCTCCTTACTTCCACTCCGTAATCCCTGACTCAAACTACACACAACTCATGGAAGAGGTGCACTCCTCCTCCCAAATCCAGTCCTTTCTGCATAGCCCATGGGCATCTTGTCTCAGATAGCAGAGTGAAACCTCATCAGGCATGGGGAGCTGCGTTGGCGATGCTGTTACAGCCACAGTAGTGTCTGTCCAACTTTGCTGGGAATGGGCAGGAGTGAAGAAATCGAGCGGCAGCTGCCTGTCTGGCTGTGTCTTCCCAGAGAACAGGCCACTCCAAGGTTTTCACTTCCACTCCCGTGGTCCACAGTAAATGCTGGATTTCACAGTACTGAAGGAAAGCAGAGAGCTTTCCATTGGGAAAATGGGGAGGGAAGAAGAAAAGGAAGTAGAGGAAATAAAAAGGAGAAATTCATTTTCTTTGAGTTTTCCACTCTTGCATGCTTAAGCGGTAGCTCCATCCTACACTCTTAGAGTAGATTGAGACCATCGTAATATCCATAGCTGATGTCCAAATGTTCACGGCAATACGAGAAAAAAAAGAAAAAAATAGCAGAGTCACTTGCATGGATACAACACCTCCTGAGGCAGAAAGGGCACTACTTTCAGCTAAAACACATCCTGGAACCATGGCCTTGTTTTTGTTGTTATTATTACTATTAACTTGGACAAAAGGTAAAGCAGAGTTTTCTACAAGTATGTCCAAATCCATAGTTGACTTATTATTTTGCAAAAACTGGTTTAATCTAGGAATAAACTTTCTGAGAGTAAAAAAAAGTTTTCCTCAGAAATGTAGTATAATCAACTATACACAGTCTGCTTTTTCAAAACTTTACCTGTTTTCTGTTCATTATCAAAAGGACACAGATTTTATACAGGTAATTACTCTTAAACAGAGATAATCTTCCAAAGACCATTTAGAAACATTTTAAACTTTCCACTGCAGGTTTTAAACCACAACCAACCCTAATGAGTGTTGAAATAAGTGTCAGCAGTGCTCCGTGCCGTTCAGTGATATCATCATCTGCTAAATTAACAGACCCATTTTCCTTCTTTCATTATTATTTTAATATGAGAAGGTGGGAAAAAGATGATCCACACTGAAGGAAAGAAAAGAGGGGAAAACAATAACAAATTGGTATCTCTTCTGAGTATTGCCCCACAGGCCAAGCATTTTTATGTTCTTAATCATTATTAAATGACTTAACATGACACACAGAGCCCGGCGAATGATTGCATCCTGACATGAGAACGAATTACAAATGAAATGAAAGATCAAGCTGTATTAGAGGACTGCCTCTGGGAAATGAAAATCTTTAATTCTCTTTTATTATTGACATTTATTTGGCTGCCATGAATAACAACATAGCAAAGAGATTCAGCTATGCTTGTGCACTGAATAGCTTATCCCACGGCTCAAAACTGCCTTAACATTTATCATGTTTGCTTTTGTAGCTGACACCATTGCATACACTCTCTATCCATCTTGCATTTATCATGCATATAAAGTGCATTCTCTAATTTAAGTTCATTTCATAGCGAACAAACTGCTAAGATTAGCAAGTGTCAGTCCTCAAATAAGCTCCCAGTTGTAAAAATATCAAAGAAGGGATTAATGGATTTGTTAACAACTTCAGTTTGAAGAATAAAATAAGTACACAGTGAAAATTAAATAACAGCATAGGAGGGTTACATATAAGATTTAGGTTTACTACCATTATTACTCGCTCATGTATAAAAACATTTTTATACTGCTATTTTTCAGCCAACTGTACAATGCTCAAGTGGAGTGCCTCCATATGGGCCACTCACATAATGCAGTAACTTTCTGGAAGCAATGCTGTCATCGTTACTCAGTGAGATACGCTCACACAACTCTCCGCGATTGCTTTCCTTTTCTCTAAACCCGTTTGCAGCTACCAAAACACAGGAAGAAGCCAACTACTGGAGAAATCATTCAAACTGCTGCTAAGAATGATCTATAAAGCAGTGACATGCCTACTTAGTGCCTAGCCCTGCAGCCACAGTCTGAAGCAAATTCTGATTTTGAGGCGAATATCATATGAGTAGGCACTGGTCCCTCAGGTGCAAAGCTTCCTCAGCTTTACTTGATTTCCAGAGGAGGAATTCAACCTTGGGTAATAACTTACCTTGTGCAGGAATGAACGACTAAAATGGTTTGCCACAGCACATGTTTTTAATAGCTTTATTTAGTCTAGGAGCATAGGTGGACAAAATTAAAGAGACTGTCAAAAGGTAGGCAGTCATGTTTATAATGCTTAAATCTGCGTGTCATACATCATCAATTTAGACAGCACAAACTACTTGTATCCCTGCTACAACACCTTTTTCCCACGTATTCCTTTGAGAATAGAGGGGCAGACGGCTGAGAAAAGATAGAAGTGAGATTTTCTGCTTCAAGCAAAAAAAGCCTGGAAATTCACTTAGGACTGGATTACACTTCCTCCTTTTCACAAATGTTTAAATGTACTATACCGTTGCACAGCTGTTCTCAGCAGGCATAGTGTGTTCTTGTTTGCAGCAAAGATGGCTACACAGATAAAATCTCAAGTCATAAAAATCTGAGTAAAACCAACTGGATCAATATTTTTGATCTATGTTATAAAAAAAGAACTTAAGATGTCTAGAACTAAATTCTCAGGCATTCCTGTGAAATATTAACTTCTCAAATTCAGAATCTTAAAAGAGTTAAAAGCAGAACAGAGATGAGAAGCACTGACTAACATCAGAAGGCAAATGCTCTGACTACCATTTAACAACTGTAATTTGTAAAACCACAACTTGCAATTGATTAACAAGAATATTGCCTGTGAGCGAGAACAGAGATTTGAAAACTATACCTGTAGCCATTATAGTGTCATCTTTCCCCTGGGTAAAGACTACAATTCGTTGCCTTTTAGGGTTCACCTTTGGCAGGGCTTGTGTCTTCCGGGCTATCTCTTTAATGTCGTCAGTCTATTAATAGAGAGAAAGAAAATCCTTGTAACTGGCATACTGCAGCAGTGAAAGATTAAGAGTTTATTAGCAGATCAAAGATTTATCTTCTTATGGTGAGGTGTAGAATAGAATTTATTGTCAGTAGAAGAAGATCTCCTAAATGTTTATGTAGCACTATGAGGCCATTGTTTTTAATCTTGGAAATGATAGTTCAGCTATTCCAACCGCTGCAGAACTGCAAGCCTTAACAAAGGAATTACTGAGCATTTCCTAATTAGCAATTAATGGGTTTCTTTGCTGCTAACTGGATTCTAATCTTACCTATCATAAAATTAAAAATAAAATTAGTAAGAGAATACTTTAGATAAACTCTAAGCATGATTTTCATCCCAGTTAGGCAGGTTTTATAGCACTGTAATCCCTCTAATTTCAGTGGGATTAGAAACACTGTTTCTCTAATTTCCTTTTAGCAGTGGATCTCAAGGAGGAAGCTCAGTGTGTGCTGCTGAGCGGTGGCACCTGAGGAGGGGCTGTGGGGCTCACCTGAAGACTCTCTGCCTGCCAGCTCTCGCTTTGCACAACTGACGTGAAGGAAAGCGAAGGGGGAAGGCCATATCCAGTGGGCCCATCTTTCTGAAATAAGGCTAAGATGCAAAAAATTCAGGAATCTTTGGTTGAAAGGACTTCTGTATGATATGGCGCATGTAGATAGGAACGGACCAATTGGCATACTTAAACCTCTTATCCATCCAGTGTCAGGTAGCAGCCAGTGTGAGTTGTTTTATTTAGATGCAAGAGACCAAATAACAGCATGATCTGTCATTAGAATATTATCCTCCCATTATGTATTTTTTAATCTGATGTAATGACGATTATTCTTGTTATCCATATAAGCATCAAATCCCTTTACAATGCTACGTGGTAAGCTTTTGTCCTCAATTTATCTCACCAGTGAGTTCCACCAATTAAATTTTACATATAATCATATTTCTTCATATCCTTTATACTTTTTTTCTTTTCTTAACATTAGGAAAAGTAAGAAAGACTAATATTTTTCTATCCACTACTTAGTATGCCCATTTTATTCATATCCGTGGTAAACTACATGGTAAAATTCTTTCCAGTTTGCTCCTACCTACGAACCACTGGTTCGGTAGACAGGCTGTGGGTCTATTGCTGAATGTATACAAGCATAATAACACTTCCTGCATTATTTAGTGGCCTGTTCATTACAGATCTCAATTCATTTTTAACACAATTACATAATGAATAGAGTTCATTTATAAAGTTGTTCAGAGTGGTTTCAAGTCACTTACCAGAGTTGTTACAATTAATTTATATTATTCATAAATTGACTTCTATCTTCCAAAACCTATATGCAGGGTTATTTTTATACTTAGGTATAGCATATACAATTCTGATGGTAGCTGCTGGTTTTAACAGGAGATAGCTTATTTTTCAGCAGCAGCTCAGCTAAACACTTCAAGAACTCAAATCTGCATACCATTCAGTCCTGGTTACTTGCTGCCTTTCATTAATCCTGTTCATCAAGTCACTGACAGCACTTCAAGCTTTATTATTGATAGAGAATAGGCCTGCGCTATATATGTATCAATATCTATTTAAGAGAGAATTATCTAGCTCTTCTGCGACATCCTCAGCTTCCCTTTGATATCCTTCCCAAATCTCTAGTAGTCTGATGAGCCCATTGATTGATACACTTTTGTTCACATGCTAAAATAATTTCTCCTCATTTATTGATCCATTTAACTGCCTCTTCACATCCTCTCATAGTTATTAATTTCCATATATAGTCACCATCCTCTCATTTGTGTTATTTCTACCCTTCTGATGTTCAAACTCTTAATAAAGGCTTTTATAGAAGACAACATTATTCCAGGAGAAAAGAAAGGAGAGAACCTTGAACCTCTCTTGGAGGACTGTGAGGAGTAAAAAAGGCCATCTTAGCCTACCCTGAAAAGGTGAGGAATCCCTTAGAGATGCCAGAGGACCAGAAGAAAAAAAAAAAGAAATTGTTCATTTGTTCTCCTATTTTGAAACATCTTTTTATGAGGAAATATGTGAATAGAGGGTATCAGCTGGTACTCGGCAAGCTGTCAAATAGGGAATAGATAGAAAATTACATCTCTCCAATTGGTAACATGTAGATTTCTGAAGGTCATCTAAATTCTGAAGTATTTAAAACCTTGATAATAAGAGAACCAAGAAACAAAAATACAATAAAACATCATGAGTATCAAGGAAAACAAGAGAAAGACTTTTAGTTTTTGCTAAGTATGAAGTGGTTATTAGTAACCTGATTAAACACATTTTCAAGTGAGCAGAGGAGGTAAGGACACCGAAGCCCTTAAAGATATTTATGCAGTGTATTTACATTAACTTTAGTTTTAAAAAAAGGAAAATGAGGAAGTTATATTGCAAGAAAATGATGCGATCAAGATGATTTCTTCAGTGTAAGTGAGAACCAGGATGTACTTAAAGGAGAGGAAGAGGACCCTGAGGAAAAGGTTATTGAAGAATGATGGTAAAAGATGAAATAAAGTATACAGTAAAATAAAGTGCACATGTGTTTTCAGGAAGATTTAAATATACAATAAATGTGTAACAGTAGTCTTAAGGTATTTAGAGGAAAGAAGGTCTTTTTTTAATGAAAGTGGAAATTTCAAAACAGAAATTTGAAGAGCTGTGACTGATTATGCAGGCTTTAAAATAAAGATAAAGCAATTGAAGTAACTATCTTATTTAATTATGAGAAATAAATTGACCATTTTTAGTCAAAATCACTTCCTATGCCAAATTTAGTGGAAATAGCAGAGTAAAACAGAGTTTATATAGTAGAAGAGATGCAACCTTAATGTTGAAGAGGCTTTAACTTTTCCACAATATGTCTTTTCCTTACTTTTATGCTACATTTTGAAGGTGCAGCTGTGGAACTACTAAACTCTATGATTTGGTTTACTGAAAACCATTCTATACTTCACAGGGCAACAAAATCCATGATTTATCTTGGGATAAAACCAGTAACAATTATGTATTACTGGGGTGACAGCAGCATACAATTAGGATGAGGCAGAGAGGTCATATTATTTATTTAATACTTTTAAAATGTTGTAGAACACAATATTCCCAAGCAAGTAAGAGAAAGCACTGATTGATGTGCTCCAGGAAGAGACTGCATTAGAAATAATGTTCTGCTTCTGATTATTACAGATAAGCAATCGGTCAGGAGATAAATGAAGGACATAATGGTCATCAATTTTATTGACTGATTTGTACAGAAATATCTCAGGTTTCAACAAAGTACAATGGAAAACTAGCTCTTGTCAAGGTGAAGCACAAAACAGAAAAAAAAAATCCTTTGAATAAAGTTTCTTTTCGCAGAAAAAAAAATAGATTTGAGTTATGGAAGTAAGTACTTTTTCCTTGTCTGTTACGAGAAGAATTTGAGTCTTCAGAAAAGTCATATTCTTCCGGAATGATCAAATGTCTGTTTTTTCGAAAATTGTTTCAGATATATTTAACCCAAATTATATTTAAAAATTTAGTCCGTATAAACTGCTCAAATACCTGGGAGGTAGAAATGGAAAAGATATAAAAAATGCTAGTCATAACAGATATTCCATGTTAAAAGACACTTCTGACTTTCTAAAAGTTTTATGTAAGAAAGACAAAATTCTTTCTAGGCTGAAATTCAAATGCAGGTTCCAGCACTTATTATGCAAAAATTTCTAAATCATCTATAGAAAAAAATACCCTCTTGCTTTTTGCTCTGGTCACTCACTAGTGCTGAAACTTGCTGTTTTTTTCCTTTTTTAATTGAAATTCTAATTGAAGTTATCCAAGTTTTTCTTAAGACACTGCATTAATAGTGAGATTTTTCTTTTTGCCTTCACTCAATGGGAAAAAAGGACTGTGGACACTTACCAAATTTTACACATTTCTGTCAGTAAACTTGACATGCGAGTTGTTGTCAAGCAAGGGGGTAATAAGATATAAGATCATAATCATTGTGCACTTTACTGATATGCTGTAATCAAATGTGGCAGATTTAGGATGTTCAGAAAGAACTGTGCTACAATCTCTAAGCAAGCACTAATGGAAAGGTTAATATGATGGTAGTTAGCAGACACCAGCAAAAGCAGTTTGTCACAAGGGCTGAATTTAAACCAGGCACACGCAAAGTCTTTAGCTCAAGGGGGCAATAAAAACATAGAATGGGTAGACTTAATACACTACTTTCTTTCTTTTTTATTGTCTAGCTACCAGAGGGTACCAATAATTTGCTATGCTTCATATTATATTTGGAGGCATCTGTGAAATTCATTCATTTGATAGAATAAACTGAAAGTGTATTTTTATGCCAACTATGCAGATAATACAAATGAAAATTGACAGTGATAAAAAGTCTTGATTTCTACAAAGCAGCCACATGAATTTATGAAACATAAAATGAAATGGGACAGCCCACAGTTTTAATATCTCAAACACTGATGGCATTGATGTACCTGCTAGTGTATGGTTGTGAAGAAATCTAAAATGCAGAACAAAAGCTGTCAGTCTTGCCTTCTTTTTGTGTATGCAACCATCCACCTAGCGAAGTGGCATGTTCTGAGCGCGAAGCCGTTTGATTTGCGCGGCTTCTATTATGGATGCTGCGGGGGGCTGGGCACTCCAACTCCCAGCTATTCTTTTGCACTGCAAACAAATCAATTAAGGTGGGTCTAATTCCAGCGAGAATGTATGTAAACGGGTTCATACGCACGCGTGTCTGCGATTCAGTAAGTAGTAAGATCACTTACTATCTTGAAAATCGGCATAATTGTTGTCACGCTAATTATAGTGTTTAAAACCTGTCCATTTGAATTCAGTGCTAGAGACCAATAGCTGACAGCTCTCCAGATTAAGATATCTGAATTTAGCCAATGAGAGAAACTAGGAAAAGGCTTAGGCATTCAAATAAATACATTGAGATGATGAAATCAAATGCTCTGAAAATCACTGCAAAATCAACACTGTTTACTTCAGGAAAGTAGAGGATTATACATTTTTGAGAGCACAGATGGGAAACACCAACTTGAATATGTTTTAAAAGAGAAATTCTGCCCTAGCCCTTCTAAAAGGAGCTGTTTGTAGAAGCGCGCTTTACATTAATCAGTATCTAGCAATTTTATACACAACCTTTCTACAATCCATTTGCATAATGATAATCCGCATATGGCAAGGTTTAAGTTATTTAAGCGGTGTTATATTTCGCTATTTAGTCTTGCTTCGCCACTGCTTTAGCAGCGGATCCTTATGGAGTGTAATGCAGCTAATGAGGTAGCTTTTTAACTGAACAAACTGACAGGTCCCATATCTGCAGAGGCAGCTTGAAACCGTGCCCAACCTCTCGGCTTCCCAAGAGGCTTTTCAAAATTCAATAAATAACATCTGTAGGCGATGTTGGGTGCAGACCTAGCAGAGTGCGTCATAACACTGAGCTGGCAGAACAAAGAAACCATGACGACTGCCAAGTTTCTATGGCAACCGCTGCGAGGCTTGGAGAGTATAATAGCACATCAATCATTGTCCAAAAGAACTTCATTATCAGCAAGAAAAAAACCTTTCGGATCTGTTTAGTGTGCAATTGCGGGTTAACTCACCTCAAAGCCTTGCTCTCTAGCAAAAGTGGCAGCTTCCTGAAATAATAAAAAAAAGAACAGTTAATTATGAAGTGGTAGATAATGAAGAAATAACACATTTGGAAACTCATTGAGCCAGTTTTCCTTTTACATGATTATCTCAATATGCCCATATACAGTTGTTCGGTTTTGATAGTTGCACCAAAGGCTTCCCCCTCCTTCCCTCGAGCCCGGCAATAAAACGATGTCCACACACTTCACAAGTCCCAGCTAGGAACGTGCAATATATCTTTCTTCATGGAGAGGAAAGTTACTTCTGGATTTAGGACTTTAACCAGGAAACCACTACTTCAAATCCATGTGGATCTCCCTCAGACATGTTCCTAATTAAAAACGGATCACATCTCCATTTATGTGTTAGACTTCTCGGGTTATAGGTTATTAAGCCATTTTAAAAAATCGTGTCGTTACTGTGCGTTAAAAAAACAGGACCACAAAATGTGTTCAAACCTTTGTGGTGGAATCAGATGAGCATTTAAAAATACTCTGGTGTCTTAATCACTGCTTTAGGCAATTCAGCTATGTTCTTTTCCTCAAAGAACAGAGGAAACATGAGAGTATCAGAATGTCCTTGTTTCTTATTTATATTAATTGGAGCAATTAAAATCTCTGTTTTGAAATAAAAGCAAGGAGACAGAAGACAATAGCAATGTTTTTTCTTTCACTCACTTTCTACCTTAACACTGCAAATATTGCAGACAACATCAAAGTCTTTACATTGTAACTTGCATTCTTCCAAACCTCTTTGCCAAGTGATATTAATAGATGGATAAGACTTGAGTCAGACTAGTGAGTTGATCCAACTATATAAAATCCACTACTGCACCAAGCCATTTAAGGGAGTGTGCCTAGACACCCTGCCAGCTCCCTCGTGACAGCTTTTAGGCAGTACTCTAGAAAATACATACTTGTGGACCTATATGATCTGCCAATTTGGGGGCAATGTAAGAATCTGAAGTGGGTGCAATTGATTATAACAACATTAAGTTGAGGTTAATAAAATGTGATAAGCTGAAAAGCACAACTCCTCAGGCTGCTTCGCTGCAGAAACATAAGGCTGACCGGGTTAGCCTGAGCTGATGTTGACAGAAAAACTGAATCATGGTCCTGACAATTGGGTGCGGGCAAGGTTAGCCACTTTGACAATTTACTTACAATTGAATTCCTTCTTCTACATCACACAGTCAATGACATTTGCTAGCCTGGCTGTCAGGATGGAGTGTAGGGTTCAAAGATATCATGCAGTGTTTTCCTAAGCCAGCATGTGATTAACAAAGCCTATGCTCATATGAAAAAAAGGAACCTGCGGGCTTCCCCGCGAAGTGCTGCACTTCCACTGAACTGCAGCACAATCAGGCCTCGGATGGGGCTAGGACACAGGAAAAACAAAAGCAACAGAATTAAGGGAGCGATAAGCTGTGCAGAGAAGACGGAAATGAACTAAAAATTAGGAACTAGAGCCAAATTACATTTTTAACCATGGGTTTTTGGTCATGCAATTGAAATTGGAAGTTATGCTGTGCTGTCTTAAGGGGGTTTCTTTAGTGCCCCAGTGCAACAGGACATTAACATCCGTGTTAAACTATTGTTTGGCTGGGAAACTGGACACCAGTGCATTCTTACATCCGTGAAATAAAACAGTATTCAAGCTAAGTAGTATTACCTTACGTGGGAGACTTGAAGAAAATTTATTTTATTTTTTTGTATTGGGGCACCCATGCGGTTGGAAAGACCTGGCCCTTTTGCAGCAAGGTATAAATGACTGCACATTTATTAAAAAGTATCTCTTTTTGGAATATTCCCTCTTACCCTGGTCCAGCCACATGAATAACAGCACCTAGTGCACAATCCCAGATTTTCCTGCACGTGCCAAAACCAAAAGCCATCTGAAAGGTCTGCTCTCCTACCAGCCGAGGCTCCCAGCACCTCCTGAGCCATCTCCACCACAGCGCCTTGCAATGGGCACCTCTCAGAAAAACACCCTTTTAAGAATTAAGGCCATTCTTGTTAAAAGGATAGTAAAGCTCAAAGCATATGTGGGGAGACTACAGTTTGGTGTTTGCAAAATGGTGAGAAATGCCAGGCAGGTCTTGAATACCAGGGACAGTTCAAAGTAAATTAACCAGATAAAAGCGATGAGAACCTTTTAGTATCTCTTCACAGTAACAGTGAGAACAGGAAACAAGCAGACCCCATCTGTGCAGCCCTAGGGCACCTCATACTGAGCTTCACATATCTAATAAAGTAGTCAGGTTAAAATCTAAGTGGCTGTAACATGCGGAGACTGCTAGGGTTACGGCGGGCAGCCGGGGCGTTCCCTAATGCAGGTGATAATCAGTATGATAATCACTGTATTTACAGGCTTTCCATTTTATATCTGACATCAGAAATCATGAAGAAGGAGGGATTAAGGAAATAAACAACCTACACAGAGGCTCTACCGCTCCCCGGAGAATGCAGCATTTTCATTCATGCACGACATGCGACAACAGCAGAGCAAAACAGCCGCCAAACAGAATTTTCTTGGGAGGCTTCATTTCGCATCAGGAGTTCTTTCAGTTTTGATAAACTTTAGACATTACTCTCTCATTGCTCCAACTCAGAATTTTCAGAGCTATTTTTCATTATTTTCTACAAAAAAGCACCTCATTTCATAAAACCCTCCTCCTACTTTTTTTTTTTTATACTAAGCACATTTAATTAACTCATACTCTTTTTTATGTCATCTTTTTACTACCCATGACAGAAGATTTACTGCTGTACCACTTAAACCAGAAACAGGATTTGTTAATAATTATGAACCATTATTTGGCTCATGCGGTTTGGGAAAAAAATATTCTTTAGAAATATGGCCACAGTGAAGGAAACTCGTTGTACAGAGCTATTTAATGGCAGTAACACAATGTCACCAAAGTCAACACACACCCTCTCTTTGCACAATGCCCAGCAGTTTACACAGGAAAGAGAGATAAACTAAAGAGATAACAATAAAAAAGACAACTTCCCTTAGTACTAGCCTTGCTGTTATGCTTGAACTCTTTTGCTAGCTGAAAACTATTTACATTCTTGCCTGTGTTTTATTGCTGTTGTAGTTTTGGCATTTATTAATTGGAGCTGCCTATAACCTAGACTGAGCCTAATTGTAACAGGACTTTTTAAAATTGTGATCCCTTTTATCACCAGCAATATAAACTATTTGTTTATAAGTAAACACAAACGTACTCTCCAAACACAGAATTCATTAGCATCTACATTACTATAAGTATTCGCTGGCCCCCTGTGTTAGAAGAATTTTATGATTATGGACTTAAAATGGCTCAACTTCAGTAATTGTATGTTCAGTTGCCATAACACTCCATAGGAAAACTGTGTGTTAAATATACTCAGCACATCCATTTTTTTTTATTGGTACAAAGGTTATATGATGGCTTGGTCAAATTATACCCCAAATGATAACAACATGCATGTTGGGTTAAATTTAATTCATGTAAGCCAACATCAAACTCATGCGGCGCCATTCAACAGCGTTTAGAACCACGTCCCACTGACAAATACTGTTTCAAAAGCACCACCACAGTATTATCTACAATATGCATTTTAACCTTTATGCAGAGGAAAAGAGCACTGTAAGCTAAATTTGCATTTCATTGCCGAAATCAACATTATCTCATAAAGAAATGATAAAACAGCAGGACAACAATGATACCCTTGCACATGAATGCATTTCCCATAATTACACACGAAAGCAAATGCAGGGACACCAAAGCCATTTTTTTCCCCCAATCCTTCTGGAGAGGCAGCATCTGTTAGAATTATCTATCACTTGCTCACATCTGATAATACTCTTCTGTGCAGGCCTCTTCAAATCTCTCTTCAATTTACCTCGACAAAATGAAAGAAAACAAAAAGGCAGGGAGTAGAGGATTACTGACAGTTTTTAAGGGAGTTCCCATTGCAGTAGCTGGAAGCTTCTGTACCAAGTAGGTAAGTCCAGATCAGACAATCCAAAATAAGTTCTATGCACATTTTCAGAAATATCACCCCTTCCTTTACTTAACAAATCCATGAGTCAGAGGATTCACTCTGTCCCATGCATCTTTGTAACTTTAAGGTTGCACACACATGTGTATACTGCAGAGGATATTTTTGCACTAAATCAGAGTGCATAATCACAAAAAAAAATCATAGAAAGACACTGAGAGACTATTAGGATCATCCACACAGTATTTGCACTTGATGCACTTATTCATCCCATATTTGAAAATAACTCGACTACTGTCTCCATCTCCATGCCTCACAGCACTTTTCTAACTGCTTCAATCTTCCAAAATTCTATCCTAAGCATTTCCTTCCTCAGCTTCAGGCTCTTATCCTTGCACCACTGGCTTCTCAGAAGTATGAATTATTAGTTCTCTTCCATTTACCTTGCTTCCTTGAACATGTTACAGGCTATGATTATCTCCCTCAGCAAATTCTGTTTCTTCAACGTGATTGTTTAGTATCATCAATCCCGCTGATTAGTTCATCCCTAATTCTGGTATAACTTTGTGTTCTTTGTATCCTGTGTTGCTTTTCTACAGCTTACCTTGTTTTCTGCAACAAACAGTTACATAAATCTTCTCTAACATTAAACGCCTTTATCTAAATGAAATAGATGACTAAAAAGGTAAAATAAGTCAATGCGCGTACAGGGAAGGCTTCTTCACTAAGTGATGAACTGTTATCTACAACTTCATTGCAAGACTGGTTCAAATAATTTACTTTGTATTATACTGACAATCTCCTTGCTTCCAGAGAGGTGCTAAAGAATTGTATTTCTAGAATAGATGCTTTTTATTCATGATTTCTTAGAGGATAGTGTATTTGTAAAACTCTTTAAAATAAAAAAGAAATGAAAACAAAAATAAGTTAAAAAAATCATGTATTATTTGTCCTACTGCACTAGATAGAGGTGAAATCCTTCTGTTTCATTAAAATTTACTTCCAAACTTCTTTACTTCTACTTTGGCTTTCCTTAGACAGGTGCATTTATCCTTCCTATCTCCCCACCTGCTCTGTCATCCTCCTTGTTCCTAACGGAGAGCCTTCTCATAACATTCTTTGCATTCAGAGCTATGCCCTAAGAACCTCTGGCATCAGCAGTATCTCTTAATGTCCAGTCCTTCTAAACACAGACCTGTTAAAATCTTGCTCTTTTTTGTTTAGAAGATAACTTATTTAGCAGTCATTATTTGTGACAGATACTATCAACATCACCAAGTACACCCTTTTTGGTACCTTCTTCATAAAACACTCATCACAGTGTAGGAATTAAATTTGTTTTTGAGGAGGGAAGTAGTGAGTTGTGCCACCTTTTCTACTCTTTCAACTCCAGGCAATTTATAATAAATATGAGCTAGGAAATAGCATCTGTCTCAAGGCACAGACAGGACAATAGATTTTTGGTTTCCGTATTTGGGCATCACAGGTACATCTATTCACTCCATGATACGCTGCTTGGTGAGTATTCTTATATCAAATCCAGGTATTTTATATACTCCATGAAAGTGTAGTAATATGATCTGTCTTTACTCCACTCCTCCCTGTGTATACTACACAAAGCCAAACTAAATTATACCTCATTTATTGCCTAGCCCAATTTTAAGTGAGGAAATAATAACAACAGATCCCTACTTCTCAGTAAGATGAAGCATGCAAGCACCATGATTGCTTTTACGCTACACAAACAGCAGTGATGTCCAAGGCCTAATGATATCTATGACTTACCTAAGGAACCAAAGGTAGATATTGTGAAGACTGGCTGATGATCACTTGAAAACATGATTGCAACCAATGGACATCTATATCCTGTTGTTTAAAAATGAACGGACTGAGAGGACAATCCAGGACATAGTTCCAAGCAGACCACTAACCTGTAGTGCCAATGGTGTGTTTGCTGTGGTTGGAGGTAAGATGTACACACTGCCCCTCAACTCACTGCTAAATAGTTATTATTAGTTACACCACAGTAGATTGGCCTAGTCAGCCTTTTATTTCATTGTAGTCTAATTTAGACACACATTACTTCAGCTTCAGCTAGTACTACATTTCATTGTGTACAAGCAGTACGAGCTCATATATCTTTAACAAAAATAGCCATTTTAACAGGTATTCAGGGCTCAGAAGAAGAATAGGATTTTACGCCCATCTCTCGCCCCCCAATTCCCTTTTATATTTTTCCAGAGACAGTTGCTTTAAAATGTGCCATACGAGAGTTTGACAAACAGAAGTCAAAAGAAGAACCCCACATATTTTCTGAAGCAAATGAGTATCTGATGAAATTCTGCTGCAGCTGATAGTTTGAGATATACTTGGGATACTTCACAGGAATATAATGCTTTAAAGTCATTTTCCTTTGACAAACACTGAAGACTAACCCATGCCTTTGGCGAGGAGCGTATACCCATCCACCTTCGAGACAAGATCAATCCAAGCTTGTCCCAGAAGGGGCAGCTCCTTGCAGACAGCCTGAGAACTGGCGGTGTCTGATCAAATTACTGCTGGAGAAAGCACAGCTGGCAACAACTGGATGGGCAGACTGTCCTAAAGGGAAGCTGAGATGTTTTTCCCCCTTTTCTTCTCCAGTGAGCAGTGCTAGACCCCAACGTTGCTATTGTTCACAAGCGATAGCATGAATTGGTTTCACCTCCTGAACTATTATTTCAGCTCCCTCCAGTAGCTCTAAAAATACTGGTAAATGTATCTATGCTACCTTCACCCAATAGGCAAAAATATGAAATAATAATAATCAGTTCAAGTGAATAATCAGAACAAGAGGAAATGCCATATGGGATTAAAGTAGTAACATTCACAGAGCATTCTGGCACTCTACCAAGAGGGTTTGTCTGAAAAAGCCTAGTGTGACAGCAATAAAAAAAAAAGAAGTATTCCCTACCCTGTCTAGGTCCATGCTGGAGCATCCATATTATCTACAATTCATTAACATTTGAGTTATTTATTTTCCTATTCAGGCTATTACTAGAACTGTAGTTGCTGCTAGAATCTTCTACAGAAAAAAATCACCCTGAGTCAGAGCTTAATGCCATTACAAGGTCTGCCACAGCTGCAGCAGCGATATGCCTCGGAGCCATTTGGAAATTTTACGATGGATAAAGAGCTATTACTTATATCTCTGCCTCACATCCTAACCTAAAGGACTGAACTACCTATGACTCTGTATGTGTTTCTTTCCTCACATATTAATGATATCAAAGGAGCAAAATATACTATTTGTCTATACAAATGTGTTTATCTGTGCCTTAAAAATATAAGCAGCATGTTCAGAAAGGGGGGAGAAGAAAAAAACTTCTTTATTAATCATTACTAAATCTGGAGAACATAGTAAAAATGAAAGCAAATACATTAAAATTATTTTTATAACTAGAAGGAAGGGTTTTATATGCATATAAAAATAAGAGATGTACAAGGTCTTTTGAAGTCTTTAATACTGCCTTCGGATGCTCTTTAGTCTGTAACCCAAAGCCTCCTGCACTAACTTTCTAGCTGAAGAATGCCAAACAGAAATAAAAGATTGCCTCATTTTCAACAAGGCCTTCTATGATTGCAGCCACTCAGGCTGGCCTCAAATCACTGACAAGATATTCTCATCCAGCAATTTCAGGTGAAGAGAATAATCAGGTACTGTGCTAGAAGTGCTGGAATACAGCAGGACTCATCTATTGCACCTAAAAGGTTAACACATTTTTAGCAGTGAAATGGAGTTCCTTTATATACTTTGTTTGGTGTGATGTTATGCACAGCCATTTAGAGTCTAATTAATGGCTAAGGAATTCAGAATTGCATAAAGAGCAATGATCGCATAACTCTCTTCACGTGCTAGGTTTGCACTGCTTGTTAACGTAAGAAAATAAAAGAAATCACCCTTCAGCAATAACACTAATTTTTAAAAATGATACTAACATTACACATTTTATCCTTCCAACTTAGCTTAAATTCAGAAATAATAGATTGAAGCTAATATTATTTGTTGGGCTAGTTCATGCTAATTCCACAATGCATTTATATGTACTCAAGACAAATTTTCTCTTGTATTTTCAGTTTTGGCTACTACAGCTACTTTGAAGAAGGGAAAGCTAAGTAACTAGAACATGAACTCATCAAAATAAACTTTTGTTCAAAAGATCCTAAGGGTGCTATTTTCACTCTTTGAGACACTGATGAGCGCCATAATATAAAACAATAATTATAACTTAGCTATTAAAATAAACTTATATTATATTATTCAAAGTCACTATTAAGAAGAGAAAACTTCCATATAAGGAAGAAAAATCTTAACTGGCACAACCAGATACACTAAGAAAGATAAAATGAACTAAGTACAGCTGTGGGTTCTAGATTGAATGATAAATTCCTTTCTTATCTGAAAAATATGAAGTTTGTTCCTTTTATTAGTACGATCAATGATGTCCTAGTAATTCTGTTTTTTGAAGAACATCATAAACACAATGTGGTCTTAATTTGCTATTATTCCTTACTTTAAGATAATAGTTACAGACTCTGAGCACAGGATAAAATTCCATTCCGGGGCTAGCAAGACATGGAAAGACTATGTTAAAGAATTTACTGATTAGACAGGAAAGTCAGATGACTGTTAGGATGGAAAATACACCCTAAAGATACCAAGCATTTACTGCAGTCACACAGCAAGGGAAGATACTCGGACTAAGAGGGAAGAACAACAAGCTGCTCCTGCAAATAAGCAGCATCACTGGCCAGTTCTGGAAAACCCTCCAGCCAGGCCTGGCAGACCAAAGAGCTGATGGCACCAACACAGGAAAACAAAGATGAAGAAAACATGGAAGTCCTTTAAGGTCTTGGCAGCTGAACGTCACCTAACTATTTATTTCAAAGGGGTTATAAAAAGCCTGCCCCGATTTGGGTAGCAGACATTCAAACTATCCACAGCCAGTTTCTTCATGCATTCATATCACTCTCTTATATGATTGTAATAGCTTTTTTGTTTTCTTTTACAGTTAGACTGGTTAAAATGCTATGCTGCTTTTACTACTACACTTTCAAACATGCAATATTTTTCAGAGAAGCAGTGTTCAGAATTTCTCTAACAGGAAACTACAAGGCTCATTTTTTTTCTATTAAGGCAATATTATCTCTCCAGAAAAAAACAAATAGTAGGATGCAAAAAATCATATAAATATATATTGATTCTTGCAGAAAAAGTCTAAAGTTTCAAAATAAAATGTTTGATATAGACAAAATAGCATTCCTCAAAAGAAAATTCACCTAATATATAATACCACAATTGTGACAATAACTATGTTTGTTAAAAGCACATAGTTCACCAAAGCATTATTATTATTACATGGATGAATGTATGAGAAGCCCTTTCTTCCAGTATGATTATTTGCTCTTAAGATTCACTGGATAGGCAGCAGTAATATCAATAAGAAATTGAATTCCCGGTGTTTTTCTTTGTCAGGCTCCTGCTTTCCCTGTTAAATCAACTTTAGAAACATACATACAACCATAAATATATACAGTATACACATAGAAACTTTCCCAAATACATGTATTACTTATGGCAGTGCAAAATGATATGATTTTCCTCTCTGAAAACTTCTGCATTTCAGTCATCATCTCCTACACACAAACCTTCTCCAAATGGGTCCTGATGACATCAGTGGTTCACAAGCATTTTATTTTAAACCTCTAACCAGGAAAAATAAATTCACCATGGAATCACTCACTGAACACAAACATTAGCAACATTTTTAATGTTTCTGAGCGCTTGAAGGGACTTGAAGACTTAAAACTACTGTTTAACATAAACTATTAAAATCACTATTCACGGTAAGCAGTCCTGGTGTATGCTTTTGTTAGTATAAAGCAGCTTTACTGTGTTAATACAGTTACAATTAATTAGTATTTATGTTCTCTTATAGATATCATTTAATGTACTAACCAGGCACAAAGTGTTAATGTGCAAATACTTTTTTCTTAGGGCATGATGACGCAAGATATTGTACTAAACATTCTCCAGTTTATAAACTCACAGTTAACCTTAAAAGCCAATTTGGAAAGTCAGATTTGGACTCAGTTTACACAGAAGAGAAATGAGTTGAGCTGAATTTGAATAAAAAAAAGCCTTTCAGTTTCAACTGTGCTTTTTGTACATGAGCAGTTCTCTTCATCACATCTCTGCTAAGCAAGGACACTCTCCTAGTGGCATCTGCTGTATATTCTAAGGAATTATAAAAGCACAGTGTATTTTTCAGGCAATAATGTTTTATAAGTTTTAATACCTAAGCACACACAAACCTACCATCTTTGATTTTGCCATATGCACATTCTGCATATACTCCAAGACTCAAAGACCCCTGGATTTCATCCTCAACTACACTTCAGAACAGCTACCATTCTAACCTGCTACTGTACCTTTAAAATGTTACATTTATTTTAGGATTTGAATCAGAAATATTCCTTAAGCACTAAGATAACAAGTTGATATTTTATTTTAGTACACATTTGTAGATATATTTACCACAACTATATGCTTAATATATATGCAACACATTATAAACACACCTAAAATGCACAGGATATATTTCATTTCCTTACATGAAATATGTAAGAGTGCAAATTATTCTGAAACTGAAATGGGTAGGAGCAGTAATAGCAGTGGTACTTCAGTTTTGGACTGGTTATTTTTAGATAAGCACTTGCACAAGTCCTTCACTATAGAATTCTAACACCTCCTGAGTGCTCAGAAGTGTAAATAATCCTTCTTTCTCTGCCTGTAGCATTATATTTGTGTTTATATATAAGGGGAGTTATTGCAATCTATCTAGTTTGCCTCACACTTTCCAGCATAAAGAATTCCTTTGCTTTTTTCCAAGATGCTGTCTCTCTTCCATTTTATGAAAAATTTGGAAAAAGCTTTACAATCAGAACAGTACTGTTTTTTGTTCAGATTACATTCTGATTTAGGCTCTTGAAAATGATCTTCTCTTACATTAGCAATATTTTTTTTGTTTAAATACCAAACAACAAATGAATGGTGACATTCTAAAACAGTAGCACTATGCTTTCAGAGCAAACGCAGTGGTACTAACAGCACACCAGACGCTGCACTGGAAGCTTTTGTAAAAGACAGCTGTTTAGGGACTGGGAAATGAAGGGAAAAACATACTAGGATCTCTGGAAAATGGCACAAACTTGCAGAAATTCCTTGGTTTGGGGCTAGCTCTCTCTGAAAGATCTGTTAGTAACATGGTGATCATATAATACCAGAAAATATAATTGTGTTATAAATAACAAATTAGAATATTTACCCCTAGCAGAGAGATATGCATCTCCTTTAAAGGAGAAAGACAGGTTTCTGAATTTCTTGTTCTTTGTCAGATTTTTATATCACACCCTCCCTTCTCTTTTTTTTCTTACCAACTCTTTTCAATTATTCTTCAAAAAGTCACATCTGACACCCACCATGTGATGTTTGAAAATTGCCATGCTCTAAAAGGCATTTTGATCTTAAGTTTAGATCATGAAAACAAACAGTTTATTTGGAGACTTGCTGGCTCACATGGTGAGCAGCAAACAGTATGCAGAGGATACTGTGCTAAAAGTGTCACTTTTAAAAAATAATATTGAAGCAGTTCTTTACAAACATGGCACTTGTCCAAAGCACATATGGAACATTAAATATAACCATAAAATTTTATGCACCATATTTGACCAAGGTCCTGAGCTCTAATTTATATTTTCTCCATTTTGCTGAAAGACTAGCTACGTTTGATAAAGCTACTTCATAAGGACTCTCTTCTCCTAACATTTACACACCACACATCTGGATTTGGAAAGGGATTCTGAGTAAGAGAGCCAACTAATGCAGATCTTGTTTACATTATGTGCAATTACTCTTGTGTCATGAATCTCCCTGGGATATCAGAATGCGCTGAAGACACTCGAAGAATATGCAACTTCAAATAAGAGGGCAGAAGCTTGGATGTTTCTATTCCTATCAATGACTTGGATATATGATCACATAGGGAAATAACAACATTAGTACTTTCCAGTAACATTTCATCTTATTTTTTAATAATTATTTGTATGCAATTAATTCTGCCCTCAGTTGCCTGAAGATCTCTGCTTGGATTGTTTTTCTCTCACAACTCACTCACTGCAGCCAAGGGAACTAAGTGATGGCAGTTGCAACACTCAATTCAGTTACATAAACACATCTTCCTTGCCAGATTCCCCTGCGGTGTTCCCATTTCATGAAATAAGTCTCTAACATTTGGTAATGTACTGTACCAGCAAGTTTCTTCTCATGTGACAAAAAAGTTAGGTCCTCTGCTCCTGGCAACAGAGAAGCATATGTGTGAACATGTCCTTGGAAACCACCCCAGACCATGTGGCTGCACCAGCAAGAGGACAGAAAGGAAACAGTACTCAAGTAGCTGCTGAGCAAGACTTGGAAAACAGATTTTAGCAGGAGAAAAGAGAGTCGTTGTTCAGAAACTGAGGAAGGTTTATTCCTACATCTGTCACAGGGACAATAAATGTGAGTGTACATGATATCTTCACCCCACACAAGTCAGGAATGCTGCCATACTGAGTGGATTTGCCAATACCCTGGCCAGACCACCCCCAAAGGTGCCAACATGACATTTTGGCATCACAGCTGGAACAACCATACGTTTGACTACAGCAGGAGCGTGTGGTGAAAGGCACAAGTCACGGACACAGTGACCAAACAAATCAATAACGGAACTGATCGCTGCAAACACAGGGAGATTTTGGATAACGTTTCCCACCATATCTGCCCAGTGCAATACAGGGTGCCCGCCCTTCATTGCTTTCCTTGAGCTTGCCCTTACTATACATGGGTGACTGTTCAGGGTTATCTGGTAGATTATACAGGTACCAGCATTAGCCATTAGCACGGTGTGTATAAGGTTAGAGACAATGTCAGTTTTAGGGCACGTTTAGATCGGGCAGCAGAGCATCACAGCAATCTCAGAGCTATCTCAACAACTGGCTGGATCTGGTAATTCACATTGAATCATAGAATCATAGAATCATAGAATGCCTAAGGTTGGAAGGGACCTCTAGCGGTCATGTAGTCCAACCCCCCTGCACACGCAGGGCCACCTAGAGCACGTGGCACAGGGCTGCATCCAAGCGGGTCTTGAAGATCTCCAGAGGAGACTCCACAACCTCTCTGGGCAGCCTGTTCCAGTGCTCTGTCACCCTCACCGTCAAGAAGTTCTTCCTTAAGTTCCCGTGGAACTTTTTATGCTTCAATTTGTGGCCATTTCCTCTGGTTCTGTCAGTGGCCACCACTGAAAAGAGGCCAGCCCCATCCTCCTCACTGCCTCCCTTGAGGCACTTATAGACACAGATCAGGTCCCCTCTCAGCCTTCTCTTCTCCAGGCTGAACAAGCCCAGCTCCCTCAGCCTCTCCTCATAGGGCAGATGTTCCAGGCCCCTGATCATCCTCGTGGCCCTGCGCTGGACTCTCCACATTGAGGAACACTCTATAACACACTTCCCAAGCACAGCACTCGCCATCAAAGGGAATTTTTCAGTTTCACAGGTAATGTGTTCAAACTCAGCTCAAACATCTTGGCATGTAAAGTGAGCCTATGCTCTTAAAAGATTATCTGCAAACTCCACTTGCTCCCTAGGTAAATTTTAAGTTAGCTTTTTTTTCTTTTCTTTTTTTTACTGAGGAGAAAGAAATGTAGGAGAGAACCCCAATAAAATCTTGACCTAGTTAAAACTACTTAATAATGATTATTAATTATAACACATTTCAAAGAGAGTTTTTTTCTTCTTTTACATAAATTTGCGGTCATTGCTGAACCTAGGAAAGAAAAAGTTTCCTCCATGGGATGTTGGACCAAACTTTCCAGCTACATGAATTTCCTAACTCTTACTTAGCCTTAACTAAAACAAAATGACTGAAATGGTGGAATGGGAACAAAGACTCTGATTGTTACAAGTTTTCAGGGCATCTTGCACACGAGAAAACATTACTCTATATAAACCTCTGTTAAAAAAGCTTTCCTCTCTTCCTCTGAACTACCCCAGGCCATATTGGAATAGGCCACTGCTGCCTCAGAGGATAACCCAGTTCAGCTTCTCTCTTCTATTGGCATAGTAAGCTGCACCCCAAGATATTCAAGGTCACTACATAAGTTCTTAACAACCTTGCCATTAAATACAGCAGACTTTATCTAAAGTAGAACAAGTTTTTGTGATGGCGTTTTACATAACAGAATGGTTTTGCTCATTAGTTTACACTTAAAATCAGAGAAAATGTCTTCCTGAAAACCATACACTATTTTCATGGAATACTGCATGTAAATACTGCTATTCCACACAAGATATAAGGTTAAGTATACAGTAGAGGTGTACTTGCTGATAGGGAAGTGAAACTTTTATTTTAGCATAATAGCAAGAGATTTATAATAGCAGGGATGCTAGAGACCTGAGATCTTGTATCAATTGCTTTTCACTATATAATGTTCTCTAAATCAACGTGCTACTGTTTGTTTAGAGAAGTGGGTGACAAGTTCTACTTTCCGTACCTGTGCAGAAAATAATCACAGTTCAGGTGGTGCCTGGGTATTCTGTATTTCAGAACAAGCAAGGAAATCAGGTGATGTGGTCATTGCTATGGTAACTATAATACTTTTGTAGTGAACATTGAAGTAAATAGATACATAAAACATGTATAAGTTGTCACTGCATAAGTTACTGCTGCCCCGGAGCTGCAATAATTTGCTTCCTATAAAATAGTTAAATCTAGTCATAAATTCTTGATATCTCCCCATGTCCTATTATTTCAGTGAGATGACAAGTCTCCTCTTACATAATATAGCACAAACACATGAGCACATTTTTTTTCTTTAAATCAGAAAAATGAACTTTTTGGAGAAGTAATTTACTGGCCTGTAAGTAGCAAAGCGTGAACAGGCTTCTGGTCTCCACAAAGAAAATCACTCCTAGGGTCTTATGTCCTGGCGAAAGGTTGGCAAACTACGCCAAGTTTGAGAGAACAAGGAAACTTCTCCAGCTCTGACAAATACCAAGCTATTTGCTAGCAAGGGTGGAGAGCAGAGGGCCTGCGCCGTTCTTGCCGCTGAACGCGGCCTGCACAGAACCCAGACCAGAGCGCGCTCAGCGGCCTGCCGCCTCGCGGGATGGACGGTAATAGACACCTTTTTAGCTTACAGACCCCAGCTGCTGCAAGGAAGAAACCTGTTTGAAAAATGGTGGAAATTATCTTTTATGTATGAGGAGAAAGTATTCACCTTAATGTATCATTGATGTTCTAAGCCCTGGCTCTATAGGTAATACTAAATTCTGTTTTTTCAATTAAAGCAGAGATTTTACCTCTGTTTACTATGAAAAATCCTATATTAACAAGTACCTTGTTTTGAAAGTGCTTTCTGAGAATGTACAAGAACTTGATTTCCGAGTCCATTGGCAACTGGGCCTTTTACTACAGATGTTAGCACTGCCTGTGGTTTAACAGGCATGCACTAGGAAGTATCCTTTGAAATCAGAAATTTAAGCTATATTTAAGGATGAAAATGTGAACAAATTAATAGTAATTATTTTATCCAATTATATTTAGAGGTACTGCAGCAGCTCAGGCAACTCTAATGTGTTACCTCTATAATGTGAGATGAACTAGCAGTCGTCAGGCAGTCTCTGTCTGACAATTCTGTTGATTTTAACAATTTAGTGGTAGAAAAGAAACTCAAACATTGTATTTTATTTTCTTACGTTTAGATTAACAGGCTCAAATAACACCCCTGTTTAAAAATCATGTGGCTACAACTCCTTGGGCACTGTTATTTAAAATATTTCCTGTGGCTCTGCTGCCTTAGCTCCACTGAGAAGAGGGAACCTGAGAAGGAAGCTATGAGCTTGGAAGTAGGAGGAAAAAAAATCTCCATTTTCCTGTGGCAGTAAATTCCTAGATCAGCTCAGACTGCAATATATAACTTCAACTTATTATAACTCTGCAAACCACACCACTAGGAATCTTAAGGGTCTGATCCATCAATGATAGTCTCGTTTCTTTATACGCTACTGCTGATAAAACAGGTACATTAGTATAGGCTAACAGGTTGGTGAGCTCTGGATGTTCTTTTGCTTTGCTATATTAATCTGTTCTTAAGAGTCAACATTAATGCAAAATGATTTAACACTGATATTGCTTGAAAGAGACAGAGTTTTTGTATGCCTGTGAATTCCTGGGGTTTCTTGTTTACAGTCCATATATGTCACCTAAGAGAAACACTGAGAAAAACAATAATAATCCAAGACTAAAATTTACATCCGGTCACTACAGAGTTAAATTCAGTCTATGGACATAGAATTTCAGCATTAAAAATTCTGCAAGTGTGCTGTACGGATTCTGAAAACTGTAAGCATGAGTGTAAACTCAGGAAACTCAGGGTTAAGTTTATATTGAAAAATATCCAATCACATCATGATGAAAAATAGACAGCAAGTTATTCAGACATTAAGTCCTATCAATCGTGATACCATGAAAGAAAACCTACAAGAAAAAACATTCAACATGTCATGAAAACATAATTCTCAGCTAAACCAGTACCACAAGTCTGAAAATATTTAAGTCGTAACAACGTTTGTTACATAGTTTTATTATGGGGAAGTCTACTAATACTATTCTTAATAGTAGGACTGTAAAAACACCTCCCTGAGACACAGCACTTTGATGGCTCTTTTATGCTGGTAGAGACCAAATTAACACATCTCCTGCAACCCGCAATCCCTGCTGCCACATGAAAGACGGTGCTAATGTGACAGTAGAGGGAAGCTGAACCTCTTTTCCCTTTGTTGTCTTGCAGAAGACTCAGGCATAACACAGTTAATAATGAGTGTGCATTCCGTGCATTCAGTGCTCCCCTTTCTATTACCAGGATCCAGCAATCATTTTGAATGTGGCGACTACAATTAAAAGTTGCTGGAAGTATTCACACAGAAAGCTAAAAAGATTGACAGTGAATTTTTACTTATATAGCGAAGACTAATTTGTATTTTACGCTGTTTCAGCAGTCTTTGACTGTTTTCTTCAAAATCACTGGCTCAGTGGCACCATATGGAGCATGTTGAACTTAAGATACCAAGAATGTGTCCAAGATATATCTCACTCCAGTGTGTTAAAACATTCCACCCTGCAGCTGTCATTATAGGAATATAATTCATACTCTAAAGTTTAAAGAAAAACAGTGTAGCTTACTATGCTTACAAAAATACAAGACTTTTCTGGTTCCAAGTAACGGTCAGTAAATGAAAAACTATTAATCTTCAATACTGTTCTTTAAAGTATTCACAGTTTTAACTGATCGTGAACTGCTTTAGTTCTGCATGATCTTTAAGACTGAAAAACAACAAATATGCAAAGGAATTACAAAAATATATAAAGACTTGTATTTCTAGATTTGGCACATTTCATTATTATATTTTTTTCTTTTCCATTGATTGCATTTCTCCTAAAAGTTGATGCATAAGATTACAAGTCAGAAATGTTACCTTCTTTTTTGGTAATGGCCCTGATCAAGCATATGGTCACTGTTACATCATTTCACCTCTTTTTGGTCATGTCTTCCCCAGTCTTTTGTTTGTTATCCCTATTTGAAAATTAAATTTCTCTCTTTTGAACGGTGTAGAGTACCCCAAACACCATATAAAAAAATAAATCGACGTAATAATAAGGATTGGAGATAGGCAAGAAGATAAGAACATATGATACTTTGCATAAATTTTCTTTGAGATGGACACATTACTCATGGATAATTCATAAGTAAGTAACGCACGTCTCCTTAGAAAAGGGCCTATAAAACCATTTTACCATGCCAACCCGTAGTGTATTCTGTAGATGGCATATTTCACATTAAAACCACTTTGGAAATATTTTTGAGAATTTTAAAATTTTACTGACACACTTCTGTGCATGCTTCTGTCTCTAAAGTCAGGAAATCATAAGAGACTCAGAAGAAAATATTTTAGAAACCTTCTAGATTATCCGCTAATAGCTGGCAAATGCATCTGTAAGACTTAATACTCTGGAGGCCTTCAAGGGCAGGCAGCAAGTTCTGTGAGCAAGTTTTGCTGGCAAGCTGGAGATGTCCCTTTCCAATACGGGAGATCGCCCATTTACAGCCATCAAAGGTACAGAGGTTACTTGACCATTGCATGCCCTAACTCTCTAACCAGTGTAATAGTAGGGAGACATTACATATTTGCAGGGAAATGACTGGGAGCAGGAAAACGCAGTTTGTTAGAGATGGTTTCTTGCAAAAAGATGGCTGGATGGGATAGCTCAGAGCATAGAGCTCACTGTGTGGAGAGATTATAGTAACTGCGCTCAGTAGTTAGTACTACTGAAGACCTTGTTATGCTTTCCACATAGCTGAGACATACAACATAGGATCTAAGGAGGTGCTTGTAAAATGTGGAAATATAGTAGGGAAACAGTACAAAATTATACCAAATCCATAATCCAGAGTTGCTGCTCATGTGTTTGACTACAAAAAAATGGAAAGCAATAAATATATACAAGAAAAAGAAAGTATGTAGTTGAAGTATTATGAAAAGGTACGTAGCAGAACACGTTATGATCAATTTAAATTAGTAACCCAATTTGGGTAGATTGGTATAGACAAAATTAGTTCCATTCCAAACAGTTTTCAGGATGAGCTGGGTATGTTTCACATCTACTCTTTAGAATTTTATCTTCATGAAGCACAATTTTTCTCATTTGTTATCCTGAACAATATATTGCAAGAGGTCTTATTAACAGATGAACAAAATGGTAGCACCAAAAACAAGTGTTCAATTCTAATTAAAAAATATTCATTAGAAAAGTTTCCACATATTACATAAATTATAAAATGAGAGAGTTCTAATCATCTGACTAATCTTTCCTTGAAAGAAATACCTTTGCTTAAGGACCACAGTGCTGGCCACAATAGATCAGACCAGCAATCTGTCTAGTCCAGGAGCCTGAATTTTGGAAAAATCCAAACGTGTTAAAAAGAAAATGGAAAGAAACACTGCAGTGGAAGTTTACAGAATAGTCTAGTTTCCTTTAAACTTTTATTAAACAGTTGGCTTTTACCCTGAAAAATGAGAGCTAGAGGATATTAACTGTGGATAGCCATGCTGTCTAATTATCTCATTCTCCCCATTCACATAACACTCAAAATCATTACTATATCATTAAATGCATACATTCTAAAATTGAAATTTAGGGAGTTTGCTTTGTGTTTCAATCTACAAGAGACTATTTTAAAGTCACTAGCTTGAATAACAGCCAAAAGAAGGAATGTCTGCATAATTTACTTCTGAATTAAGCATCTTCCTGGTGTGATAACATTCCTTGTTAACCTATTACATATTCTTCTCTCACTCCACGTCTGTCCAAATGCCTTCTGAAGTAACCAACTTCTGTTAGTGTCTGTGCAGAATTGTATACAGTGCACTTAACATGTCCAAATAACAAGACAGACAAACTTATTTAAGAACAATAGAGATGAAGGATGATTAAAAAGAAGTAAATGACATTTATCTTCTTATAAAAACAATTTCAGTGGAGGAGATGGAAAATGAATAGGTATGCTTCAAATCAAGATTGTTATAAGACTGTGATAAGATAACATAAGATTGTGATACCTAGTGTTCTTTACCATACATGAAGATCTCTTCCATGACTTATCCATTGTAGTTTAAAAGTTATCCCAGGGACACAGCCAAAGGCTAACACACTAAATACTTTGGTCTTAATTTGAACTTGCTTTAATAACATATGTACATGCACCACTCATTTTGGGACACAGTGTTCTTGCTTTAAATATAAAAGAAACTCGCCTACAGAGAGAGTTAAGATGGATAAACTGACTTCCTTGGTGCACTCTAAATAACGGGCAGACCTCCCACCAATGCTACTTTCTAGAGTCTCATACATCTGTACAGCTCTCCCAGATACTGCAAATTCAGAAATGGGCTATAACTGGGCTGCATGAGCCTATGTCTTTCCCACTGTTTCACAGCACAGGAGCAATCTGAAGAAGATGTCAAGAAATAGATTCCAGGGGAAATATTTGTTTTCAGATGACTTTTTTTTTTTTAAGTGGCTAGATGCAGTACTTTGACTTAGTATCATAATTCAGTTTAAGTAGCATCTCTATCAAATCTGGCATTTTTTTTGATGTTCAAATCAAATCCATAGTGTTTGGCAACTCTATGTAGAGAATTTAAATGGTCTGATTCATTCATCTGAAACTGGTACACGTCCAAGACCACTTATAGATATATCTATTGGTAGAAATTCCAATGAGAGGGAAGAGATGTTTATCACAGCTATACAAAAATAGCTTATATATTAATTAAATGTTACGTGTGTTAAAGTCATCAACTGCTCACCCACATAAGTCATGATGTTACAAAAAAATCTGGACGGGTTTTTTTCTCATGTGCACTGATGGTAAAAGAGACGTGCAATTTCCTGAGATTTCAGGTATTGTTCCAATACCACAAAGGTCCTCCTTTCAAAGCAATCAGAACTGCCCCAATGTCATGATATATGGCTATGACTTCATTTCCCTTGAAACTTCCAAGATTTCAAAAAAGAAAGAACATCACACAACTCAGAGCAGGCCAGTAATCTGGAGAGGCAGGGAAAAAAGGCCCGACCTGTTGGAGAAATTCCAGTGCAGAGACACACTTTCTAAAGACAGATCTCAAAGCGGGTTTAGTCCTGTGAGGGTCCCAGCCCCCAGGAAGAGATAATGTCTCAGCCTCACAGAATTACAAAACCAAGTGTCCTTCGGAAGGACAGTCACACAGGAACACAAATACACATATTGTTGATTGGTAGCTGCAGACTGACTACAGATTGGCTTACACTCACAGGGCAGTAACAGCAAGGCAAGGAAGCAAAATTTCTCAGTAAAGACAGTTTCGTTGAAACTGAGATTCAACTTGCAGCATCAGAAAAATTTAAAAGGCAAGTCCTACCTCCATAATCTTTTGGAACATCCTCAAATTGCCTACACTACTGACAGGGTCATATCTTGCTAAGAGAAGAACAGTTTGAGAAGCATCACCAGGGAGAGATTAGTTGGGATTACTGGATAAAATAAGGGCCTTGCATTCAAACATGTCATTTTCCCATTGCTTTCCAAGTCAGTTCCTCAAATGCTTTTTGCTCATTCACAAGGACAGTCAGTCTATGGCCTTAGAGAGCTGCGAGGACTAACTTGCTAAATGCTAAACTCTTCCAAAGACGGAAACAGAAATCAATGACGATAGGTACTTCCTTTGCAAGGACAGCAAGGAAATCTTTTCCATAGCAGTAGTTGGGAAGAAGAAATTTTCTGCTTGTAAAACTGTTGGCCCTGAGTGAAATAATTTGAGGATGACGAATACAACTCTTCATTGAATTTCAAATTTGAAGTCGGGAACCCCTTCTGTACAACTAGAAACATACCCAGGAAACACAGAGATTTATATACTCCAAAGTTTCTACTATTTCAACCATACTATTGCTATAAATCTTTCCTTTACAGGAAAGGTCTTTCACCTGGGAACTGTTTTAGCATGCAAAACAGACTGACTCAAATATGCCTGCTTCCCTAATGTCACTGCATTTGTTGCTGTTTCTCATGGAGAATAACAGGTGCCAAATGATGTCTGAGGGCAAAACAAGCAACATTTTGATTTTCTTACCTATCACAAATTTGGTGGCATTATTGTTCTGGCAGAATAGTAGAAAAAGGAAGTGTAACCACCAGATAAGTTCTGTTAATTTAAAATGAAAATCTGTAACAAAGCTATTTCTCCACATTGCTTCCCCAAGAGGTCAATATTTAAACAAATGATGTTATAAGCCAGAATATGACCACAAAACCTCAAAATATACTTTACGGAGACACTTTCATGTGGCTGCAAAGCAATCACACACAGGCTGTTGTAAACGGGTGGTTTACAGATGTGAATGAGGTAAGGTTTAGAATAAGGAGTCTTAATCCCATCTTTACAGGAGAGTACAGATAGTGGTTTCCAAAGCAGTGTTTAGCAAGCAAAAAGGTGCCATATTGATGGCTCTGTGACACTGGAAGTAAGGCAAATGGACAAAAAATTTGGGAGAGATGTTTAAGAAATCCATGGCAGAAGAACACTGAAGGCTGCAACATCAAGCATACAAAGCAAAGAAACACCAGAACTGAAGCTTGTGCCCTCTTGATGTAATTTCACAGTGAGGCTTTTAAGATACAGATTAAGTTGTATGCCTTTATACTATTTTTATAGGCATCTAACTCAAGTGAATTAGCATTATATACTGCACATCAGCCATCCAATACACTACTTTTCATTATAGACAATATTTTTGAATGAATATATGGCTGTTTGTGTAATACTTACTGATCTCTTAAAATTAACTTCATTACTCGGCGAGGTATGATGTTTTCCTTACTGTATATTGTATATGTGGGATAACTGAGGCAGAAAGATAAGGGAAATTTCTTGAAAGTACCAAAAGATCATACGTTATATTTGGAAAAACTAAGGACCACCTTTTCAGAGTACGTGCACTATTTTATACAAAATTGGTCAACAAATAGCTCCCATTATAGCTCTATACATACTAAAACATTCATCACAAGGGATTTCATCCTGGATATCCAAAAAATAAGGAAATATACATAATTACTGATCTATCTTGACCTAAAAGACTCGCCTTGAGGTTACACTAAAAGTTTGTGACAAAGTCAGGGAAAGAATTCCATCGTTCAGAGATTTCTTGGACTATATTTATAACCAGTTCCTAAACCCCAGGTGCTTTTCACCCTTCCTGCAGTCCCCTCTCCTGTACTGTGCGACTTCAAACTTGAACCTCTAACTAATGAAGCAGAGTCCCCACAGCAAAATCTTGATTGGTATCCTTGAGAAGAGAATGGGACATGTTTATTACAACCACATTGTTCAGGACTCATGTGTCTGTGGTTTCCATGCAACTATTTTCATTGCAGACCAAGTTAACTCAAAACCTTTGGCATTTTGTTGGCTAGACGTACTACACCATAAGCCAGCTGACATGGTAAACTGCTACTTGGGACCACTTCCTTGTCTGAACTTTGTGCTAAAGATCTTGTAGTCAAAAAAAAAAAAAAGGAAAGGGAAAAAGAGATGGAATATTAAAATTACCTTTAAATACTTCAGAAGGTATTAAAATGAAATGATTAATTAGTTTTCATGACTACTGAGAAAAATTAGCATAAGTTGTGATTAAGACCACACAAGTCAGGCAGTAAAGAGAATAAACCTCTCCAACCACAGACGTCATCAATTGCTAGAACAAGGAAGGTACGTCCTTGCCATCGGCAGTGATTCCTAACAACAGTCTAGACAAACATTCATTGGAGTAATCAGAGTGTTTCCCATTCTGTGTCACTTGAAGGTGTTGAAATAAGTACTGCCTTATGCTCAATACTTGCTAAATGCTTTTCTTCTTGAACTGCCTGTAATGGGAAAGATGGTGCTAACAAGGGCTTACAAGGGCCAACCTTTTCCTCCACATCCCATAAAAAGTAACTTTATAGGAAGGCTACTTCATTTCATCAAATCTATCTGTACTGTACTGTATTTTGTAACCTAAATTCTAGATATAATTTGGCCGTTTGCTGTGATGTAGCACACTCCTGACAGTAGAGGATTAAACTGGCAGTGGGCCAGAGCACATAAATTGAAACACTAAATTATAATTAAAATCCGCATTATCATTAATATTAAAATCACCTATTTAAAAAGCAAGTGAGTTTCATGTCTTCAAAAGGAATACTAAATACAATAAGAAACACTTGTGGAAGACTTTGGGCCAAAAATGTTTCTGTGTTGATGCTTTTGTGACTTAGAGATTTGATAGCCTGAGAACTTTCTTAGCTTTAAGTTGAAGTACTTGGTTCTTAGGCTTATCATACCACTAGGACCAGGTGCACAGTCATTTTGTGACTGTAAGTACTTTTACTTGAAGAATTTTTAAGAATGGGACAGAGTCTAGTGCAGCTTCCAGGCCTTCCTGCAATATCTGATCGTAGGCTTTTGAACAAAGGATATATCAGCAGATACTTACTACCAGCTCCTTAACTATACTTTCCTTTCCTTTTTTTCTTGATCAAATACTCTTTGTTCAGAAACAAGGTTTAACCACAGTATCAATAAATACTGATTAGAAAAATGTAAATTGTTCTGCATAATAACCTCTGCCCAAGAACTTTACTTCAACTTATCAATATGTAATAACATTCAATCAAATACCAGTAGATAACACCATACTGAGTAGCTGCATATATAAGTCAAGATTTAAAAGGACATTGTTGAAGGTAGTATATCACAGAAATCAAACCAAGTCAGCCAATGTCTCCAGCTGTGCTCCTTTGCCTCCTTGGGATCTTCCTGTAGAGACTCCAGCATTACAGATTCATGTTGTGTTTCATCTGATCTCTTCAAAGAGGTTATCAGGCCCTCCCTCCCAAGCCCTCTCCACCATCATGCCTCACCACCTCAGCTGCTTAGATCTAGTGATTGTGCGGCCCCGGGAAAGCTGAATCAGCTCACTGATCTGACAGAAGCCTAACCTGCACAGATTACTCTTGCTGTGGACATAAAATTGCTAAATCTGACCCAGGGAAGAGTAGTGGGAATGGGACTATGTAATACTGGGAGAGAGCACTGCCCTTCCTGCACGGGCTTGCTTTTGATGAAATCAAGCAGCACTTGGGACTGCCCTCTAAATGGGATCTTACAGGTGGCCGAAAGGACTGTAATAGGTTTGAATCTCCAGTATATCTCAATGATTCCTTTTAGCATGATCTAATAATTCTTTGAATTAGACATCTGCCCCCAAACAGGCCTTTAAGTGTGGAGTCACAGAAATGTACCTCAGCTGGACTGAAAAAGAGAACACCACTTCATTGAATGTTCCCTTGCCTTGTTATCTGAAATTATTCCTGCAAAACAGAACTATTCTGGATTTACACCCGTTAAATAAAGAAAAAGACATATCTGCCCTCATTCTTTTACTTCTTATCAGTTGCATTGCTAGATTTTATTAAAATTCTGATTTTTACAGCTCCTATGCTGTATATTTGTTTTTGTCCTACTATTGTGATTATTGAAATTGCATGCATTTTACCTTTAAAAAGTCCTCGGAGATATATGTTAATGTAATGCTAAAAAGATAAAGTCAAATTCTGCAGACCTTTCATTCCACACAGGAGAGTTTTGTCCTAATATATCCGGTGGCTGACAGGATTTCAGGATGCTAACAGAAGGAAAAAAAAAAAAAGGCAGAACTTAATTTTCCTTGTTTCTGACTCTGCTGTTTGACCTTGGGCAAATAACCTCTTGGTTGTCCACCTGTAAAACACAGACAAGACTACACACCCACCTTATTGGCTTATTCTGGGCTTTAATGTTTAGGAAGTGTTATGAGATGCTCTGGGAAGTGCTACAAAGTGAAAAGGGTTATCAATCATCGTCAGTAAAACACAAGCTGCAGAGAGACGGTGAAATCTTCCTTCCCCTCTCACAGGACGTGTTCTGTCCTGTGCTGCATTCTGTGCAGCATTCCTGACCTTAGAAGCATCGCAAAGCTGCATGGCATAAGGGAGGATAAATATTCCTGATCTTCCTCAGAGACCACCAGAAAACACTTTCAGGTTTAAGAAGTGAAGTCTGTTGTCAAGTGTGTGATTCTCTTCTAAATACCTGCTTGTTTTTCAAAAGAGCAAAAAGAAAGCCATTTTTTGAGACAGGATTCTAAAATTAAATAGCTAGACATCAGCTGAAAGCACTACTAAATATCAACTTAAATTACCTGGCTCTCAATTTTCCTTTCATTCATAATATACTAGGTAAACTACACTAAAACAATTACTTGCTTATTACTCATGAATTTCATTACAGCAGCTGAAACAATGTAGATAAATAAGAAGATTAATTGAAACAGAATGAATCACAACAAAATATGTTGTTGTATAAGGTATGATTAACCCCACAGTGATTCATATCATTTCAAATTGCAGGGCTTTTATCAATGACGGCTGCAAGGTTGGGAGATGATTTAAAAGCATTTCATCTTAGAGAGCCACTGCAGTTCACAAAGGGAAAAAAAAAGACAGAAGAGAGAAGAAAAAGCAGATTCAGTGTCTGCAGCTAAAATAGCCTTGGGCTGTTTCAGAATCCTTCCCACAGCACATCTTTACAACATGCCATTGACATTATCAACCTCCCTTCTGCTAGAGCCACCCTCATTTTTCAGTTGGCCACGATTTATTAGATACTCAGACACTGAGAAAGTAGTTAATTCTGTGGATCAGGCAGTGATATTATGATGCTATAGCTATTCTATAATTGAAAATTCAGTACCTGCACCAGAAAAATCAGTGATGGAATTCTACGAAGAAATCAAAGAACTCTAAGAAAAATAATATTTCCTTTTCCTGAATTAAAAATCACGATTTTTAATTTCCCGGCTCCATTTCCTAAGATTTTGCAGGAATCTGAAAAGTAAGTTTTATAAAAAGAAATTGTTTTCTATTTACATTATATTAGAAAAACACCAGCATCAGTTGGCCTTAAAACCCCTACCTGCTAAAACAGATGAAAAGATGAGATATCTCCTTACAAACAGTTTTCTCATGTGTATTTAATAAACTGGGTCAGAATATCCAGCTACAGTTTTTAACTTAACCACAGGCTCACTGCATGGGATTTTGCAATTCTCAGCCTCTCAGCCTGCAAAATGAAGATAATTACCCTCACCATTGGGGCAAGTTTCTGAGCGCTTTTGAAAACCCAAAGAATCAGAAAATATTGGCAAATAAATTGAAGTGAGAAATACTGACACCCATCTCAATTTCAATTAAGATGATTAATATTTCTGAACACTTGATTCAAAATATGTAAGGATTTAGAAGGTAAATGTAAAGATTCACTTCCTAAGAAAGACAGTTTNCCCCCCCCCAAAAAACCTGACTGAAAATAACACCTAAATATGAGCTCAGGAAAGTCAAAAAGAAACAATCAAGGGCTCTTTAGGGCTTTTCACACACATATAACTAACATTATGCAAAAATAAGCCTCCTAGAGAAACTTCACTTCAATCACAATTTAGTAATTGCCTTCTACTAAATAATTTCAAATAATTATTTGAATTGAATTACTTAAAAAAGAAATACCTCTTCTACATTTATGGAATGACCAGTCATCCTTTACTATTTCTTCTCATTTTTTAGACCCACTTGATAGAGGAGAATAGACTGAAACATTTGTGTCTCTTTTCACCAATTTTGATGGGTCAAACTATATTTCCCGTCCTACACACAGTAAATTATATTTGCTAACCCCTTTTTTCCTTTCTCTTACTTCTTAATCACTTGCTCAGAATCAGACCATTCCTCAGTGTGAAAAGGCATGCAGGAAGCCTGGAAAACTGCATGTTTTAGGTGAATAAAATGGATTGAGACAGTATTCATTATACTGGTGTAAATTCACATCAATTAAATTATATGATTTTGAACATATACCAGTCTAAAAGAAAATCACCATGTGGCTGATTTATTTTGAGAAAGCTGTTATGTTTCCAGCTGAGATTTTTGTGAGCCTCTTTTTGAGGGCAGATTCCTAAGCTTTCAGGTGTCAACGTAGGCCCACGTGACAGTCAGAGAAGCAACTTATTCACAAGACTGAATTTTGCCCACGATACAACATTTTAATGCTACATAACCAAGTTGGTTGCGAACATATGCTATAGGTTACAGAACTGGAATGGCCAGACTTGCTTGCAAACTGTCATTTAGGTGTAAATCCTAGTGCATTAGACACAGTTTTATATCCAAGAAACTTAGCAGCTTTTCCATTCACTCCTCCAGTTAAAATAAAGATACGGACTGTTTTTGACTGCAAGTTTAAAGCTAGGGCAATGTTAACCATTGCCATCAGCTTTAGATTTACCATTTTTCCTGGTCTTTAAAGCAAAAGTACAACATATATATTCTTTAAAAAGGATGTACAGAAATAAGTAGCAGGATAACCAAAGAAGTCACTCGCTTTATATAAAGGCTCATAAGGGCCTCCTAGAGGTTTGTGGAGATATTTATGTTAATATTTGCTACCTTATTTGCAAGCATTGTAATTAATGGAGGCACAATGTGCCCTTTTGGTGTAATTATGAGATAGAATGACGCCCTGTTTATGTGATAGTTTATTGCATACATAGGTACACATCTTTTTAAAGCTCAGGATTCATAACTCTAGAACCATTATTTAAGGTGTTGTTTTTGCTTTTAAGAACATGCAAGTCTTTCATGCAACTACCTATCTTTTCAGCATACTTGTTGCACCAGCATCCATTTCCCAGGGAGGCTGCAGAGGTAATCTGCCTTTGTAAAGCTGCTGTTTACAATCTGGTAATTAATTTGTTCAGAAACTGTGTTTAGAAGCAAAACCTCTACATACTTGCATGAAAGAGGCTCCAGTTGCCAGAAGGAAATATTACGTTAGTTTTATTATATTACTTCTTAAGAAAACTAGGATTTCTCTTTTACACACTACCCTCCTTTTACTGATGACTGTACACTGTATTCTGCAAACTATATTGTTTGGATATGGTTTTTATTATAAACTGAACGGTTAGAAATTCAGCATTTCTGTAATTCTGAAGCTTCCACATTTTAAATGTTCTACCTAGACATAGGAAGATTCTATTGGAAGATCTTTACCGCATTCAATTTCTTAAAAAATATTCCTCTGCACATCAGGAATGCCTGCCATATGTGGGGATGAGGTGCAGAACCATATGAAAGCCTTGTAGAATCCCTTTAATTCTGAAGACCTCCATAGAAAATAAATTGCTATCCAACTGCATCTTCCAAATACATAGATTTTTCCCCGGTAGTTTCTTCCCTGGGGGATGCTATTTTATCTCGTAACTTTAGGGAGACTGGAAATTGAGTTCATGTTCCTGCAACCGGCATTTGCTTCCATGGGTTCTCAAAATGCAAATAATGTCGAACGGGACAGGTGTTCCCTGGGCTAACCCTACCACCAGCACATCAAAGATATCACCTCTAGCTCTAACGGGGGGAATGCAGAGAAAAGTTTGGGAAGAAACACACACAAATGTAGGCTCCTTTACTAGCCCAGGAATTGCTGGGCTAGAAACATTCCTAACTGTGTAGAGCTGTAATTCTAAATACTTCCACTCCTTCGACCATTCTGTTACTGAAAGTTACTTGGAGTTGTAAAATATGCATTCTGAGGTGAGGTTTTACAGATGAATTAAGCAGCAACTTGTGACAAAGCAGTTATCATCAGGAGATAATTGACCTTATTTGAGAGTTAAGCATCCTGAGGCAAAGTAGAGTGTGCTTAATCCTGGCAGGTTAATTATCCAGTGATTATGGAAGCTTGGAAGGTATTATTGCTAAGAACCATTTGCAGAATGACACTATAAGAAAACCTTAATTTAATAAAAATTAAAAGCAATGACAATAATCAAGTTCTCCAGTCAGGTATTGCTAGATAATGACTGCAGGATGGCCATAATTGGCTAGCAGCAATGAACATACAATTATTCCTATACTGAATGTTCTGTACTAAATTTATTAGATGAACTATGGCTAATAAGTATCAAAAATTCAAGGCAAGATGTTTGTCTAGTTTTAAGAGAGGTTTAAAGTGATTGAAACACCTGTGGCCATAGAGCTAATGCTGAAACCGATAAGTTTAGCATCGAGTTATCAGAGCATTCAGTGTCCCCACTGCGGTTCAGAGTATGTTGGCATTTACATTCTATAGAGGAACATTTATTCCAAGAGGTTTATAGCTTGCCCATTTTAATTACCATCTGTCTGAAACTTTAAATAACCAATCTCCATTCAGATGTAAATTTTTAAGTAGAAGATGTAACCTAAAATCACTTTACCAATTGTTTTTAGCTTAGGAATAGTCGCAATTTGGAATTTTGCTGCTCTCAGATTCTTTTGTTTTACTCGAAAAATATAAACAGCTCAGTGCTCAACAATAAAATTATATTTGTCCATAATGTGAAGTTAAATATACAGAAGAATAAAAATCATGCCTGGGACTATTCTCATTCTAAAATAACAATAACTGCATTACTCAGCTTGACTTGCTTATATGTTAGGTTAGATGTACTTTCACTATTTAACTAAACTAGCAAAACTGATGGAAAATGTAGCAAAAAGGCAATCAGAGGACATGAATGAAAATTTGGCTTTGGCTAGCTGAAGTGGTGCATTGCCCATCAAGGCATACCTAAACACAGAGAAAACAAAATGTACTTGCAGATGAAATCAAAACAGGAAAATGCAAAGGAAGCTACCAGAAGGAATAGAAAACCAAAGGAGTTTTGCAACTGCTCTTTAACTATAAACCATGGGGCAGTGAGCAGAACAACTGCGAGCCACAAGATCCAGCAGGCACTAGACCTGGAAGCAGCCTGTGCCAAGGGGCCGTTTCAAGCTGCTCAGGAAGACAAGAGAAGAAACCGCTGTGAAAAGCTGTTCAGCAGCTCTAAAGCAGCCAGGCCAGTTTATGTAGTAAGAAGAAGAGACTAAAAGCAGACCAAAGTTTCAGCTGATTGGAAATTCAGTATATGTGAACAAAAAGAAGTACAAGCAACAGAGTGTAAGATGTTGATACTCTGAAGTACACATACATTGTGCAGACGAGTTTAGGGACAATCACTTACACGCAAATAGTATATTTTACCCTGAAAGACACCAAAACACTTCAGAAATGCAAGGGACATTTCACCCTTCAGTAAATACAGCAATCCTGCACAATATTTTATGACAATATGTGAATAATACCATAGTAAACTGAAATGGAAGGGATGATTAACTTCTCAGAATATAATTTGCAAAACTGTAATCTTGCCCATGTATTGGACTATTACTTATAAAGTGTGGAAATTCATAGAAGACAACTGCTCACAATTTGTATTATACTGTATTATATTGTCTATGTATCATACCTTGATAAATAGTACCTTATGATTTTCTGTGATCTGTAATGTCCTAAGAGCTTAAAGGGGTAGTATTTATATAAAAGACCACCAATGGTTAATCCCAGAAGTTCTTTTGAAGTCCCTCCACCCAAACATTAACCAAAGTTGCTCCTGCTTAATTTCAATCTGACAAGATTTTTTTCATGAAATCATATCACTAATATCACTAATAAATCAAAATACTCGGTAATATCTTTGTGAAGACTGTATTGCAAAAGAGAAAACAAAGGCAAGAGATGGAAGTGGTTGCAAAATGTGTAGATAAATTCTTTCGGCATGCCCACTTATGATAGGTACTACATCTAGAACAATAGTAGGCCCGAACCTGGCCATACAGCAATTCAGTAAAAAGAGACTTTTTGTTGGAACAATTCCCTGAGTCATAAACAGGAATAAACATTTTTTAAGTCTACAGGGTTTAAGTCAGTTTTCTATGATTTTCCCAGACTAATGCAGTTATCTCAAGGACAAGCAAATCTTTGCTTCATTTAGGTACCTCATACTTTCCAAGATTTTTTTCTTTAACCTTTTTGTGATGAGCAAACTAATAAATATTTAAGAGAACTTTCTGAACCAGAAAAAAATTGAGAAGCGATAGCAATACAATAAGTGAAATCTGAATTCACTAAGTCTATTACATGGACTTCCAGGCAGAATTTCATGCATTCTGTTTACCAACTGTTGCACAGCAAAGATAAGCTTCCTTAGATGGTCAGCCAGTCCATTTTCTATAAAAACAATAAGAACCTTCTAAACCAATTAATAGTTTTTAAGGTTCCTCCTCCCATTTCTCCCAGAAGAGTGAGCATTTTCATCAGAGAAAATGCTGTCAAGAATAAGAATATAGGGATGGAATTAGGTTCCAGCAGCTCAGCAGCTCTGCAGTAGCCCTTCACACATTTTCTCCCAGCAGAGATTTACTGCTGGGCAAGGACACACATATGGCAGTGATTCTGAAGCAGCCAGAGCACTGGACATTCCCTCTTTTAACCTCAAGTAACTTGTTCATCTGACTACACTAACATGAGTGAGCAATAAAGCTCTAACAGGACAATGTTGCATCTGACATTGACTGAAACATCACACCCCTTCAGGTCCTTTTTCTCTGCTGCAATTCTGGATTTCATTTTCCAGACGCTTTAGAAAGGGTCATTCTCCCTTTGCAAATAACAAGAACTAGAAAACAGGCAACACAAACAGGTAGGTGCAAGAGACATATGTACTTTTGTAGGACTCACCGTCTCATTCCCGAAAAGGACGTCAACATAAGGCATGACTTTCATCATAGGCTCTTTGTAGAACTGGCTAATAAATGGTGCAGAAAGATTCAAGCTGAAGATCTTGTTGTTTGCAGAAGCCTGAGTAGCCACTTTTAATATCGCTTCTGGTGACACCGTCAGGAAGAATCCCTGCAAGCACACAAACAACCCCGTGTATTTTATTCCTTTCAAATAGAAACACTGCCAATAAATACTATATTTGCATTAAAGTATTATAGAGGTAACAAAGAATCTGCATATGCTGAGAAAGATAAGCCTCCAAAATTAACATAACCCACTACCTCTGCATTATGTGTTGTATACTTTCCATAGCAGCTAAGACTAATGTTTGTATATAAAAGGTACTATATTATAATTCTAAGTGTCCCTTTTTGGTAACAGAGTCAACCTGACTCCACTGCTTAAATCCGATGCCCAAAAAGATGGCTCTGCATGGAGCTAAGGGATTAATTAAATCTCTTGCTTGAAGAATTATTACCTTGTTTATAATAAGTATGTAGAGCATGATATCATTGCTGCACTTGTTGCTATTACTTTGCATGAAAAAGTCCAGTGTTTCTCATGTTTCCGCACAGTATTTTTAATTTTCCTGAAGCCACAGGTTCCATATTTTCTTCTCCATATAGGCATTTCCTGAACTATGAGAACATGATCCTATTCAATTACTGTTAAAGGGATACGGCTGCTGATTGGAAGGGGGACTGATGCCCTCAGCTATCAAACTCCACAGTCTTAACGGGACATTCACCACAGTATCCAGGCAAAAACACGCAATTCCATTCCATTATACCTCTTCTATTAATAGCATAACAAGATGTATTAAAAATAATTTAAAAATATAGTGTCCAAAACCATTTAATATACAAGTTCTTGGCTGCTAACAGATCTAGCACCAAGACTTTTTTCAAGATGTCTTTACCACCAAATGGAACCCCATCTGTTCCATTTGTTATTTGAAGATCACCTAGTTTCATTTATCTACATTTTAGACAAACGCATACAAAGGCACAGTCTTCAGAATAAATAAACAAACAAATTTTAGGCATTCCACTTCTGCAGTCCTAAAAGCACTTTTAGTAACTGCTCTGAAAACTCAATGTATAATAGTCAATTTCAAGCAAGAGCTGCAGGTGTTAAATTTAAGGCCAGAGATCATTTCTAAGGCAGAGTAACAAACAACTTGGAGATGGGCCTTATAAATAAATTGCCATCTCAGTTTTATGTATAACACTGCTACTGTGACACTCTAAAAGGTTTAATAGTGAATCAGTCTTATTTTCTACTTTTTATCCATATTATTCTGTCTTCAGATCACAAAATATCTATATTTTTATCTTGACTACTTCAGCTAACAGCTCATCTTAGGCTTTCTATTCACTAGAAAAAAAAATATAATGAAGAGTCTGTAGATTAAAGATTACTTAGAAAATCTTTCCATTTACTTGTGCCTACTCCTAGCTTCCCCATCTAGCAAATACATGATCACTTTTAAAATCTGGGCATGATTCGCTACATGACAATAGAAGTCCAAAGGGTATAAGAATGTTTTGCATCTTGTAGAGTTACTTAGTACCTTGGAAGACTGAAATCCTGTAAACATCCAAGCTTCTCTGCTATTTTTACATTCTGAAGAATTAAAACGAACAGTTTATATAACATCTTGTCTCCATAGCAATCTCTACCATCTTTTAGTGTTTCATTTAATGAACAGAGCTGGATTTTTTAAAAACTGTTCCAAACACAAAATAAAACCTTTCAAGGCTAATGTTGCCAGCTGTGGATAAATCACAGATTGCTATACAGTGGTCTGCGTAAATAGTAACCTGGTCAAATAATTAGGCTTCTTACCAATTTTAAGCTGAAAACTTGATCTGAACTAAAATACATCTGATTGTAATTTAAGGTACGGAACACTATCCCCGTGAGATATAAGGCAGGCCTGCATCCAACTCCCTTTGGAAAGACAACATAAAAGTACTGACATGCAGATAGGATAGTTTGCTTCTCAGTCCCTGCATAGGAAAGGGTACAGCTCTGTTTTCTGGGTTTCCTAAACTCAGTTCTGCATGTAATTTCACTCCTCAAATACCTTTTTATTTTATATTTTTAAATGAGTATATTTAAATGATTATGAAACATTCAGAAATTAAGAGTTGGGATGTAGAAAAGCTTTGTTAAAATTTTGCCAAATACAACATTTCCTAGCAAAAATAAGTTGTGGTTGTCCAAATCACACAATGGAATTAAGGTAGAAACAAAATATACAAAATCTGAATCAAACAAGTCTGGGTTTAAAGAAAGCTAATTATATTATTTTCCTCCTTGAAGGATTTCCATAGAGTTTGACTTTATTTGTAGGGGAATTCCAGTTCCAGCTTCGGTCTGTAAAGCAAATGAGCACAGCTTCTTAGTTTGAACTGCAACTAGAGGCCACAGACCACACCATTGCAACAAGCTATAATTTTGAACAGGAATGAACTGCACCAAAGCAAATGGGTTTTCTTGTATTGCATGGGGATTTAGAATAATTATAACAATAACATTCATATGAATCTAAGTCAACTATTCTGACCAGCACTCACAATTAACTCTGAGCTAACATCATCTCTCCAGGTCAGGATTAGCATTTCTAAGTATCATTTCTGTAGTGGTACAGGGAAGTGTAAGATACCAAGTAAGGACACTTTAAAAGTTGAGGGCTATAGGTAAAGAGTCAATAGTGGTTTGCTTATTTAATTCAAGCTCCCCTCCTTCCCCCCCCCCCCCCCCCCTTTTTTTTTTTAATTTTGCCAATATCAGTATCAATTGAGAGATCTCCCTTGGTAGACTGTTGGGTAGAACATGTGGTTTTAGAACATGCGGTCTTACATCTCTTTGTAACACCCGTGTATTCCTTGGAGACAGCAAACTGAGACTGTCAAAAGTGTAAGGGGCCCAGGATCAGCGTGCTGAAGCATCTCACAAAGCCAGAACTGCTCTTCAGTGAATGTAATTCTGTATAAGGTGCTCTTACCAAACTGAGAGGTTGATCTGGAAGTCATTTGTTCACATGAAAAAACATACTTGTGCTGGCTTTATATGCATTACATACCTATAATGATTTCATAATGTTATATTGAGGGTCAAGATATATGTCTTTGACTTTCTTTTCCTTAAAACCAAACCTGAAATCTGTGACCTAACACAGAGATAAATCCAGACTGTGACAATAACAAACAGCTTTGCATTTTTGGATTTATTATTGTTGGATACAACAAAAGCAATATTTACATAAGGACATGCAGAGATAATACAAATTAGCATTACTCTCAGACCTAACACCCACCAATAATGCTTCCATTTGCTCCCTTTTCTTTCTAACTCCTCCTCTGTCCTCTTTCCCTTCCTTTCACCCCAATCCCCCTCCTCCATTTTCATTCAGAGTGGCTTATAAAAAATAATTTCATTGTAAGAGTGTGTGATTTTCAAGGCATGACACCCTGTATTGATTTTCAAATAGCATTTGATAGCAATATAAAATGAATGAATATCAAATGTGAATCAAATTATTTAACTTCCAGAAACATATATATAACCGTCTGATGCCATTTGAGATAAGTTCTATTTTGCCAACATGAAAGAATCACATCATTTAATCCAAAATTATTTTATGCCAAGCATTTACATAAAAATGCAGTTACAATGACATCACGCTCATCCATCTAAAGGGTGGGATTCTTCAGGCACATAGTGAGTTGGACAATTATGTAAAGACATCCATGATAAATATTGCGATCCAGCAAAAAGCCCTTCAGAAATCACCTAGCTTCAAGTATGTGAGAAGTTCCAGTAAAGTCCAATACTTCTCATGTGCAGAAGAATTTTTCTCCGCTAAATTGCAAACATAACCAAGTCAGACCTTTGGACCTGCTGAATTCTCTGCATGCACAAGGAGAACTTCAAGCCATCCCCGGGCAGAAGGGACCCTCTGGGGCTCTGCTCTACCACCGGTTTCATCTTTGGCACCCAAGAGGTTTGGAAGGAGCCAAGCTGCAGCACGAGGGCAATTCTTGGTATGGTGGAATGAGTCACAGGGTAACTGCTCCAGTCAGAGTGCTTGCACATCCTTAGGACCAGGGGAGACTGAAACTTATTTTCTATCCTCTGAACTCTGTGGAGCATCAATTTGGTGCAGTCCATGTCCCACCCACAGAGTTAAGACAATGAAATCAGCTTCCTTTAAAATAAGAACCAGAAAATCTTCTAGTTAGACCAAAACCTCTTTCTCTGTCTTACTACGTAATGCAAGTTTGAAGGAGCAGAGAACAATTAAGAGAAAGAAAGTCATCTTCAACATGGAAATATCTGGGCACAATACTCTAAATGCGGTGCACTACAAAGGAGCACACTTAGGGGAACACTTACTTCTTCCTCTGAATTTTGAACATTTATACTTGCAACCTGTTCCTACATGAAGTTATTTGATAAAATATTTTTTATTATCGAGATATAACAGAATAATATCAAAACTCATAAATATTAAAATGTTCCTGAGTAAAAAAACCCTCCAGAAATAAAAAGAAACAAAAGAAAACAAACAACATGTCCTTCACTAATCAAGGTGCTTATGGTGGGGGTTTGGTTTTGTTTTACTTTTTCTGAGGAGGAAAATAGCTCTCCAGAACTTCCTATTTGTCAAATGGTCGGTCTATAAATGTGTGAAATATATGAAGTTGTTTTAAGCTGTGTATCTGATTCTTCATCGAGTAAGTTATGTAGGAAAATATATGCTGAATTATTTATATGCTTAGGTAATACAGTATCAATTGCATTTTTGAACTACACTTTATCTTGTAGTGATCAGCAAGTGGTTACTTAATGAAACAAAACCCACTGCTTTTCATCCAATTCCTACTGGAGACAGTTGTTTTAAATCAAAAGGCAAGGATGGCAAAAATGCAACAATTTTTGTGAGTAATTGTTTTGGCTTGTTACTCTATGCATTGTTTATTTTTATGAAAGCATTGCTTTATAACTGGAAAATGACTAAGCTGTAAACTATTGTTCTATCATTCGGAGTGGCCAGTGTTTCTGGTTTTGATAAAAGCCAAGTTTCAAACAGTTTTCAGTAACATAGGAAAAAACCTAACTGTCAGTAAATGTGCTTATATTGACCCTGACATTTTCCTCTATGATGGTGCCAACATGTCAGGAGGAGAGGATTGCTTTCAGACTTGAACAGCTTCTTTGTTGCTCAAGTGAACTCTGATTGCTGCCATATTAGTATCTATCAGATTACAACAGTAGCAGAAAAACTCCAATTTTTAACAGTATATGTTAAAGAAAACAATTATTTTATGCATATATTAGCATTTTTTTTTTAATTATTTGGAAACTTGCTTCAAATCTGATTACTATATATTAAACTAAAGGTCCTCCAGGAAGTTCTCCCAAACCATTTTTAGAGCAAAAACCAAAACAGTGTGACAGCCCATGATATGTATACTTACAGAGCATGTAGATGTGAACTTAAACAATGAGGTGCCGATGCAAACACATGTGCAAGAGAGCAGGAATATACCTGGTTTTGCTGTAAGGAAATCTCATATATTCCCCCCTCCCAATCATTCCCTTTCTTTAGAAACAACAAAGACTTAGTTTAGCTCATTTTGGCAAGATGAATTAAGATGTTAAGAGCACAGTTAGATGTAGTTCCCTACTGTCCTTTGTGAGGATTGCAAGACACCTCCATATTCTCAGCCAAGTTCAGCACAGAGTTTTATGCAAGTTTACAAAGCTCAGAGAGCAAGATGTCTATTATTATTCTGAATTTATAAGAGAATTTTGGGGAAAATATTCATGAAACAATCTAGGAGGCAGGAGTTTTTATTCCTTTGATTAAGTAATTCAACCTTTTTTGCCTCTGTTTACCCACTTATAAAATAGTTATAATGATAAATACACCTCCATTGGCAGAGCCAGTGGGAGGTTTAATTACTTAACATTACTGAAATGACTGAAATTCTATGTTGAAAGGTATTATAAAGTACAGTGTATTATCATCAATAAAATATAAGCTGCAAATCAAACAAGCTACAGTAAAGAGCATGCCACTTTTTTTCTCTCCAAAATACTTTGCCATGCTCTTTTTTGAAAACAAATTTAAAGCTTACTGAAAATGCCATGCCTCGTATTTCCCAAATTGAATAAAGAGAGGAATTATTTAATTCACCTTTATCCTTCCAAAATAGTTCTTTATTAATAATAGGAACGCCTAACCCAATGATAAAAGAGAGAAGATTGTTGTGTTTAGATCAAAAGTAGATTCAGACACACCAATTATTGTTTCATAAAACAATAACCAGAAGTCTTAAAATTGGCCTTGTATTATTTATGATGGTAGAAGCACTGAGATAGTTGATCTACAGTCTTAATTTCCACAATTTTGTATATGATCACAGAGTCCTATCCTGGCAAGGAAGCATTTCAAGAAGTAAGGAGTAAGTTATTGGGTACGGTTAATTCAGACCCGTTGCACTATTTGCTTTTATGTGTATGGTTAGTTACATTAATATAATTTGGCATCTCATTAATTATGTAAACATCATCCATATGTTGAATTCATTCAAGTTTGTTGTGTACATAATATTTACAGTATATTAGTAAATTGAGAAAATCTATGCAACTATGAATGCGTAGAGGATGTCTAATTCTCTAGATACTCAGTTTGAAATCTCTGCAAGCAAATGTTCAAAACTAGTCTATTCCTTGCTTACTCAAATAGCCTTAAACAGGAAAAGAACAAATACAGATTGTTTTGCTTTGTTTTAATACATGGGCTTATATCAACACCATAGTTTAAAATATAAATATAGGTAAAACACACAAAGACTGAAATAAATGACTGATGTTTACACTATTACAATACTAGATGATCACAACTGACTGTGCAGGTATCAAGGACATTTTTAATTGCAGAACATTTTATATGATTGTAAAAAGTAATTAAGGGAATCACTCATAGCTGGCACATTAGTATTGGCTGCTTATTATTTTTGTTCGTAACATCTCATGGCCTGAAATGAAAATTCATCTGCTTTGCCCATGCAAAAGACTTCTGGCTTATGGGATTATTCACGCAAGTATTGTAAATTATATAGAGTAGGGGGAACTAACTGGGGCCATAATTTGTTTTGCTGACGAAAATCTGCTGCCTGCCGCTCGGTGCTGCAGAGAGGGCCGTACCTGTAGCCTCGCAGCATTAGCAGTGCCCGGGGATTCACAGGAATGCCGGCAGTTCCGCAACATAAACAAATAGGGGAATGAGTCAAACGCCATGAAAAATAAGTTGGTTCCAGCATGGCTTATGAATTTCCCTGTCAACAACATGGGTCTGGTATGACAGGCTTTACTTAAATTCAGTTTAGAAAACAGATACAAGATGTAATTAAAAAAAAAAAATGGAAAGAATTTAAAAAAAAAAAAAAGCATACTCATTTCCCTAAGGACTTCTTATTGAAACAGTTTAGCAGAAACCTCCCTCGACCACCTTGCCACCTTTGAGATCTTGTAAATTGTAAGAACATAGTGGCATGAGGATTAAATATTAATCAAAGTCATTACTGTCATCATCGGAACATTCTTTAAGAGCCCCCAAGAAGGAGCATATTATTTCACTAATAAAGATAATATCATCTGAAAGATTTCCTTGATACTGTAACATGGTAGGTATAAAGAGAAAGAAAAGAAATGAGAAAGGGGAAACAAAAAAGATTCCTGGAGCTTATTGTACAGCTCAAACACTAAGACATCTCAAGTGAGTCTAACCCATCTCTTAAGTGAGTCGAAATGCAAACTCAGGACGGGCAAAACACAGTATGGATGAATAAAACGTAATTTTGCTGAACCATCCCTTTCCCCCAGCAAACACACACACACACAAACAAACACAAAAACAACCCAGCAAATCCAGGACCAAAACTTCATAAATTGCATCAGTGAAAACCCGCAACAGCTCTACAGCTTCAGTGGAGATTTAAATTGCTCTGGTGCACAATGTGGCTATTGAAAAAGCCGTATTGCCAGCACTACACCTAAAGCTAGCACTGCTTCCAGAAAGACTGACTTTTTGCATGAAAATGGCAAGTTTTATGGCATAAAAGGGCTTTTGCTATCTGCCATTTAAGGTGTAAACGATTACATAAAACAAATACTCTCTTGGGCTCCCAAGGGTATTTGCTAGCTGATATTAAATAGCCTGTGTACCCTTATGACATATTCAATTTAATTTATAAGCACAGTTATTTTACAAAATTAAGTGCATAGTAAAAGAGAAAGGCTCAAAAGAACTGAAAGAGAAACCAGGAGAATAAAAGACATATTTCTTTTTATTTCTGACCTCACTTTTATCAAATTATATTTAAGAGCACTAACCATTCCTTTTAACTATTAGTCTTCTGACAATTCTAGTCCCAGAACAGCAAGCTAGAAATTCCTTTCACAGCAAATATAACATTTACTACAAACACACAATTAGGTCCTAATCACTTGGATTAATTACCACATCAGGGGTTACAATAAAACATTTATTGCTCACACTTCCACACATTAAAATTCATTATTTAAAAGAACATTAATGTTATTGTTTGGGCTTTTTATATTCATTATATAAAGACTACTGCATAACTTTGTTTCTGAACACACAAAAAAATGGGAGTCTGAAGCCATGCAGGTTTTAATAATTATTAAGAAATATAGTTGAGGTGTGGACAGTTGCTCAACTCTAAACAAAGATATTTTCACTTAAATTAATTCAGGTAAGTAATTACAGTTATTGCCTGAATAACACTCTGTACACATAAAGAGGTATGGGAGTATTTACCATTAATTATTACAGTCTGTGTGTGGATATTCTTCACATTGAAGTGGGGGGGCTCTGCTAAGTACCAGGTTTTTAGGGCCAAATACTACTTATATTAAGTTCCTGTTTCTAATGAGCTCAGGAGTTCACACTTCCGAAACCAACTTTCAATAACAGAGCCGCTACCAGTAATGGGAGGGTGAGTCCCTGCTCCCACGTCCTAGAACCTGAAGGGAAAGTCTTTACCGACTTGACAAATCTTGACTTTTTCTAAAAAAAAAGGGAATTTGATATATCTCAAAATATATCAAATATACCTCCTAATTTCTATGGGTTTAAATTCATTCCTTATACTAAACATAATTTCTCCTTTTTAAACTAGAACATTTTGGATCTGTATAATAAATAACCCAACTTTAGGGAACAAATATCATTGTTACATTGGAAATAAAATGCAGCATGCTTCCTTCAAAGCAAATGTGGAAAAGCTCTGGCTTAATTTTTGAGTATTTTTATGTATCTGTATAAATAACATTCTTTCGATTATAGGAAATACCCATGATTAAATATTTGCTGAAGCTTGTATTCTATTTTAAAAAGATAGTTGAGAAAGTGAACAGTTTCCTCAATTTTCTCCTCCTTCTCTCTCATGGAAGGTCTCCTCATCAACATTCACGCTCCAGTCAAGGCAAACTCTAGCACAGCGGTATTTTACAAATACTTTTACAATACTTTTACTTTTTTACAAATACAAATAGGTTTTTACAAAAACTGGAACAAAATCAGAATACAACAACCATGGATAAATATTATACATGTCTACAACCTGATGATTCTCTGGTTTTCCTCAGAAAGGCAACAGAGACACAAGTGAATTCTTGTCACAAGACTCCCTGGAGAGCACTATCCATACAATGGCACTAAAAACATCTGCAGAACAAAACCAACTCCCTTCTGACAAACATGTTCAAATAGTGCTATAAATCACAGAACATATTTCCATTTCCAGTAGCCTCATCTATCCATAGTATCAGTTGTGGTTAACCAAAGGGTTAAGCAGTTAGTACCAACAAGAACAAAAATTAAAAAATTACTTGACAAGATTCCACCCTCATTCTAATCTCTACCAAAGCGTCAAGTGTAATTATAAATTTTCACCAAAGATGTCAGATTCTTATGTTAATCTTTGCACAACCTGACATTGCTATTCTTCAACTTTTACAGATGTGAACAGTTATCACTTTGTTTGTATGTCACCACAGACAACATAATCAATAGTTTTCATATCTTTCTGTTCATACATTTTGTTGAAATGAATTTTGCGAGTGCTGCCTACTTTTGTTCCACTGTGAAACTTGTTACTGCTTGAATAGAGAGCACTTAATCTCAACAATAAACATTATAATGTATGATAAAGGAGTCAAAGAAAAAAAAAGGTTCTGTTTTTTTTTCAGTTCCCATTTTTACATACTTTTTCCTTATCAAATTAATATCTAACATGAAAGCAACACAATGGATGGCTTTGTTCACTTAGATGTGCTAATCTGAAGTACAAATTCCCTTTTCCTTTTCCCCCTATATTTCTGTAGCACGGAAATCTTATTCCATGTAACTCAATGAAAGCTATTTCCATCCAAATTTTTGACTTATAAAATGTTGCCATGCTTCAGCAGTAATTAAACAGGATCTACAAACAAATAGATCTGTTTTTGTTTTTGTAGTCAAGCAGCTGCCAGGCAGCCTAGTTGTTAGATGTTCTTCTGATCTGTCACTCAGATGAAGGCAGCACGTGGGGACATTCAGCTATCCCTGCCATTCTGCAGCTCTGAGCACTACCAGCACTGCCCTGTGCTGGAAACAGATGTGGTAACTTGCTATAAAAGTTGCAAATGACAATTCCTGTGGCTCCTGTGAAGGTACATTTAATACTTTAGGTGCCTACGTATATACCTCTTTTCCATGGATGTTATTGAAGTATCAATGCTTTAAAAAATATCTATGTGTGTATATATGTATTTGTGTATGTGTACATATATATCAAAATATATATTTGTTTGCTATTCAATAACCAAAACACAAATCTGAAACATGAAAATAAATATCTTGCTGGCATAGGCTTTATATTAGCATTACAAATCAGCCTCATTGTGCCAACAGTTAATTTGGTCCTGATTTAAGAATGTTTCCTGAACATGTGTTTAGAACTTGAATTTTTGACGCATAAACTCACGGAAAACTTCCCTTCAGGACACCAAAAGAGACCAAACTGCTCCAATAGAAAAAAAAATTGATAGGGTCATTCAGGTTCATTTTTATGTTCTATCTTAACTAACTAAGCAAGCACTTAAAACACTTAATGCCCAACAAAGAAAGTCAGGATTTTCTATTGCCAGTACCCCAAATGATTTCTTCCAGTGTGAACTATAACCAGGAAAGTATCCAAAAGCAATAGTTTCTTGAATAATTCATGTGGGAAAGCTTAGGAATATGTTTTCAATACCACACCTTCCTAGCTGGAAATGGATATAAATAATCACAAGGGAATATGTTTTATGTCATCTAACCTCTAGGTTAAACAGAGGTAATTGCTGCTAGTTGATACTCAGTTCTGGCCTTGTCTGAAAATAGAAGAATTATTTGACTCTACTGCAAAATCAGGGCCTCAGACTTATGAAGGGGCGCAGTTAACTTGCAAATCTGGCAGCCCCAAGGTGTAAAAGTTAATTTACTTCCATAACTTCTGACTAGTACGGTGGTATGGTTCAGGCTGCTGAAAAGGTGGGTTTCAGAGAATGCTCTGCAACACTACAGTATTTTGGCAAACATACAAAGCAGAATTTGAGGTGTCTCCTGACCCTGCTTACTCGTCATAACTCGCATTAGGACATGGAGGAGTTGACGAAGTCTTCCTGGAAAGTCGCCTCCTTGGCACCTACTCTCCCCAGGGATGACTGCTTATAACTCATGCACCCTGCTAAATCCCTGCCCTTTCTAACCTCATAGCAAAGGAACTTTAGAATATTCACTATGAGTAATAGTCCTTGGAAATTATTCAACAATTTCAAGACTCTATGATACATTTTAGAATTTAGATATTTAATAGCACTGATGACTAGCAATTTTCCACAATTACCCTTATAATCATTCTATGTTCTGCAAGGAGGATAGAGATGACAAGGAACTGTTTGAAAAATTAGCTTTTATAAAACATCTTCTGAATGCCTGGCATTTTGATACAGTAATACTGTCTGCTTTTTTGACTGCCTGTTACAAATTTGTTTTTGCCTTTGGATATTATTCTTTTGGCCCAAAAGTTCATTCTGGGGAAATTTTCTACCTTAGTTTTCCTACAGTGAATTATGTATCCATTCAGAGATCTTGCTCTTCCAAATGAACATCCAAGCCTGTTGTTGGCTTGTTAAAATAGCTTCCCAACATACTGTGAGGATCAGGGAAATGGCACACTCTCACAAATGCCAGATGTAGTCCTGCCCACAAGAAAAGTCGGATGGATTCCTCCAATAAATTCCTATTTCTTTTGTCTGCCTGTTGGGTGATATATGATACTACTGCAGATGTATCCAATTTTATTAAAATTTGTCCCATCAGCTACACTCTGGAAGGAGAATTTTGAAAATTACCCTGCGCTTGTGCACATTTTGTGAAGTGTTGTTACTCAGCCCAAATCAAGGCCTTACATTTTGTTTAGCTCAGATGATCTCCGTATCTAGTCCAAGACATGTCTGTGTTTGTGAAAGATAACTAGATTTCAAATAAAGTGCTTAGATATTTGAGCTTCCATTTCAGGCAACTGTTATCATTACGTCCACTTCAGCCGAGTTTGAAAATCATTGTAATTGGCAGTCGAGTTCAAACAAGAAGCCTTCCCATGGGCCCACATTGCAGGTAGCTCTACAAATTCTGGCAGCAGCTTTGCTACAGAATTGAATCTTAAGAATAAGATTATTTTTTTACAGCTCTATCTTGAAAGAAAAGCTTTCCCTAAATGAGTGGCTATTAACGTACTTAGAAACACTGAGAGATACTGGTAAATCTTTGCTGAAAGATATCACTTAATTCCACTCCAACGACATGACTAATTCAGGTAAGTGTAGAGGAAACTCGCACAGATGAAAGCCAATACAGTTGCCTACGGCTTTTGCTAAATGTAATATTAATGAAATTCTCAATCATTTTACTGAAAACTTCATGTCCTAAAAATCATCACATAGCAGTAAACTATCTATTCGAAAGTTTAAAGAACTGGAGCAATTCAAAGCAATTTCTCAAAAGTCCTTTTCAGTAAAATATCTACTGCAAATGTAAACATGATAATTCCCTGAGAGTCATTGCAATTGTAATACACTGAAATTTTTTCTAAGAGAACATACTAAGCAAGTTAGATAAAAATTGTTTTTGATGTGGGAAGGACTAACACTTGACATTAGGCTAATATTGAATTATCTTACAATTTATAAATACTGAATTACTTCTAAACTTAGAAGTTGATGAAATAAATCCACATATATAAAAACAACCAAAAGAAAATAAAGGTATACAAGCATGCTATTTGTTTGCTGCTGCTTCAAAGTTTCTTATTTATTTATCTTTGTATGATATTTATAGCCTGTGGAAACATGTTCTTTACTTGGTTTTTAAAATAACAATTTTGGCTTTACTTCCAAATTCCTTGGGATTCAGAAGACACTGCCCAATAGCCATCCTCCCATCCCCCAATCATTCACTTGGCTTCCAGCATTTGCATTTCCTTTTCTAGTGGCTGATGATCTAGGAGGACCTTGGTGGTACATTTTTGTGTTCCACTTTCTTCCTCTTCAACTACAGGTTTGGAGTTTGATTCTATTCACATTTGAAAGAGTTAATGTTAGGGATGCTCACTAGGAGATACTTTGCTACTTGGACATAAAGAAGGAAAAATTTCCATGTGAGAAACAGGCAGACAAATTTTAACACACATGTGAACACTGAGCGGGGTGACTTTCTGCCACAGGGGTATCACAGCCGGCACTATAACAGATGAGTATTAGGGTGTATTAAGCCAAAATACACTAAAAATATTATTAATAGCAGATACCAATTATATCAAAATGATTACATACCATCTAAGTCAGATGCAATTCAGGAGCTCAGGGGGGAGATAAATAAGTAGTGTTGTATGACTATTTCTCATATGAGAAAATGTAGCAAAGATTCTATGCATTTCAGTTCTTGCATGAAACTACCCAAAAGCATTTGGGAGTTTTCCATAGAAACAGAAAACCTTTAAAAGAAGCCTTTTGAGTTGGCAAAATCAGCAAATATAATCTATCCACTTTCTTTTGACCTTTAAACCTGACCTGAAAAAAGTGTTCAGCAACATAAATTTGATTTCTAAAGGCCTGCTGCAGATCTCATTTTCCGCTGTTTTTCCATTAGGCATTTATGGGACTTGCTGGTGTTACAGGGGACTAGTAAAATGTCGAAGTAATCCTGCAGTTCCTGTGTATGAATTCAGCTTTTCCCTATGAGATGATAACATTTTTTTTTCTGCCAAGGCTTTCTCAGATACTGGAGTATAAGACTAATACCATAGGTGTGATGTTGTTTTTTTTTCATTTGGTAACATTAACCAGATCTAGCAGTTCAAGTGTTGAAACAAAAGAATTCCTTTGTGAGCCAATAAGGTGGCTTGCTGCACATCTGCACTAATTGAAATCACAGCATGGCTTTTCAGGATAGGAACTGTATCCAAAGCATACAGAGGATTTGAAGATCTTGGTTGTATGTTTGTGCTTTCTCTTAGTGCAGAGGAAACCAGCTGCTTCCATTTATGAACTGTGCTGATACATGTGCCTCAATGTACCAATGATATAATGTACAATTTAGCAAGCTAAGGACTTGCCAACTGTTTTACCAAAAAAAAAAAAAAAAAGAAACTGGACATAGGAGGTAAGACAATAGGAAAGAATTTATGATAAAAATGTTTAACTTTTAAGTAGCATATTCTATAATTTGTATTACAATTTACCAGGATGATAAAAGTAACAGGTTATTACATCATCCTGCCCCTTCACTCACGGATAGGGGCCCTTGATTCTTTCCAAGTTCCCCCCTCCTATCTTTTGGCTATTCCCCCATTTTTCCACGATGCAGCCATCAGCCTCTAACCCAAACTCACTTTCTACACTCCTGTCATGCAATAGCAACTCTCTCACACAAATTGCAGCACTAGGCCTATTCCATCAACATCTCCAAAAATCTCCTCAAACTTAAAAGTTCCCTCTTTTCCTTCTTTAAATAGAATTGACCATGCTCTTCTTCTGAAATCTTCTCCTTCAGTTGACTTACAGCACATATTTTGGCAGATGCTCCTCAGCCTTACCAAACACGGTTCCACAGGATTGATTTAAAATTATCATTTCCAGCCCTAGTCTCTTCCTCGATAACCCTCACCAAATGCATACACATACTGATGGCTCAAACCCCCCACCTCTCTCTCTCTGTTCCAGTCCTCACTTACTCCATCCAAACTAAGATCTTCTCCCCACTATCTCCCTTCTCCATCCATCACATACAAAGCTGTGTATATCACATTACATATCATCTTTTCTGTCATTTTCAAATAAGATTTTTTTTAGGACTTCAGTTCAATATCGCCCTTCAATTTAATTTAGTTTCTGCACTTAACTTACTTTTTATTCATACAACTTACACTGGGCAGACATCACCTTTCACAAAGTGAAACTATTTCCAGTCTATATCTATAGCTAATCTTTCCATTCATCCTTTTCTTGCCCGCATCAGGTACTTGTCTGTTCTTCCAAGGCTTTCATCCCCTTTTGCAGATTCCAGCTCTCATCTCTCAGTCCTGCCTGGAAAGGTCAGCACCATCTCAACGGGATCATCAAGGAGCATTCACCACTTCCTACTCCACTTTTGGAGCAAGTAGCTAGGTGCTTTTATCCCGTGCAATCCCATATGCATGGGCAGGGTTTCCCATAAGCATGTACATCGTTGCTAGGGCTCATCCTTTTGCTTCTCCTTTCCAGGGTGTCTATAAAACATTTATCACTGGAGATTTTGATTTACTCAGGTCTACACTATGGCTATGTTCTTATTTCTGTGTGTTTCCCCTATTGCACTCTCTAGAACAGCAAATTAGGCTTGGATCTATCATTAAGGCAATAAGGCACTATGATAATACAAAGAAAAAGCAAAAAGTTAATTTGTATGACAGCTTACTGAAAAGCTTCCTAAATCCCAGAGGCAGAGAGAAGTGTGTTTTCTGTGTATTTTTTTTTTTAATTTTATTTATTCTTTCTTTTTTTATGCATTCTCACACAATTCTGACCAATTTCACAGTCCTGTCCATGCTCTGCAACGGCAGTAAAAGAGGGAGCATATTTCTAATTATTCTTTTAACCAGTCAAAAATAAAATCATTATTGCTTGATCTTAGGAAATCATAAATATCTTTCCATTCAAGTGTTGCACATAAAAAATTCAGATAATTTAGGAATATGAGGATCCTGCTATTCTCACGAGATAAGTAAAATTTGGTTCCATCAGCAAGTGAATTTCAGTGTCTCACAAGAAAATTCAGATTGGGGTGCAATATAATCATAAGCTTTCCTTTGAAAAAAATTCATATAATTAAAGGTGCTAGTCTCAACATCAAATTCCACTTTGGATGTGGTTAAATTCCAGCTTGGTTAAGTATTTCCTGTCCATTTAATTTCATCCTGCAGACCCAGCTGCACATAGTTATTCCACACTTCCTGTCCTAAACTACAACATAGTGCTGCTGTGAGTCATTGAGCAGCTTCAATCTTTGCAAATCGTTATAAGATGCATCAACTGCATCACCCAAAAGTGCCTTTAGATCCTCTGAGAATGCACCAGAGATTCAATGTTATATCCCTAACAAATTACCCACAGTAAAAACTTGGTAAATAAGACAACTTTTTACAGGTAACATGAATAAATTAAAAACAGACAGATTTTGCCAAATTATGCATACTCAAGTATAAAAAACAAACAGAAATTAATTTTAGAACACAGTTTTCAGAAAGGCTACTTCAGTTTCCTTATAAGAGGCTGTAATTTCTATGCTGGCATTAGAAAAAAGTACATCAATATAAAAATAATTACATAAAAATAGCACAACTTCACATACTTTTCTGTATTCCTTCTCTTTTTCTTCCTTGCATTAAATAAAAAAGTAAATGACAAAAACACAAGTCTGCCCTGTCAATCACTCTGTAAAACTCTAGCACTCCAACAGCTCACAAAGGAACAGGGAAACTGGGTCCTCAAATAACACCTGGCCTAAAAGCCTTAAAAGCATTTAAAAATCCTTGATTCAATATATAAACCCCCAAAGAAACCCAGCCACTCTCTATGTACAGTAAGAAGTAGAAATAGAAGCCTTTGATTGTCGAAGGACTTATTGCCAGCTCCCACAGACGTGGTAAACCTGAGCTGTTGCTGCTCACATATTTAGTTTTGGGCCCCAGTCCAGTAACCTAATAATAACCATTCATGTTATTCTCCTATTCCAACAGAAAGTCACAACAACTGAGGAGTCACTTAGCCCAACTTAAAAAGACGGTCCGCTTTGACAATCAGAATGACACAATCCATCCTTCAAAATCTTTTATTGCTGCGTCAGGGGGGCAAGATATAAAAATATCTTCTAGCTTTAAACGGGCAGCACTTGAGACCCCAAGCAGAGTTACTGACGTTACTAAGCACCTTCCCTACAACCCACCAAAATGCAGGCTTGCACTGATCACAAGCAGAGAGCCTGTATATGAAACATGGAAAATATATTTGGAAGGAAATAATATATTGTCAACGTGGGGAAGCAGAGGGAGGATCTATGTGAACGAATGATGAGTGAGGCGTTCGTCCCCAGCCCCTGGGAGCTGTCCGGTAATGCCTTGGTCGGCCTCCAGCCTACACGATGAACAGGAAAAATTACCTGAGGATGACACCGGTTCCCATCGCTTAACCTCTTTTCAGATTTTATGTTCAGGCATTAGGCCCAAAATTCCGAAGTGTGTTCAGGCTAGCAAGGAAACCCAGGACAGGCGCAGAGGGAAGCCGAAGCTCCTGTGGCCCGGCTGCCAGGTTACCATCCAGGGAGTCCCAAGAGCTCGTGTCCCACGGCCGCAGCTCCAGCACAGCGGCCTTCGCCGCCGCGCCACGCGGAGCAGCAACCGCCGCTCCAAGGGGCTGCCTCGCTCCAACCTCTCCAGGCCCCGCGGAGACTTCACGGGACCTCCAGCCCCACAGCCCCCTGCTTAGCGCTCGTGTCTGTGGGCAAGGAAACAGTGGCACAGGGACAACTTCACAGAATGCTTCTCCAGGCACCAATTACTCATCACAGCACCAAGAGAGCTAAGAGAAGCTTCTCACCGTATATACAACCAAATATGAATGTGACTCTAGTTGAAAGCCAAGAGCCTGGGGATCGCCACAAGAATTCTGATGGAAAGTTTCATATAAATGAAGACCAGTTTGTATCCACCCTTTTCTCTTATTAACAAACGTATAGGAGCAATGAACTTACTCCAGAATTTTAGTCTACAACACTCGACAACTAACACAAGGTCTGTCAACTAGCACTGCCGTTTCCTCAAGAGGTCTGGTTATAAGACTATTCTTCTTTGACACTGTTCAGCAAACCCAGATTCCATCATTCATACAAGTTTGAACAAAATTTGATCTCATAAACATGTCAAATGCTCACTAGATCTCAAAAATAAGATAAAAACATGAAAACACAACTACACGCTGTCTGTGATACCATGCCACGCAAGGCATCAAAGAACTGACCTATTTTATACTAACAGCAGAGACAAATTGCATCTATGCTATAAGGCACTTAAAGCCTGCAGACGGGCTATAATCCCTACTGCATGTTCCAGACCAGGCACCACAGTGGTTAAAGAGCTATTGCTTTTACAATGCAAATCAATGCTTATATGGACTGAACAGCTTCTCTCAACTTGCTACACACACACACACACACACACATATACATGGATACAAACACACATATATAGATCCAGATTACAAATTACTCTGGAAAATGGTAGCAGAGCAAACTGAATAACTGTAATTTATCTTTATAGATCCCAGTACTTGGTTGTCAATAAAGTTTCTCTGCTGTTGAGCGAGGAGAAAAAAAATAAAGCTCAATAACATCGAAAGTTGCAAATGTGTAAACACACGCAAATGAATGCATACATGTAAAAAGTTGACTCACATAGACACATCAGGAAACTATTTTCTCAATCTCAAATCACTTTTGCTATATCATGCATATAATCCTTTAGACATTCATGATTTAAGAAAGATCAGTGTAATATGAAATAAAGTTCATTTATTCTTTCTGAATGTATGTGCTGATTCAGGGAAACATGACCAAACAATGGGCCCCCATTTAGTGGGGGAAACAGACAAACCATATTTGCTTTTCTATTAAAATAACATACGAAAGATGTATTACAGATTGAACTTCCTTTTGGAAACTTTAGCTGTCCTGGGAGACAACACAGCCTATAATATTTCTTATAGAGAATAACCATATAGTTTTGGGAAGGCTTTTAAAAAAATCTAAAATATACATCAAAACATATTTTTAAAAGTTTTTTTTTTTTTTGCTTGTGCTCTTTAAAATGCCATTTTTAATGCTTTAATATTTAATTCGATTCAGTTAGTCTTTTCACCCTTTGTCTTCTGGAACATACTAGAGAAAGGTTGAAAAGTTAAAGAAAGAGGGCATTTATCTAATTAAAATGAAATCTTTTAATGATGTTATGAAAGCACTCAAAGCAATGTTTTAGATTTGCTCCTGCTGTTGTTTGAAGCTGTGGTGTTAAAAAAATGCCCTGGTTAAAGTTACAGACTGTTCTAAAAAACTGTGAGGAATTTTTGTAGGATTTAAAACAGACACATGCTTTTAAAGTCGAGAACCTTCAAATACTACAGCTAATCCACACAATAATTCAACAACCAACCCATGCTCAAATTCCTAACAGATACCATATGCAACCTGTAATAAAAACTGCATCAAGGTATTGGAAGCGATAGGATAATTTCATTTTCCACTTAAAAGTCCTATTTACTTTTAATTAACAAACTATTATAAGGTGCATGAAAAATATTCTACCATTTTGCATACAATCTTTATACTGAAATGAGTTTTCACTATATGGGAATATATTTTACTATCTCAAGACATTGGTTTATAGACTGGATGCATTATAATAAAATCAGCTAGCATTCATCTCAATATACTTGACAAGAATATACCACAAAGATAATTTCTATATCTAGCCTTTACCTTTTCTCTAACTACAGCACAAAGAAAGATAGCGTAAGATGACACATCAGGTTCAGACACAGCATAGGTATAACTTAAAAAGTAAGAAGAAAAGCAATCTCCAACAGAGTTCAATGCTATCTATCTTGTTATGGAAAATTGTTCCTTGACAATGTAGGAACAAAATGTAATGATACACTGAATTTAATGGTTGAGCCTTTAAATTTTTCTATTCATTTTTTCATTCTAATATCCCCTTGCTTTTCCTCTCTCTCTGCCCCTGAGGATTTCTGTCTTCTGAATTTGGACCGTCTCACAGAAATAATTGTGGTAATAATGTTGGACCCAAATTCCTGTTGTAGTTAAAAAAACACACTTCATCCAAATAACAGGATGTAGCTCCTCTTTTGAAAGTTGCTTTGCTTAAGCAAGATATTTAGTTGACTAAATAATTAGGCCATTGCTAAATGTGAACATTTTTCAAGTAGGAATCTAATTAGCCCAAGTTAAAGAAGGTATTCCATGGGAAATGATTTTTTGCCTTCAAGGAGAAGGCTTTAAAACCCAGTTAAATAGTGTCATCTTATTAACACTCTGCCTCTGTCTGGAACAACTCCTGCATGGATTTACATGATACAGCTCCTGTGTCAAATTACATATTCAGGAGCTCTTGAGTATTGCCTATGTTTACCAAGATTCTCAGATTGGGTAATAAAATGCCTAATACTGAAAAAAAAAAACAATAAAATCACAGAACGATCACACAAAAAAAGTTCAAAAAATTATATTCTATCAAATAACTTTATTGAAGGAATTGTCAAATACCATAATGTCCTATATTCAACTTCTGGTCAACGAAGTTTGTGCACTGCTGACAGCCATACGTTATCAGATAGCCCAGAAGAAAGAGGCTTCCTTCCTTCATTTCCGTACGTACTTAATACTGACCGTTGTCAGACACAAGGTACTTGGCTAGACAGGATTTTTATCCTGACTTACTATGACAGCTGTTGTGTTTTGCAGATATGTGTAGTTGAAAACTACACATAAAAAGTATGCAAAGTATCCTTGGGGGTAGTAGCCTTCTAGGCTAACTGTGAACTGATTATAATTCAACGTAGTGTATTTGTTTAATAAACTCAGCATGCACTAAAGATTTGAACTCTTCTGTAAAATACCAAGACCTTAACAGTAATTTCTAAGGAGAAATCATCAAGATGACAATAGAACACCAGATAACATAAAAATTCTTGCACTGCCACCCAAGGTAATCCTAGTATTTCTATAGCAATTCAACAAAACAGATTCCACATAGGCACACGAAAAAAAGCGAGGGAACAAAATAAGTACATAAACCACATGACAGTAGGAAAGCATTCCAGTTAAATCCCTCTGCTCCATGCTTGGATTGCAGGTGTTCAACTAGTCCCACTTCTGACCTGCCACGCTCTACAACTCACAAGGCTTTTTTAAACTCCATAGCATCTCATCTGTACTAAAACTTTCACAAACCTCTCCAATTTTCTCCTGAATGGAAGCATAAGGGCTCGATCTATGGGCAGTCTGGTGTTCAGACATTCTTTCTTAGCCAAATTACGGAGCACATAAAGCTGTGCTCCGGTTCTGACGTCTCATCGCAATGAGCTTGCTGCTTTCAAGTTTGTGCAAATCTGTTCTGAAACACCCTATCCATAGCATTTTTCTGACTGCCTGATTCAGTATCCAGACTCACCTCCTCTACAGTGTTTGCTCTTTATTGTTCTGGGACCAACTTGACAGGTTGCTGTGAAGCAGCGAGAACTGCTTGTACTCAATTCCAATTCCAAGAACTATCTGACAGCTTTAGCTCTCCCTTACTCCAGCTTCAAAACACTCAGGTGTGAACTGTGACTTTGGTTGAGTGCATATCAAGTCCAAGACCCTCATTTGCTCTCAAAGATGGGTGTAAAACATGTCAGGAACTTACTACACTAAGCAAAGAATGAAAGGATCATCCAGACTTTCCATAAGACCTCACAGCTACTACCCCAGTCTTCCAAAAACACATTCACTTGACATTTGATAACTACTCAGAGTGAAGTTATATGACCCCTTCCTCTTGCCCAAGCATCCAATAAAATGTCTCATACAGCCAAGGAACAGAAACAGTTCTCTCCCAATAGCTGCAGGAGACTGATAGTGGGAACCCATTGATCGTGGGAACAAATGTCCCATTGCTCATTGTAACAGTCTAGAGTCTCATGGGTAAAAGTTACAATTTTTCTGTGATCAACTAAAAAAAAACCTCTTGTGATCTCTCCCTCCTACACAAGTCCCATTCAGGCGGAACCCTTGGTAACCTTTTCCGCATCCTTGCAACAGCTCCCTCATAGCATAAAAACACCTTGCTGAATTGACTTCTATCTTATACCTGAGGAAGAAAAAAATNAAGTTACAACTTTTCTGTGATCAACTAAAAAAAACCTCTTGTGATCTCTCCCTTCTACATAAGTCCCATTCAGGCAGAACCCTTAGTAACCTTTTCCGCATCCTTGCAACACCTCCCTCATAGCATAAAAACACCTTGCTGAATTGACTTCTATCTTATACCTGAGGAAGAAAAAAAATCTTTCCTTACACAGATTTCTAAAAGAGCAACTCTTTAATTTCTAGTGTTTGCTAACAGTACTAATTCTGTGTCACTGCTCTCTCACATGCTATTTGATGGGGTTAGAAATGTTGCTCCAAATAAGTGCAGCCCTACAAAAGAAATAGACTTAGATTCTTCATCAATATTGGCGAAAATGGTACCTACAGTCTTGGGAAATTATGGAGTCTAGTCAATCTGCCAGCACATCTCACAAAGCATGCACACCTTCCCCCTTCAAGCTTGGAAGAACCAAAGTCAAGGAACATGTCATTAGGTCTTCTATGTTCCCTGTCAGTAATTTGAAAACTGGTGGGTGCTATAGAAAGACTGTTGTACTCTGCAAGTGGCATTTTCAACACTAAAACTCCTGAAAATTACTACAGGCTTTTCACAATGTATTTGGAAAAAAAGAAAAATCTATGGTCATAAATCTCAATATCAGAGTTCAGGAACATGGGACATCTGCCCAGAATGGGACTAGTCTGAACAGTGCAGTTCTGTGTGTATGCAGGGATAACAAAAAATCACGGTAAGTTGTCATAAATAGGTATGAACATACTTCAGTTTGATAAACTCATTCATTTAGGTTTACAGTACTTTGAATAGAGTTTTATAGGCAGATTCATGCTTTTGTGATTTGGTCTGGCTAGGCACCAGCACATTCAAGTATCAAGGGTTGGGTAGTTATGTTAATGCAGTGTTAAGCTCAAGTTAGTTATAAGTGCATCTGAGTAAAAAGGTACATTAACTCAAGCTCAGTGTTGCACAGACTACGTCTATACGGCCTTTGGACACATCAGAACACGGCATAATAAACTTGCACCTGCTTGGTGCTCTCTGCTCAGGCAGAGATTCCTTTCTTTCACTGCAGATTATGAACAAGAAATGCTAAGCTGTACTTCTACAACGTCCATTCTGCATTTTTTCCCCTATTACACACTCAACTTCCCCAGGCCCTAGACACACTCTGCAATCAAGGAAACTTCATCAAGATGAAGAATGCAATGCTTCCAAGATGACAAATGCCACCATTAAGGCCCATGTAACCTTATTTCTGGTCTTTATTTCATTTATTTTATTTTTAACATAATATCATAATCAACATCACATTTCAAAGCTTTGTTAGGTCTTTGAAACAATCACTTATTTCACAGAATCACTTCCTCCTTTAGTACAGGAAATCAAGGAGGGTAGGAAATTCTGTCCGTAGTTTCTGTGATTTTTGTTTTTAGTACAAAATTCATGGCTGCGTATAATTGCACAGAGAATCAGCTATAGTTATTTTACTTTAAAGAATATAATTGCTTACCAAATTTAAGACCTCTCAGTAGCCCATTATACCCAATTTAAACTGGCTGGAAATCTTCGTATGTGATCTTTCAGGAAAAAATTCTACTATTTTCTGTCATCCAGGCATCAGTAAAATCTTTAAAGAACCAATTAAGGTATTTTCACCATAGCATTCAAATTCTACATATCATAAACAACACGTTTACCTGTATAACACATACAAGATCAAAGTATTCATATTCATGGACCTTGCACTCCAAAATGACAAAACATATCCTTCCCAGTTTTCCACAAAAATTCCCTCCATATGTGACCACTTACTCTGTTTACCCATCAGTACCATTTTCTCTCCAAGGAAACTAGACTCCTTACCTAGGTGTCAAAAGTTCAGTAGCTCTTTGCATGAGATCTCACAGTGAGATATGCTGTATTTTGAACTCAGATGACAGTAATTGAAGATCTGTAGCAAGTCATAAAAGACACCATAAGACTGCATAGCCTTTCTGATATTTCTGTTATCTAAAGAAGGCACTCTGTTACATGATGCTCATTCTATAAATTCTAAAAATTCTGAGTCACCATAAAACTCTTCATGGATTCAATCACATTGTTGCATTACATGTAAATCCCAAAATATCTCCACCATAGTCAAGTGAGAGAAAGCCTCTCCTTAAAAAAGCTGTTCAAAAAGAAACAAAACCCAAAACACACTACTAACTCTGTAACACTGGATTCCTTTTGTATTTTCTACGATATATCTGTAGAGTTTCCATAACTATTCTTCAAGTTCATCAAGCTACATTATCTTTTCTATTGAAAAGAATTACTTCTCAATCCAAAATCTGTTATTCTTAAAAAATCAAACAGCCTAATTAAATTATTTCTAAACTGTCACTAAACTGTAAATTTAAAAGTTGTTTTATATATAAAATATATATACATATATAAACTATTCAATGAAATGGCTGCTTTGTCTTTCTTCTGAAGTTATTTTACGAACACAGAAAAAATGATCATAAAACGATGAAGTAATTTTTAGAAGTAAAATTATTGAATAACTGATATTAACTTCAACTGAAATGCTTTATAACGGCTCTTAATTGCCCTAAATTTGTGAAAAACTACCCAGGAGATCAACAAATTCATATCAATGAACTGCATTATACTATTGAGAGAACTCTTGGCCTGAAGCCAGGAAGAACAAATAAAAAGGACCTTTTTCACTTGGTTGCAAATTATCAAAAAGCTACGAGGAAGCTATGGAGTTAAAGTGACATGTTTGTATGGTGGGAAAAAGATCAAATATTGATTGTCCAAGCTGAGGTAATTAGAGTGGTTGTCAAGGAGATGGGATGCATGTCGTTAGCCCTACAGAAATGCATCTTTGTTTTATATCGAGTGAATTAGCTGTTGGCAGTGGTTTTTTCCCCTGTTCTCCTCTTTTCAAAAGATTACACGCTCTTCAATATTAATAAATTTCTGTAATTCATTTTAAAAAACCTAAAGGTATAAACACAGTTTAAAAGACACTTCTAAGTACAGAAAGCGTTCCAAAAGGACTTTTATGGATGTTTTGTAAGATGTAGTTGAAGAACATGCATCTTCCCATGCTTTAGGGTACATGCTGATGTAAAACACCAGACTGTAAATGGAGAGAAAGAGGCATGGTGTGGATATACACCCATCATAAAATCTGCATCTGTATCAACAAGTGAAATAACTACTGACAGAACATGCCACCTTTCTGGCAATTAGAAACACAGGGATTGTTTATGTCAAATCTGGTTTCACTACACAAGTGTGCTTTATATGATAATAGATATCCATTAGAAATCTTAGTACCTACTAGATGGGCCGCTCCCAAAAGAGAGAAGAAAACTATTTCCAAAATAGCATTATAAAAATGCTAGAAATGCATTATAAAAATGCTAGAAGGCCCCAAGAACTGACATGCCCCCAGGAAAGAAGATCAGAGGTATAACCAGTTTTTGTACACAGATACTCACAACATGACAAGGAATTTACAAGATGAAATTTAAACTGCTTTTGGAAGCACGCATATAAACAAGATATACATGATATCATCTGAGGATGATAAAAAAAAAATTAAAAAAGTCCCTATAAGCTTTGTGACTTCAAATCTGACAAACAGTTTAGCGGTGAGTGGATAAGCAAGATGCACCAATTGGAAAGCATTGTGCAAGCAGGAGTACTCGTAGAGTCTGCTTTTCATCACATATGCCACTGTGACTGATCTCCAGGGCTTCAAAGACAAGTGGAAAGAAACTCAGCAACTCAGAAGGCAAGCAACAGGAAAAGATGCTCTGCTTTGCCTTGAAAGCAGCTGGCACACACAGTCAAACAGGGGTTACGTTGCATAAACATGATATGAAGAAACAATAATCACGTCGGCCATCTCCCTTGGTAATAATTCAACATTATTGCCTCAACCTGTCAAATAACAACCTCCAATGACGTAAGAACTCCTATCAGGAATTGCATTCCCTATCCTTAGGAATGCCCCTCTCAAGTCATACAGATATTTAAGTGGTATGATAGTTCCAGTTTTAAGAATACTTCCAATTGAGCACAATTTTGTTGAACTTCCCCTTTGGAACAGAATTTGCCAGTGCTTGAATTCTGCTTTTAACCAGTGATTTTTCAGGAAATTTCAAGCAGAGAAAACCAAGCGCAGCAGCTCTGATTTGAATTCTGTTCTCCATGACATGACAAACATAGGAAGACTATGCTTTATCTTTTCCAGTTACTAATGTGCTGCTAATTTACATGCATTCTTAGTCAAGTTAGAGCACTTTATTAACTTACCACATATAGAAAGAAAAAATATTTTCTTGTTTACTAACAAAGTAAATTTTCCCTATTTTCTCTTCACTGATCCCCAAATTTGATACTGACTAAAATTTACAAACCAATTAAACCACCGTCCAAAACAAGGAAACTACCAAACTCAGTAACTACCAAGTGCAGCTGTGATATTTCACTTTATTATACCATATACTTGTCCTATATTATGGCACAACGGCTCATGGTAGTCCTATCCTGCTAGGACATTATTATTATTATTGTTGTTGTTGTTGTTGTTATTTATTATAAACATTTAATAAAGGGTACTATTAGATAGCACTTACCATTAGAAAATATCTTTTGCATGCAGTCATGCAAAAGAGAAAGTATCTCAAAGGATATTGAGTGGCTACTGTTAGCTAAATTCTGAAAGATTTTTTTTACTGCTAGCAACTGTGTAATTACTATATTATCATCATGATCAATAATTACAATATATTTTGCCAAATAAACAAACATTGCACATGCTTTGAAATATCTCAATTTATTATACTTACTTGCTTAATCCAAAACCTGATCATATTTACTTATTAGAACAGCTAATAGTTTCAACTGCGCAGTAAATACCACATATTGTCTTTGGCATAGTCAGGCTTCGGGTCTGCACAATATTTCTTTTCCAGTATTAATGCTGAAATTAAATTATCATTCCTCATACAACACAAAACCATTGTTGGCCAACTAAAATACTGCTTCAACAACAGGCTGCCCTTTTACTGACTATGTGCACATGGCAGCTGGCCTCTGATTAGGAACAAGGAGAGGAAAGTATCCCCTACTCTCCTGTTGAGGACTTGCTCGCAAGCATAGACCTTTACCGCTTACGTGCTGGAAAACCTGCCAAGCTCACAAAGCTCTTAAATAAAAAAGAATGAAGGTACCACAACAGGCTCTATCTCAAAGCTCTGAACTGCAAAGACAGATCAACAGCTGCAGAAAAGAAACTGTAAGATGGCACTGCCCTTAGTGGTACAGCACTCCTTATCCGCAAAGCACACAACTGCCCGTTTATCACAGACACGAACACACCTTATTTTGCTCTTTTGGAAGATTCCCAATGCCTTTTCCCCAAAGCTAAAGGTAGTGGTAGCCTGCACATCTCAGTAGTATGAGAAGTCATCTCAGCATAACAAAAGCTTCAAAAGAAAAGATGTCTTTTCTGTCATTTGTCTGCCTAAATGTACTGCAGTTTCGAGCAGTCATATTGCAGAGCAGGATAAGAAAAGTGTAGATTTGAGAAGAAAGAAGAAATAAAAAATAAAACAAAAAGGCAAGAACAGAACCTTCTGCTAATTCCTGTAAACACTGAACAAGGATTTTCTAAAGGTGCACCCCATGCACAGCCGGCATCTGATAGGCGATCGGCTTTTGAAACTACTAGTGGTGACCATCCGTGTTCTCAGGCACAGAAATACTGAGCCCTTAAAACTTTTCTTTCAACCCACTGAAAGTTTAATTTAGGTACCTTCAAACTTGTCATCTTATGTTTCCAGTGCAATCTCAGTGTAGGAGAACATATTTTGCCTATATGTTCCTGTGCAGCTACTTGTACCCTTCCTAACATCGGGATTTTAACTACTGCAGACCACAGCAGCCTGGCCTCCCTACGAAACTGTCCGGATCTATGCCTCTCTTAATACTGCCTAATGCCCAAAGGCTGTCATTAAATGCATTATTTTTATGAAAAACTGAAAAATAGAAGAAAAATTTAAGCTCATTTTTGTAAACAGTAATTTCTACTTTCTAAACTTGCAACAATATGAAACTGAGATGGGGAAAAATACAGCTTTTATTTAAAGCTCTACTATGAATTGCCTGGCCAGATACTACTATCATCTAAGTTTTGCCTCATATTTTAACAATACTTCGGAGCTATATTGAAACGTTCTAATAAAAGGTCTATAGCCATTAGTATTCTTATACTGAAGATCAAGTATCTTATGTGGTTGATTTTCAGTCCCCAAAATGCATACTTTTATATTAGTTATCCAGCTTCGAATCCAGTCTCTAACAGACAGCCCAGTTGAAATCTGCAGTTAACTCTGCACATGATAAATGACCGTCTGTGACATATGAACGTCTCTATTTTTGTCAAAGCTGCAACAATTATCATTTTTACTGCGAAAATCTTACGTGCACATTTAGAATGATGAAAGAGGGCTTGAGGTTGCACTGCAAACGCCAGAATTTAAACCAGTTTTGAACTTACAGAATGTTGCAGAAATGCAACATGAGGCTACTGGATCCTCTTGAATATTCTTGTATTTCAACGATCACCACTGTTTCAGGACACTTTTTCTTCCTTTATATTACAAGAACTGTTGGCACCTCACAGAAGAGCACAGAGAAAGATGCTGAAAACACAAACTCATACCACATACAACGGAAAAAAAAAAAAAAGGAATGAAGGAGGAACTGGATGTGCCAGATTCTAGTTACTGCCAGATTCTAGTTAATATTTTTATAATTTTAAGTTATTAAAATGACATGTAGTTAAATATAGACAAAAGTATTTATTATTTCCTACTCACAATGTATAAATAGGGACAGATGAGTAATCAAAGGTCTTCATATGAATATTTCTCTTTCACACTGTGAACATGTGGACTATGACCTAGATTCACAGTCCCTGTTAGGGACTTGTCATCTGATTCCTTTCGGCATCTCAACACATTTACCCGTATTCTTAATAAATATTGATTTGATTTTCTGAGTACAAAATGGCCTTTTCTTCTGCAGTATTTCTTAGGAATTTGGTAAAAAAATGTTATGAACTGAAAGCCCAGTGGGAACCAAAGAAGGTAGTTTAACGAGTTCATATTTCTATGCCTTGACCAAAAAAGACTTGCAGCAACTAAAGGGAAAGCCAAATTAATCTTGCATCTTTTCCCAGACTGAAACACTAGAAGATGTTTTAACATCATATTAAAAAAAAAAAACTGTTCTAAACTTAAATTACCACAGTACCTCTCTTAGATAATGCATGCTACAAAAGTGCAAAGCTGTTTTAGAATATTTTTTCAAAGATAGAAAATGCTTTAAAAAAGTTTTATTTTTACAAAATTTCTATTTTCTCTAGTCCTACAAAAAAAAAAAAAAAAAAAAAACTCTTACATGTTACAGAGAAGGGATGGCATAACTCTCTTGATTAATGGCATAGCCTTTATCAAAGATGGAAATTAATCTTATTTGCTATTCCATTTTTTAGCACCAAAAAGACAATTAGAAATAGTAGCACAGTACGAAGTAGCGCGATCATCATGTAAGCCACCGACCTGAAGATATGGTAAGAAGAAAAGATAGCATGGATAATTAGTCTTTACAATATTTATCTTTGAAATCATTACTAGTTAAATATATATTTGTTCTTAAAAATAGAAATGTTGCTCACTAACTTATTTTGACAGGTTTCTCACAGGTGGCATAATAAGGATGGATTCCTTCAGTTTAGACTCCACCAAATCCCTGTGTAAGGCATCATGAGAGAGGCAGTCAGCAGGGAATACGAGGTATAAGGTCTTTGGCAGAATTTAGCTAGTGAATCTGGGCCATGACATCCAGAGTACTCGGAAGACCTAACGAATACCTAGGAGTTAAAATTATATAAGTTTGAAGTTATTACAGGCAGCTTTCCAGAAAGCATGACTTCCAACACTTGAGCATGCAAGCCAGATTTCATTTCTGGCTCTATCTCATAACATTGCAATAGCTTAATTCATATGAACTAGAGATCTCATCTGCTATGAAGAACAAGAACTAGAACAATACAAGTTTTATAAACTGCACCAAAATTAATTTGCAATTGATGAGAGATAGTAAAATCAATAGTGTCCTGCAGTCATTCTGCATCTGTATTAACTTTTTGCAAGTTCTGCTGGCTGCTCAAATCCCCTCAGCATTGATAAAATACATCTTCTTTATTAGTAATATATTGCATATTACTACTGATTTTTCTTTATCTAAAGGACATGTTAAGGTTAGTTGCCTGATTAGGAAATAAAGTTCACACTAACTTTTTCTGTGAGTACTTCAAAGTCTGAAAATATCCTTTCTATCTTTCTCTAGAGCAAATATATCCCAAGATAAATAAATGAATGTCATTTCTTGTGTCTGAAAAACAATTTCAAAAATTGCAATCACACTTGTGATACAACAATGAAAACTTGGAAATTACCCAAAAAGCTAATTGTAAACTATATAATGCACATATGAGCCTCACTTATCCAGAACATAAGAGAGTTCAAGATGTTAAGGGATTCTATAGGGAACACATAGACACATACCTCTGTGTATACACAGACATACATCCCAGCACAGGCACCTATCTATACTCTGTCCTATATAGTCCATAATTCCAGAATAGTTCATCTACCACCAACCATCCCCTTTGACACTTCGTTCAGTAAACGAGTCTTGGTACTAGAAAAACAAAATGGAATCTCAGCTCTTAACATCTTTATATATAATTATATTCAAACAGAGAATTTTCTTGGAAGATGCCTCTAATTTCTTCAGAAATATAATTCACAGTTTGCTTTCTGAGCACATCACAATCATAAGAGGGACAGATGGGACTCATGGGTATATCATACATATAACTACTAGGGAATACAAAAGGAAATACTTGGTTGAAGCCATTATCCCTGGGGCAAATTGTCAGCACCAAGGCAAATAATTCTGATACTTGGTGCTTATAACAGAAGCTCAAAAGATTTCACAAGCATTATTGAAATAAACCAAATGGGCAAACTTCTAAGCCAAGGTTCTGCAAAAAGCTCTAAGGCACACCCAGGAATTTGGCCTTTTTCATAGCTCCAGAACCACTATCTTAACCTCAGAGACAGTTTTTCATTCTTCCTACTAATATTTCTGAATAGCACAGCTAAATTTCTTGAGTAAAAGAAAAGAATCAGAATATTACTTGCTTCCAGCTTTGCCACCTTTCTCATCTTATCCAGAGTCTCTCACTGAATTTTCACTCTGCTTGAAAGCATCAGTATGACAACACTGGTGTTTTGAGAAAAAGCTGAATATGCATGGAGAAATGCAGTGGAATAATTCTCTCATTGGTAAAAGCGGATCAAAAACTTACTTTTACAAAACATGGCCATTTTGAAGAGGAAACTCATTTGCTCTCTCTCAAATGCCATAACAGACGATATGCATTATTTTATAAATGTATATTTTATTAATATGTCTGATAGACCACCAGCTCTGCTCAAAAAACATCCATCTTCATGGAAATAACTTAAAAGTCAAAGAGCACAACTGAAATGTTGTTACTGCAAGTAACATCAATCTTGCTCCTTTTAAATGGAAAAAAAAAAACTTTTGAGATTGTAATTGAAATTGAAGAATGCAAGTGAAAGCAATCTGAATTTAAACAACACAGGTGAACAGGACACTATTCTGGTGCACTTGGTGTGGGAAGTTTTTTTTCAGAAAAGAAATACCTTATGCACAATTTACTTGGTAAGTTACATAAATGCAGCACTTTTATTTGAGAAGACACGTGTTCATATAAGCTGACAATCAAGCTTCCTGATTTTGCGGAAATTTAAATCCATCAGCTATGTAATGTAATGATAATTTGTGGAGGAAGAAAAGCAAGCTACACTCTTTGCGTGTATACCAAGATCACAACGTGCCTTAATTCTCCTGAAAGGTCTGGCCAGACGTGCCTGAACAGCCCTTTCGCTCCTGCTATGATGATACAAAGGAAGAACTGAAACTAGTCAGATGGACAAGGTACCAACATAAAAGCCCATCTGTTTTGAGTGGCAATAACAGCAAGGCTCTCCATGAATGTGGGGCGTCTGCTGGGGTTCAGAAAAGGAAAGCTGATTACTGGAAACACTTCTACTTAAGTCAGCATTATATTTTCATAATAAATACTTGAAAAATTGCTAATAAACTAAGCTTTTAATGATGAGAGAACATCATTATAGGAGGATATGATAGGAGGAACAAATGTGGATGAAGCATTTTGTTGTTGCTTTTCTCACTACATAGCATTTTTCTGATAACTATAATACAAAACAAGCCCAAAGATAAGAAGTGACAATGACTGAAGAACATATACTGCTATAACTGTGGAAAAAGAATGAAACTGTTTACCATTATATTTTTCTAAACTAGTGGGCACTCATTTCATCTGCTTTCTAAAGGATGAATAATTTAATTTGTAGTTCTAAGAAACTACTTTTTTTTTCGACTGCATTTTTAGTAGCTTAAGCCACCAAACCAGTTCCTTATGTGCAGAACAACAACGGCCTGGCTTGGCTGAAGTCAAGTAAAAGTTCAGCCAACTTTCGAGGGGACAAAAAACAGACTAAGGTTGTAGTACAGCTGATATAATCACTTTTAATACCAAGATGAAATGCACTTTGGTTTCATTTATTCTAGCTAAGGAATGATAGATACATAAATCTGGTAAACTGCATTTTGTCAAATACACACCAGGATTATTTTTCTTACTCATTTAGAAATGTAAAAAACTCCTGAAACCAGAACATACCACCTTACTTGCAAGAAAACAGTAGCATCTACCACTGTAACAAATGAGCTGTTATTCCTGAATGTTGTTCATTTTGTTTCTTAACCTGAAAATAAGCAGGAGCATTTAGCTCTCATGCAAATGCACAAATAAACCGTATGAAAAAAAGCCTGAAGTTTCATTCATTCTTAACAGAGCGAAAGGAGCAAGTTACAGTGACACAGTTAACAATTCATTTTAGTTCATTTCATGATAATTACTCGGCAATCACCACTTATTTGCAAACATGTAAATGCTTGCTTTCAGTTAGAGAATTAATCATAAAACACATAAGGTATTTAATATTGTAATTAAGTATAGATTTATTAATGGCACATAACACTTGTAACTAATTAATGCACACAGTTAATCATTAAGTATCTCGCTAAGTGCTTATTAGGGTGTCTCTATCCAAGGACAGCTGATTTTTCCCTTTGTCATCTGCCTGGTATCTTTACACTTCACTTCAAGACAGCCGGGAATGGAAAGGAAGGTAAGGCCTCTGAGTGCATCATTTTGTCTAATGAGTATTTCTTCAGGTTTCAGGGTGTTGTTGCTTTACAATTAGAAAGCAACTCAACAGCTCCTGTCCTGGAACACTCACAATCTAGTAATGGAAAAATCTCAAAAGCAGGAAGTTCTGCTAGACACAGATAACATTTACTTTGTTTTAGAATATACCCCCCCCTTTTTTTTTCCTTTTAAGAGGAATTTGCATACAAAAATAGTTCTTGCTTAATGACCAAGTCTTTTACTGATTTTCCTCTTAGCAGACAATGTATCCTACCCCAAGAAATCCAAACTGTACAACTCATCTACACTTGACATATACAGAATTTAGGGTCGTGGTGCATCCTGTGCAGATGGACGGCTGTTTCTTATTAATATAGTTTTATTATTTATTCACGTACCAGTAATGTTCAAGTCTCTGATCTAGCCTGCAACTTTGTTACAGTAGCTGATCTATGCATAAAGACTGACTCAATTCCGACCACAAACTACTAACTTAAAAAAGGATAAACTTCCCATTAGCTACGTGCTGTTTTTATACTCTCCTAAAATTATTACAGTAATTATTAAATAAGCTACAGTAAGTAACTCTTAAGTCTCTTTCTCCATATCCATATCATATTTTAACTCCATCTTTTTCTTTTTTCAAACAAACTCTGCATCGGTAAAAATTCCGCTGCTTCCCCAGCTCTTGGATTCTGGCTTCCCCAAATACTTCCTTCCTTTCCCAATAGGCATGAAGAGGGACTGGCCGCCTCGCAGTGCGGCGGGTCAGCAAAGCCCCTGGGCAGCGGCACCGCGCTGCTGCCCCGCGCAGCTGTGCGAGGCGCTCACAGACCTGCCGAGGCTCCGGCCACCTCCTCGCGCTCCGGCAGCGGGAGCCGCGGCCAGCGCCACGAGCGTGCTGCGATCTGGGTTCGAAACGAGGGCGCTGGGCTAACCCAAACGCCCCCGGTGCCTCCTGCACCCAGCTCCAGCCAGGGAACCCTCTCCTGCTGCCTGCACCCACATAGGTGACGGCAGTCACCCGCACATCCTCCTCCTCAATAGTTTATTTATGGGCTCTATTTCTCTCTTACGTAGAGATTTTTTTTTTTCTTCTTTAATGGTTTATAAGTGTGAGCTTTGTCACAATAAATGTTTTGAGCGTGTTTCATATTTAAGGGTCAAAATGCTCTCTCCACATTGTTCATTTTGTCTTCCCCGACCTCCCTGCAGCTGATCCTTTTCTGCAAGATCCTCTTTCTATCTTGATTATGAAATAATTAGCCAACATTTATCAGACAGTACAACTGCCCAGAAATAGAAAATGAAGTGGACGGGGAACACAAAAATAGTCCAGTTAACTAGGTATACACATTAATTTTCCATGGCACCTGCATGTAAGACAGGCATTTGTTTAAACAGATTCTTCTCTGATATTTATATATAATTAATAAGTGTCCTCATGAGCTAATTTCACTAGATAGTGAAGTCTTCACTAATATTTTAAAATATCAGATAGAAAATTAGGACTGATGGATCATATATACTTTTTCAATAGTGGAAGTCAGGATTATAATCTATTTATGATTTTATGTATGAAATGAATTCTTCTGTAAGTATTCCAAATGTTATTTCAATTAAACTAGTTATTTCAATTAACTTAGTGATGATTTCAATTAAATTAGAAATGTATACAAGATGTAGCTGCTTAGTACATTTAAGATTCTTCAAAAAAAATCCATAATATGGTGAGTATATTGCTAATTCTGTGTCTTCTTCCAACTTCTACAAACACTAGAGTAAAACTGAGTGATATTAATGTGTAATTTATATGACAGTAGCTACATGATAGATGTCCAGAGCATCTGAGATCAAAACACTGAATCAGTCATGAGCACATGCATGTCATTATCTCAAGAGAAACAGCATGCCCCCTTTCTACTTCTGAAGAAATGATTCATATTTCAATACAACAATGTAAAATTTTGCTTGAAAATAATCAGGCTGCTTTCTCACTGTAAGAGAAACCGTGTAATATGAATATTTACTAAACATTAATTTCCAGCTTGCTTGTTTTTAACTCAAGATGAGCAAAGGCGAGCAGATGGCTAAAATGATTATGTTCAAATTGTCCAGAGAAGTTTGCTCTTGACCTAAGACTCTGCAGAAATGATACTTATCTCTTCCCCTTGAGAAAACTGAACATAAATGGATTTTGAACCCTACTGTGAACTCAGCAGTATAACACACAAGCACAGACACAATAATACTGGCAGCGTAGACAGAAACAGTGTTAAAATTTTTCTAAAGGAATCTAGCGGATGGGCTAGGCTGAAAAGATGCTCTTATTTTGGGAAGGAAAAGGCATCCTTGTGCATTGATGCCTCTCATGGCCTGCAGTACGCTCCCCCCGGCGCACAGACCATAGCATCAGATGACTACCGAGCTTTCATTCACACTCCTGGCCACGGCCACACGATTTGGCATCCCTGAATTGACACAAGACAATAAACAAAACAGAACTATAATTACGTGGTTGGCCGTAAAAGACACTAGGACAGACAAAAATGACTTGTCCAGCAAGTAACAGCAACTTCACAATATCAAATATCCAGAGAAACACACACTTGCCCTCAAATTGAAGTGGGACAAGACAAACCACTAACAGAGGCTAATTTGCTGGCTTTCCTAGTATTCTTGTTAACTTATTGAGACCTGAGTTACCCAAATAATTTTTAATTCAGCAAGAATTACGATGCAATGAGAGAAATAATACAGAAAAAGAAATCTTTTTCTGCATAGCTCCTCAAAGCTGAGAGATATGCTGTTGCTAGAGTGAGACATCTGAAGCTCATTTCAGATTTCTGTCCTAAAGACTTTTCCAATCATCTTTTCTGGCAAGAGCTGATGAGAAATATATACCGCTTGAAATAGTGCTACTAATTGTACTTACTCTGCAAAAATAGATATTCCACTTCCACTGAAGCTCTGCTGGATGTAATAACAGGTCACCCATAAGGGGCAGTTTGCAGCTTTCCATCTGCTCTAATGTCAGCTATTGGTTTATAGTCTCCCATGTCAGCTGAGCATCAGGCTCACCTCCGTACTGTTCTGCCAAAACTCGTCATTTCCACAACTCCATCCTAGCACGGTTATTCCTTCCACCAACACCAAAGGCAGAAATAGCAAACGGAAACAAGCAGCAGCACAGTTGCTCCTCTCAACTTTATACCAGAGAGGCTCTCTGTAAAATAGGAATTTTTTGCAAATCTTTTAACATTCTCAAGGCATTCTGGAAAACAGTCCACAACTTCCAATACTGAACACAAGACAAGCTCTATTCATTCAATCAAAGGTGCAGCCACTCCTGTGTCCAGTAATGGCCATGAGCCTTACCCCTAGGGAAGTCCAAAAACAAGGCATGTGTTCACCATACTTCCCCTGACTATTCCTCAGGCCCCCAACCACTTCCAGCTCAAGCCTGAGTACACTGTGGTTTGTCTTTTTAGGTGATATGTCATGGATATCTTCCAATAGATAGATCCATGGAAATGGACATTTTGCATCCAGAGCATCCTTTGCAAGGTGCGAGCTGTGCTTGTTTTGAATCTGGCTACTACCAACTTCACAAAGTAATGCTTAATTATCACACTGGAAGAAAATGTGTACGCTTGATCCTAACATATCCCCTCCACACCACTAATGATTGTGTCGGCTTCCATGGTTTCAGGCTTTACATTGGTTCTTTTCTAGTGTCCCATATCCCTCACTCAGAAACTGGGTTGCATTGAGGAGTAGTCCTGGCACGGGCCAAGCAATCCTTTCAGAGCAAACTAAACACTATGGTAGCTCTGTCCAGCCCACCTCATCCAGCCCGTTCCTTTGTCCACACCAGACATAACAGATGTCAGTTCCCAGCATGATTTCAAGATTGCTCCTGTGGTATGGCAAACCCTGCCAGTGTGGGCATAGCTGTAGGTCACCCCTTATTCACTCACATTTGTTGAGTCCTCCAAACAACTCCCACAAATCTTGTAAGGATTTCCCTTTACAGAAACCATATTGACTCCTTCCAGGTGAGATATATTTACCCTGGCATCCATTAACTCTATTTTATTATAGTCTCTACTGATTTGCCTTGTAAAACCCTCAAGCTTACATGCCTGTAATTGCCTAGAAACTTCAAGGACTGCTTGAGCAATAGGACTCTCTCTAATCATCTAAAACAAAATACAGAAATACTTGCTAAACATTAATTTAGAAATTCCTTTGTTTAGAATCCTCAGACTGATTTTAAAAATGACAAATATACCCCTTTTTTCAAGGACAGGGAACGATAAAAATGTTTATGCCATTAGATAAGGTGGTAATAGACAAAATTACAATCAAACTAATAGATTATATTCTTCTACTTTAAGCATTTCCTTTTTTCTTTCTTTTTCTTCAAGTAGGCTTATGACTGAATGAATACAAATATTCACTATGGATGTGAACAGAGTCATAAACATTCAGGAAGGGAACAATTTACATCCATTTTTCAGCTACCACACTACATATTAAGCTCATATTTTCTGGCAGACATGCAAAATACAATTGCATCATCTTTGATTGTCATGAAGGAACAGCCTGAAGGCACTGCGGTATTTATTACACAGAGTTGAAACAATGAAGAAAGTCAGAAGCAAACAGATCTGACAATGGAAATGTTTATTAATTATTAGTACTTAAAGGAAGAGACCTAATGGATTATTTAGCAACAGTTCTGAAAAATCACTTCATTGTTCGATAGAAGGCCTTTTAGTAAACACTCCTTTACTCAAAGACAAGGTATTTACTGCTTCTAAAATAACGTTTCTGGCAGTCGCACCCTACTCCTGATCACCCACAGTCGGGTTACCGGTTGGCAGATGATGTGTGGGTTGGACGCAGGGGTGTCACAGCCATGAGGGTTCTCTGCTACCTGCTGTGATGCATCTAACTGTGCACAACAACTTTTTGCATTGCCCTTTCTTTTCTTCCTATTAAGCTCTCAGTGCAGGCTCATGTAGTCTAATTTTACATATGTTTTGTGTTAGCCACATTTGCAATTATCCAGGTTATCCCCACCTCCTCAGTACTCCTCATTACGTTATTATAATTGAGAGCTCACTAATTGAAACCATAGGTGCTGTTTTAGAGCAAGACGTACTTTTCCTGTAATAACACACAACTCCCCCTCCCTTCCTCCAAGGCAACCATAGCAAATTTACAGTCAAAGCTCTTCAGCAGAAGGTTTTAAAATATTGATTATATGCAACATATAGCCTTAATGACCTGATAAGTAGAGGAATCATCATTTTCTTCCCCTTCATTCTCCTCCCCCAGCTCCAACAGGCACAAATCAATAGACAGAAAAAAACACTATTATTATAATTATTATTATTAGGGCTGGAGCCCTAATCCCGTCTCGGGAGGCATATTACCAAGGATGCCGGGGTGGAGGGAGTGCTGCCTCTGCACCTCATGTATTTCTCCTTTTCCTGGGGGAGGTGAGACCATCTCACCATACGTCTCACCAGGGCTGGGGCTGCCCTGTCACTGGGGGTTCCCTTCCTTCAGCAGCTGCTCCCCAGCCCGGCGGGCTGTGAGTTAAAAGTCTCCCCGCTTGGCGGCCCAGACGCTCCCGGTGGGCTGCGGTTTGGGAAGGGACAAGGGCAGCTCACTCGAGGGGCCGGTTATGCTGCCTTTGAAGCCAAAGCGCTCCTGCCGAGCGCCCTGTCGCATGCGACAGACCGGTGCTAACAAACACCGTCTACATAAAGGTAACGCCAACTTTGGGCTTCAGTAAAAACAGCTACTCAAGTATAATTTTCATCTCCTTGTGCCAAATAGCAAAAAGAAAAAAATGTAACAATAGCCACACGACTTTAGAATCATTCAAATATAATATTCTTTTATGTGCCAGTTTTTACTTAGCTACTACAATACCATCCACCCACACTCAAATAAAAAAATGTATTTTAAAAGTCGGTACTACAGAAATGCCTTGGCCATCCAAAACAGCAAAGTAAAATCATAGCAGGACTATGAGGGGGGTCAATAAATATGCCTCACACACACTCTTTCCTGTTCATTAAAATGTAAAGCTGATGTAGACAGAGCTATGCCACGATAACTTGGTAAGCTGTACAATTTCATCAGCAGCAATGCTTGGTCAAGTAGTTCCAAACCTTCCCCAACTGCTCATTAATTCCTCTATATGGTTGCAAATTTTATGGGAGACATGTTTGCAGGCTTGCTAACAAGAGGGGGTAAACTAAATAAATAAAAAGTTCCTTTCACCCCACCAGTGCCCTGTCCAACAGATTATACTACTGTAACAGTGAACAAAGATGGTGAGGACAAGAGAAGCTACTTGAGGACTTGAGCACACTACTCACAAGCCATCACAGCCATCCTTGCCTGAGATTTCTTTGTATACAGAGATTTGGGAATGTTGTTGTCTTATCTTTATGTTGTCTGTCATGAAATACAGTAAGCACGCCTAAATAGGGAATGAATTTGCATACAGTTATGCTGCCATGCTCACCCACGGAGTATTGTTCTCCAGACAAATCAAAACAGGGCAAAATTATTAGCCCGAGGCTTGAAGCTGTAAGGGCACCAGGCCAGGTGGGCCCACGGGTTCTTCTGGAACAAATCATCTACTGCATTTCATGTCAGACCCAGAAGTGTAAGCTACTATCACATTAACACACACAAGTGAATACTGTTTATCCCTAATTCCAAAAGCGACAGCCACCAAATCTGGAGGTGAGTGTGTATTTGAGGAGATGATGCCTAAGTGTACACACTGGAGACAGAGCCAGGACGGAGTGCACCGTGACACTTTCCTGTGGCTGCTACAGTCTGAAAGAGACTTGAATATACATTTTGTACTTGTGCACACTTGCCAAATAGTGAAAGCTTTAAACCTGCACCAATTTTTAAGTGTTATCTTCAAAATAGCTGCTTACAATATAAACACCAACTCAATTCTACCTAAAACACACTGTAAAAGGTAGCATTATGAATAAAGAATACAGTGCAGTGTTACATGCTTTAGGAAAATGCAGAGTGTTGTACTCTGTTAGAAACGTAAAAGTGAAACTAAACTAGTCATTAAAAGAAGTGCAAAATTTGTCCTCGCCTGGTGCTATTATGCAATATATTTTGTAGCATCCTCAAAAGGAGGATGATTAAAGGGCTAGATTAACCCCCCACAACATCGCAGGCAGCCCCGAGGCCTGTATGACAGCAGCTCTAACAGAATTCTGGAACTATTTTATAATTCAGAAATTAACACCATTACATACTGAGGAAATACTAGCCCACCGTATTATCACTTTACAACTAGTTTGCCCTGCGCCCCTCAGGTTTCCAGATAAATTAACTTATAATTTGTTATGGGAACGTTGTTAGTTCAGGTCAACGTTTTCAATATGAATTCATTGTCTCCATGAAGCAAAGAAATATTATAATCCATTAATATCTCTTTCAACAAAAAGGATGAAATCTTCCCCTGGTTAGGCTGATAAACACTTTGGTGTCAAAACTAAGCCTCTTTATCATGATAACCCAGAGTAATGGTCTGCTGCTCCAGGCACTTTATCTACTTTACAGATGAAAAATCAGTTCCACTTTCATGGAATTAGATTAATGCCATAACAGGAAATACTTCTGGGGCTGAACTTGCTTCATGCCTTCAAAGCTGGCTGTAAATTTAAAGTACTTCCTGAACTCAAAAGATAAGACAGGAGAGAAGGAAAAAGAAAAACAGTGGAGTGACCCTCTTTCTGAAGAAAAATATTGCTTCCTGAAAAAGCTGTCGAAAGCTACTTGCTAAGGGCATTGTGCTCCAGAAGGCCCAGGGCAAGTCTGGTTTAGTTAAACATGAGGATTCTGGGTATATATCAGACACTTGCCATAAATCTGTTCCTTCCATAATCCTTTCTGATAAACTTTTTCTTTTTTTAGTCATCTTACTTGGCAAAAGCCAAAGTAATAACTTTCTCAGCTTTTAGCAAATACAAAACAGCTTGCTATTTTCTGTACAGTATTTTTCAAGGATTACAGTTTTGCAAACTTTGAAAAATGCTGACCCCAGCCTTAAAATTAAATTTCAACTCTGAAAACGAACAAGCAGCAAATCCAATAACACCTTTATATATAAATAGCCTTACAATAAAAGATGTAAGGCATTCTCAAGTGTAACTTCACATTTATAGCAACAGAACCTCCTTGAAGTATGTACCAGTATTACTATCAAGGCAGACTTCAGGGAATTCTGCATTAAGTCTGGCAGGGTAGGGAAGCTCTCTTAGCAGACTTTCCCATCAAACAGTACTAAGGAGTCACTTTTAAAAACATGCTATATGTTTAAATGCATGGAATGCCACATCACAAAAGAAACAGAATCAAATATTTTAGCAAATTTTACATCTAAGTCATAAATAACAACAATGCTTACATAATTAGAATTCACTTGGTGATTTCCACTCATGCTGAACTGATCAACATTTGTGCCTGCTTGGGCCAACAGTTTTATGTATTGTTTAATCCCTTTTTGCTCCCCTTTCTCCCTTTTTTTCACATTCCAAATGCATTCCTGTTCTTAAGACAAAAAAAAAGCACTTATTACCTTACCTCTCTGTTAAAGCTTATATAAAGCTCTGTAACATTACTAGTCCCAAAGATGCCTGGGTTAAAGTGTTCGTTTCCGTGCTGAGCCATTCTTTACTTAAATATGAAGAAAAATTGTTCCTGTGAAACGGTAACCAGGAGAGGAAGGTTATTAGCTAGCCCAGATGGGCACAGAAGGGACTGGGAGCTGTTTGTGTATAAGCATTTTTGCTCTGGCATCCATACTGCCTGTCAGATCCACACGCCGCTTCCCAACATGAACTTTACTACCAGGCTTAAACAGGTAAATAAAAAGCACATCCACAAATTGCTATCAGTCTTCAAAGATCACGTCAGCCCCACAAGATGAATAGCCTGGAGCTCTCCGCTCACCTCTAAGCCCCAATTTAATCAGTGGGAATAACTACAGAGGTTTGCTAAAGAGGAGTGGGAGGTGAGAGAATGCTGTGAAAAGGGCATGTAAGTAATGTCACCAACTGCATTTTATGACAGAATTGTGTAAAGCTGCTTTTCCACATTTTCTGAGAGATCAGTTTGAAGGTGAAACATGTACACAGTTGTTTAACTGTTCATGGTCACTGCCACTAACCAGATACTTTTCTTAGTTTTTATATTGTAGATTTTAACTGAGATCCTCATAAATCATCGTTGAATCTTCTATACCGCTATATCCCTCTGTAGCACAAGTCTACACGCCGAACCAGACCAGTATCACAGCAGCATCTCCCACCTGGACAACAACCCTGCCTTCGACCTCAGGGTACGCACCCAAGTCAGAAAATAAGAAGAACCAGAAAGAAGTTCAACAATCTTTAAACACTGCCTTACTAAAACGAAGCAATACTCTAACAACTACGTTTAAACATATATATTAAATTGTCCTGTGCAGCGATTGTGTTTTAAGTAATAGTAGATGCATGGGACACTAGTTAATCCAACAGTAGGACTGTATAAAATAAAATAAATACTAGTCTTTTGCTAAAGATATCAGCAGCATTTTAACTCCCCTAACAAACATGTTGACCGATGTAGATGGTTCAGCATTCCAAACTAGATCTCTAGTCCCTGCCCATTAACAGCTTTCCCATTAACATTTTGCCCATAAGACACATGGAAAACAAGATTTGAAGGGAAGATGAGGCATCCCATATGCATATTTATAAGAGAAGAATAGAAATCCTCGCTGCTTTCTATAGAAATATTTCCCTGTTGATATATTTATTATTTAATACTTAGAAGAGTATCTATCTTACTATAAAGTTAATGTAAAAGAAATAAGTGAGGGTTTTTTGTTTGTTTGTTTTTATTTGTTTGTTTGTTTTTTACCTAAAGTGGCCAAAATATGAAAAAAAAATCCTCGAACACTATATAAAAAATAACAAAGGAAAGTACAATAATAAGAAAGATGAACTTGTAAATCAACTAAAAAGCTATTTGAATAGTGCTTAAAAAGGTGCAGATGATGATCCTTGTTTCAAAACCCACCCTGTCTCACCAAGTCTGTTTTTCTCTGTTTCTTCCTTCCACCTCTTCCTCACCCCCCGATTTCTTTTTTGGCAAATGTCATCACACATGGTAAGATTTATTGTTTCCAATAAGTTCCTCACCAAAATGTTGACCTGTAAGTACACTTTGATTCTGATCTAGTGTCTTCAAATACCATAAAGCAAAAAAATTCAAAAGCTACAGAAGAAACATCTTGTCAAACTTTTCTATCAAACACCTTAGTTATTCCACAGGTTCCCATTTTTTCTACAGAGTTAAGACAGGAAAAATAATATTGTCACTATATCTAATAAAGGTATTTGGGACATGATATATTACAACAATTACATCTATAATAAACTATTTAAGAATAAAAATAGTCATATCATGCTTCAAAATATTTATGATCTCAGTCTAACTCACAATACAGAAAACAGCAAACAGCATTTACCAGCAAGTCATGTAGATCTGTTTACCTGAAGGCAGGCTATGTGGAATGAAAGTTATCTTTTCCTTTCAATATGGCATATAAACAAGCTTTACATATTACTACGACCAGGATTAACTACCACAATGTCTCTCTTTTTTTCTTTTTTTTTTTCCTCTCTCTCTCTCTCTCTCTTCATTTTTAGGTCTAGAAGAATAATCATTCTGCTCAGACTCTAAAACAACAAACAAGCAAGCAAAACAAAAAAATTAGTTTCTCTTTACCTGAGATTCGTGTTTTGTTTTTTTCTTATATCAGTTTAGGAATACAGTACTGAATTTAGAGCACTTAAAAAAAAAATCCAAGTGTTTGTCCTTGACATTTTACCGTTAAAAATGCCGCCAGTTTATTTTTTTCTAAGTCAATTCTTAATTATGCATTGAAAATCACCTTGAATTATAATTAAAGGTGAGATTTAATTTGTGATGAATTCAGCAAGTTTTAGTCTAGCAGCTAGAGAACATACACATGAATCATATGCATGTTGCTGTTCGCGCACACCTTCACTTATATCAGCCATTCCTCGCACACAGCTTCCTTTGCAGCGGTGCTTTATGAGACTTCTCAAGTTGCTCACTTTGTCATTTCCAACATAATTATCGAGAGAAGGAACTTTAACTAGATGCAGTTAATGTTAAGTGAATGAAGTGAGCAATATGTATGAAGTATGCTGTGAGCCATATCTCTACAAGAACGTGGGATTTCTGGTTATAATGAAGATAAGCTAACCAGAATACTCTATGTTGTATATGTCACTTCTTTCAACCAATCGTGATTTTTCAACTTTCTAGCTGCCTTCGGATCAAACAGTTGTTAACCTTACACCAGATTTTTTCTTCCTCCCACCTCTTTTTTCTTTTTTTTTCCCTCTTTTCCTGAGGGTAGAAAGAAGAATTTGTTTTGTGTTTTGTTATGTTTTATAAAAGAGACACTGGCCCTGAGATCCTGAATTTGCTTCTGCAAATAAATATGTTAGCTTTGATGCTGAGACTGCTGACAAGCAGGATTCCTGCAAGAGACGGTCCCAGCGCTCTGGTCTGGGAAGCCAGCACTCCAGAAGTGTCAGGTTTCCACAGGCTGCTCTGCAAGGCTACAGATAGCATCGAATCCCTATTTCAACTTGCACAACACTGCCCTGCATTCCTGGATTCGTGTTATTTTCCCTTTCCCTCCCTAGCACAGAGAGGCATCTTGCTGCTGCAGGCTGACGACCACACAGGGCCCTGTCCTGGCACGCTGTGGGCCACACAGATGCACTTGAAGGAAGAACCACCTAGATTTGCTACATGAAAAACATGAATGAAAGACGCTGTAATGCTAAAAGGTTCATGTCAAGAATTCACTCATTTGTTTTATCAGAGTTAAAAGCATCATTAAGAAAGAATTAAACGGCTTTGTGAAATGTATCCATCTTGTTGAAATTTCAGTGGTAGACTTCAGCTTTATCAATTATTCACATGAGAAAGAATTTTTTTTATAAATAATCATTGCTCCTGTCAGAATGTTGTTATATTTGCCTGTGCTTAACAAAATGTTGCTTTCTTCTGCCTACGCTCGCTAGGAAAATAGCAAACATTTCAGTATTTTCATTAAAAATAAATACATTAAAAACATAGGCACACTGCTGCTCTCCCTACGCTACAGACCCCCATTTTAATAAAGGGAGGCATTTCAAGTCCCAGTAGAAGATGTAGCTTTTACTTCTTGAATCTTTCCCTAGGAACTTCATTACTTCAACTGCTGCAAAACATCAGGACTAGAGTAAGACGAGATCCATACGCAGAACATGTGACGGCGACAGGCACCAGCTGCAACGCTCATTCAGCCGCCGGTGCCCGTCCTTGTTACAAAGGAGGTGGAGGACTTCACTTGAGTGAGCTCAAACAATCCTCTTCTGTCCCACACGGATACCACATCAATATCCACTTTTGTGAGAGACTAGTCTTCCAGAAAATATTTGTTTTAAAAGAGAAGAACTGCAGTACTCAATTTGTTTGGTATATTTAAGAAAAAAATAGTTCAGATTTCCCCCTGAGAACATATACTTGGCATTTATGAGGGTTCTTGTGTTATATACAATGATGCAAAGGAGAAGAAAAAAATCCTGCAGTTGTGACAATATTACTGCCAGTCACTGTTACTTTCAAAGGATGGATTGGTTCACCCTGCATAGTTCAATCCAAAAAATGCACCTTATTTTAGGGTGTTTTCCTGTGGGTGGCAGCCCACAAGAGGAGGAGGCTGGATACATTTTGCCACGGGAGAAACCATCATGCTGCACCATACCCCAACATTCAAGCTGTCACAGCTCAGTTCCTGCTAGCTTAGCCACCCTGACTGGGGATGCTGACAAGCTCTATGGCAAGACTGCTTATTTTTTGCTGCATACAACTATGTGCCCCAAAAGATTTGATTAGCTATAACATAACTAGTCAGGAAAACATTTGGGAGAGTGATTTAGATCCAAATACATGGGGATGTGGCCAGAAGCCTCTGTGTCACATACAAGAGAGTAGTGCCCATATGTATGTAGTAACTCCAGTGCTATTTGGCACATAGCGAGTCCTCTCCCACTTAACATAAGCAAACTTGAAAGTATCAACATGAACTTGGGAAACTCGACCTAGATCTGCAGTGCAGATATACATGATTTCTTTGCATAGTAACATAGGGCCCTTTTAGGAAACACTCTCAATTCAAGTGTAAAAATGCTACATCTTAATTTATTATTACCAGATTATGTGGGTAGAATTACGACCAGGTTATGCTGAAAACGTATTTGCATGATTCTGCCACAGACTGAAAGGTGGTGGAAATGTTTATTTAGGGCAAAACAGATTAGGAGATTTGTACAGAGCAAGCTGTAAAATAGTTTTCAGAAGAGCCAGTCTGGATGAGATACCTGGACTGTTTACACGGGTGTTGCCACTAAGATCATTCCAAAGAAAATGAAATTAAACTGCTGCTTTATAAAGGCTCATAAATTCTTCTGAAGACAGGGTAGAAATACAGCTCATGCACAGCTCACAAAAGCAATGCTCAGACTATTGGACAAACCCGCAAAGCAGCAGAAAAGCCTGTGCCCATGATCTCCTCCTCCACCTTCCCCTATTTTTTTCCCCAAAGTTCTTGTTGATTGCTTTGTTATGCCTAGCTATAAAATTAACCCTACAAATCATAAGTGGTCTTCACAACAGACTGTATGAATAAGAATATTTGCTGCTGTGCAAACATGGAATGATTTGTAAGGTTAATTTTATATCCTCATTTAGAGCAAAGCTGCATGCAATTGCCAGGGTTAGGTGTAGGAGGACATCTCTGGCATACAGCAGTATATGGCGATATAATTCTTTTCAAGATATTGCTGAACCTTGCAAATCACTGCCCGTTCTGGCATTAAGCCATGTGTAGCAACCCACATTTTATAATTAACTTTTTTCTTTTTTTTTAATCTGTTGCCACTGGATATACAATCATCTCAGGTTGTTAAAAGCATTACAAGTCCACACTCCTGACAGAAAGTAGACATAGCCACATAGGTAATCCCTTTGTGAGTTGCTAAACAATGTAAATAAAGAGTACTATAGCAACTATTTTAAATAATACTTTTTTATGTCTATTTGAGATGGCGTAAAAGAGCATAAGCAACATTGTTCTGTCTTTTTCTGGCATGGAACTGTAAACTTCATAAAACCTCGTCTATCCAGACACCACCTCCAAAACACCCAACTGATTTCTGGGAAGCAGATACTCTTTCCTCAGTTTGTTGTGTTCTTCCATGGCAGAACCGTGTCAGACACCGCAAGTGAGATCTTGAGCCTGCCACCATGAGAGAATCATTTGGATTCCTTTCTCCCTCACCCTGCCAAGATCTAGATGATTTTGGAGTGGGGTGGGAAGGATCTTGTAATTCTAATTCTCCAGTGTTAGAATATTTACACAGTTCTATCATGTCTTCCTTAGCCATTCAAATATGTTAAGAATATTGTTAATTATTTTTTTAAACTCTTAGAGGCTCAAACTACGGAAAAAAAGGACACCCCCTCAAGCTTTACCTACTTGAGGCAAACTCATTTCTCAGTAACTATAAAATAATAAAGAGTATGTATAAAGCTTATGAAATAATTCTGAATGAACTTCAATCATAGATCCTCATCTGAGATACAGTGGTCAGCTGTTGGGAGTTAGCATCAGGCCACCATGCTTATAGGCATATGCAGGGTAGGAAGACAACTGGGACATTTTAATTTAGAGCCAAAATGCCACGCATAGGTTAAAAATATTACTTACAAAATAAAGAGATATAACATTCAGCATACAAATAAAAGCAAAGAGGCATAAAGTTACAAAGAGAGAACAGAAATTACATCCACATGCTGTGTTTGTGCTTGTCCACATAGGAAGGAAAATATACACGAAAACAGACTGTAACACAGTAAGTACTCCACAGTAACTCCTGGAAAGGTCATATCTGGGTTTATCCATATTTTTAGTATAAAAATAAGTCTTAAATCACTTTTGGAGTGGTGTGCATTAAGAGCATTCACGCAATAGGAGGGCTACCATACTATAAATTCACACTCTTACACACTATGCCCTTGCTCCCTTCTTCAGGCAAGCCTTAAGACACTAATGCCTTTGTGTGCATTAGCCTACACTACTTCAAAAGCAAAATTCATCAGCTCACAGTCCACAGACATTAACAAGATCCATATGGGGAATAGCCTGGCATTCTAAATTCCCATGGTCGCTACCTGTGTGACAAGTACTGACAAACACACCCATTTTAGGGAAAAAAAAAAAAAAAAAACCACACCCAAATTTTAAGATCAGAAAGGACACAAAGAGTGTGAATAGAGAACAGCCCCTTGGCGTCTCTCATAACATGGAGATTAAGGGACATCACATGAAATTACCAAGTGGCAGCACATGCCCCTTCCAGACATACACACCCTTCACTGTAAGACATTATCTCAGGATGCCACATATACACTAAGCATTTTTAGAAGTTCAAAAAACTGTTACATTCATTTTGAAAAAATCCCAGCCCTCAAATTCTTGAATTCCGTGCTACCATGTCAAGCTGAGGAGGACCTTCAGCTGTAAATAACTGAAGGCTGAGACTGTATTTCTTGCAAGTATCACCATAGGATGGTCAAATTCCTTTAGCACTTTTCTTCCTCCAGCAACTCTTTCTCACAAGAGGTGGAAATGCTGTTCTTATTTCCTGTTTTATCTTTTAGTTCTCTTTTCTCCTAGTGAAGAAAATATTTTCTGAGAAAATAAATAGCACCTAAATGCCAGTTTTAAATAACTATTCTAATGAGCAACGTAATAAGTGTGTGGGGAGGGGGAAAGCAGCTTATTAACTCAACCTCATTGATTCAAAGCAAATAGAGGGGATGAGGTTAATTCTCTTTTTTGGACTTAACAGGGAAATCAATGACAATAACTCTGCCCACCTCATGCTTGAACAGGTTCTGTATTAAACAATGTCAGTAAAACTTTAGCGAACACCTTAAACTACCCAGATCAATTAGAGACTAAGTAGTCCTAAACAAAGCACTGCTAAAAGTAGTTCAACGCCCATTCAGCTAAAACAACTGTCAATACTGCTGCTAGGCCCCAGCTGGAGCGCAGGGCCACCTCGGAAAGAAGGCTTAGCAGAGCCTTTCAAGCCAACTGTAGAGTAAACAGCTACACACACTTCTAATATCGGCTTCAGAGATGATAAATGTTGTGCATTTCATAGAAAGGTAAGTCAATCTCATGTTTCACATGCATACGATCACTTGGGGAGAATTTCCTTAAGTCTGCAAGAATTTCCCTAACTCTAAATCCATTTTGACACGAAGCAAGATGAACATGTGCTTAATTTCACATTTGGATTGCTAGTAACCGAAACTTCATTTCTGAAATGAATTACCTTTTCTGCTGCTTTTCTTTTAGGATTAGCTTGTTGAAGCCAGATAAGCTATTCTCACTCTAAATGAGGAGTCTACTGTAGCATTCACATTAAAGATTCAAATACTTATTATAACTATAGGCGCACAGTGTTTAACAAAATTTTAATCAATAAGTATACAGTACAGTCACCATACTGTATACTTACAATCAAATATTTAGATCTAAATGTATAGAGTGGTCTCACTAGCATATAACGAGCCCTTGTAACAACCCGAGAGCTATATAGAAAAAATAGGAGTAAAAATAGGATTAAAAAATACATTTGGATTTACTACTACCTTTCAAGTACCAACCACACACACAAGGAAAATCAGCCACTACTAATTGAGAACTCTGAACAGCAGTTACTAAACTTCAACCACATCTGTCTGGGGAAAATAACTTGTTTGCTTTACTGTGCTTAACCAGTGCCATCCTTCCAAGGAAACCACAGTGCAAACCAAACAGTGTATCCCACGCTCTAACAAAGTTTCTTCAGTAAGTTGAATAAAAACACAAACAATTTAACCTACTGTGTGCTGAACCCCTTTCTAATGTCCTATTTGCCCCCTCCCATTTAATTTTGCTGCATATTGCAAAAAACATCACACTTCCTATGACCACAACTGCAAATGGTAATAGTACTGACTCCTTTAAATGATTTGTGAAATTCATGACTCAGATGTGAGAGGGCTCATCTTTTGACAGTGGGTACACTTTCTGCTATATCATGGGGAGGATAGATTCTGAGATGAGAGATTAATTTTTATAATTTACATCAAATAAGCAACAGAAAACGTGCATGGCACAGCCTAAGTAAACTATGAATGATGCAGTATAAATAATTTGTAGCAAAGGCAGATGAGGTATTAAAAAAAAAAAGAAAAAGAAAAGTATTTCTCTCTGGAGACTAAACCAACCACCTTTGCAGCCTAAAACCTCTGCTTCCCTACACTTGAAATCTAGGACTTTACTGCTAACATCACAGTAACCTTGACAAGTTAGAAAGAACAAAAATGGCAGAAGAATGAAATCTGATTTTTCTGGTTGATTATTACCAAAGCAGCAGTGTGTATTTAGGGACTGAAGGATCTGTGCAGTGTTTATTTATTTGAAACACTATGCCAAACAAGGCTATACAAAAAACAAAAAACAAAAAACCAAAAAAAAAACCTGTATGTGTATCTTCAGAATAAAAAATAGTGCCTTAGATTTTGAGAAAGCAGTCATCAGAGATTCTGGTAATGAAAAACTTTGTGGCAATTACAAAACAAATTAAGTTATTAGTAATAATCCTCAACATCTGGGTAGAACCAGTTAATTTATTTTTATATATTCTCAACCAATTGTGGCTCTTCTGGCAACAGAGAATACTGACAGGGAAGCTGAACCACAAGGTTTCAGAGGATTTCTAAAAGCTTCTTTTTCTTTTTACTCAAGAGAGAATAATTGGAGAACTGCTTTTCTGCCTGCTCTAAAACTTATTACTCATTTGTCTGATCAGACAAATATTAACCTCTTCTAATTTGCACAAGGCCTATTTTTGAATCATCATCTGTTTCAGGGCAATCATCATTTCTGAATATTGCTAGGCAAACTTATCAGTGAAGGCAAACAGAACTCCAAAGCAAACATTTCTCTTGTAGAACTTAGAGCTAACACACTTTATGCATTTCATCAGAACTTCCCTATTTAGACAGAACTCTTCAACTTGAAGGAACTATAAATATATCTCAGATTTAGCCCCAAAATCCGTCCTTAAGATCTTACCCTAATCTATAACCCAAATTTATAGATTTATGATCGTCATAAACAATATTTAATTCTATTTCAATTAAAAAACAAAGGCACATGCACAAAACAAAAAACTACACACAATGTAACTGATTTTTCTTTTTATTCAGCTGTGGGCTACTCTCGCCATTCTAGTATAGATGAGTCAGCCTACAACACTGATTTTCTGCCAGTGGCTATATCAACAAACCAAGGTTCTTATTATTTCAATCCCTCTTTTCTTGTTGTACTAAAAACATAAATTGATTTTCATTGGACATTTTGAATTGGCAAAAACAAGAACACACATTTACTACCTAAGGGGCACACTCTGTACTAATAAGACTTCTTTGGTTTTGTTTTTCTTGTTTAGGAGTCGTTCAGTTCTCAGTGGAAGCACCGCCTGAATAAAAGGCTCCAACTAAGGCCATATATTTTCGATTAACTTAAAGCTAAAAACTACGTACCATTAGAATTATAAAAGCTGAAAACTTAGCTGAATCGTAACAATAGGACAATGTAGCCTTGCAGAAGTGATGCAATGCAAGTAGTATCTATTTGCAATAAAAACTAAATGATTATGCTAACATTACTACATGCATAATATATAGTAATAAGAATGATATATTAATAATGAAAAGGCAAGATTATGAGTAAATTCAGAATTTTGGAATAAAATGTTATTGGATCGAACATACTCCTCATGTAGTGTTAGGAGGAGTTAAAAATGCCTTTTCAAAGACCAATTTCTGTATTGGCTACATATGTACAGATACATTTATGTTTGTGCAGGGAGAAGGATACCAACAAATTTTAAGGCTTGCTAGTCTCTTCGGAACTGTCTGAAAAGAAGAGAATGGGAGGAAATGTGGCACTGCTCTTCCTTCCTAACAGTATGTCAGTCAGGATCAAAATACCACATACTCCATCAAATGCTAGGGGAATTATTCTCTCACACTGGAAAACAAGAGGAAGCAAGGAATAAACTGATTCCAGGTTCAATATATGTTGACTGCGACCTATTATGGTCTTTTGCATCAGCTTAGAAAATTGAACTCTTGTCCTGCCTGGCATGCCAGCTGTTGCCTCCTATATGTGAAAGCCTAAATCTATTCTTAAAATGAACATATACTTATTTGAATATGAATATATATTCACACATTAGAGTTTTGCCCTCAAGGCTGATATGAACCATAGCATCTTTTTAGAGTTGCTAATAAATGCTGATGATAATTATGTCCTCATCGAGTCTATTTTCAAACATAAACTCAATAGCTTTATCAACGCATGAGGTATGCTTTACTGTGTTCCCCAATAGTGCCCTACACCTGAAAATAAAATGCTAAAGTACTTTTAATAAAATATTAGCTGAATCAATGTAATAAAATGCCAAGAGCATTTTTCCTACAATTTCTCTGAAGATTTATACTTCTCTTTTTCACCTCTAACACTTTTGTCTGTCTTACTATGGCTGCTCTCATTTTTCTTCTCTCACTAGGAGAGGTGCAAGTGATGAATCTTGAGAACTTAAGAGCAGCCATACTAAATTACTGAACTGAAGGTCCTTCCAACCCTGTATCTCATCCCAACAGCAGCCACAAGTGGATGGCTGGGCAAGAGACAAAAGTAAGAGCAGTACGTACAATACTTGTCCAGCTGCCAACTATTTTCAGAACAGACAATTACGTGTAGAGACATTCAGTTTGTTAGAATCAAGTACCCTTCTGATACCCTTGATTGACACCTCAGTGGTGAAATGACTACTGGCGACGGGAAAATTGGCGAACACCATCAGATTACCCATTCCAGCTAGAGTTCTCTAGAGTTAGACCTCCCTCATGTTCCTCAGCTGTGTAATTTCTACAAACCATTCTGAGCTGTCTTTGCTGCTGAACCACTGCCTTCCAACCCATGATGTCACTCGTCAACAGAGCAATCAGTAATGCCTTATTAAAAAAAAAAAAAAAAACAAAACAGAATCCAAATTAACCTTTCATACAGATGAGATCAGTTCAACCCAGTGCTGAACAAAAGACTGTTCGGGTGAACAGATGTCTTGAAAAGACAGTGGCATGCTTGTAATTCTATGTTCTATAAAACAGGAAATTTGGTTAGGGAGTACAGTTGAAGTTAAATATTAAATTGATGTGTTAGATGAACCGAATAAAGTAGAAACTGTGCTTCTAATTATAGGGTACTTTTTATTAACTATTTCTAGTACTCCTCCACCCAATGATAATACTGACTTTTTTTCTATTTTTCCTTTAGCACTGTATAACACCTGAAGTCAGCTCTCTAATTGGACACATTATTATGCAGACATTAAAAAAAATGACATATTTGACATAATTTTGTCATAGACTGCTAAAATGATTACATTCGTGTCCTGAAGATTTTCGGGGCTTTGTAGTCAAAAGTAGTTCAATGTTTCCAAAATAATTAAATTCAGTTATTTCATTTGATGCATTCAAACACTGCTATTCTTTTTTAACACACACCTCACAGTATCCTCATAGAAGACCATTCTAAAAACGTTCCCATTTCTGCTCCCGTTCTACCAACTCGGGTTTCTCCTCCTGCTGTTGCGGTGAACTGCATTAATGGCTGGTCACATGATTTCACTCCTGTCAACAAATGATGGCTCAATTAGGCAGATAAGAATCTAGAGCCCTCAGCAGAATGTGCCGCCAGCCCAAGCAAAGCAGCACTTAGGGACAGCACTAGTTGTGAAGCACGAGCACTTGCTATCTTTTATAAATGCTCACTGAAAATTTCTCTTTTTCTCTTCAGAGAGAATTGGGTCCTTCACATCGGCAAAATTTTCAATCCTTTGCAGTTTGTAAATTCAGCCACTGTTTTAATATTCAGTTCATGGTTAAAATCAAGAAATGGTGAGGAACTTAAATTTTAGCACCCTGCTTGACAATATTTAAACCTTCTGTTTGAAATAAAATATCTTAACTGATTTTAAAAGCAACAAACTCTCCCACCTTGCTTTGTTTTTTACTCCAGCCCTCAAAGACGATGGCAATTCACATTTAAGGATGAAATTCATTCTTACGTTGCTTCTCTGTGAAGAAGTGTTAAGAATTTCCTATATAAAGAATGCCCAGGTGTAAATGCCAATATTCTTGTGGGTGATCTCACTGGATGATTCTTCTCCATTCCAATTTTTCACCCATCTTCCCCGCTCACCATCTGTGCTCAATTCCTTAATTTTAACCCTATCATGCACAGAAATCTATTAAAACACCATGCACTATCCCATCAGGACACAGACAGAAAGCAAAAGGCAAAATTGATCCCATCCCTTCTCTTCTGCTCATCTCATTCTTTATGATTCTACAACTTCTTTTAGACTGCTTAGCCTTTACTTTTCGCAAAACACCTCAATGTTGTTCATCACCAATTATGCTCCATATGGTCCCAAAAAGACATGTTCCGAGGCATATGCTGAGGCATATTTCATGCTAAATACTGTTGACTGCTGCTCCCCACCATTTTCAAATTTGCAGGAAAGCATTGTTGTATCTGGCTATACCATAGTTGGCCAAAGAACTATTTAGTGCGGTTGCCTTCTGCAACAGAACTTCACTGATGTTAGAATAAAAAATGTTGTAACAAGGTACTTTTCATTTTCAAGGCCTAGGCTTTATTAGTCTTATGTTACACATGGGGAACTCCGTGATTTATAAAGGGAATTGCAATATCTGTGGATCAAGAGGTGAGAGGATCCTGATATTTATGGTAAATATTATGGTCTAGCATTTATCTAATAATTTTGCCTGAACAACTAAATTATTTAGAAACATGGAAAAAAAAAATGTTGTCCTTAACCAACACAGCACCCTGCCAACAAAAGCTTTGGTGCAACCACAATTAGCCTGGGAAAGAGGATTTCTGCTAGGATAGCAGCTGGTATAAACTGTATCTACACAAAGGTGCATTTGCCATTGAAAAGTGTAAATCCCCAAGAGGGTTTCCCACAACAGCTGCATCAGCAGACTCCGTTTGCAGACAAGACCATAGTGCCCTTAGCTTTTGTTTACATCAAACCTTTGCAACGATTAGTACTGGTGCTTTTATCTTGTTCCTATTGGTAAATTGTTGTTTCATTAGCCAAGCCCTACCATGCTGGTCTGGATATGCCTTAGAAATGGTTATAATGTACCTAGCTATGTTCCCCTACTGTAGAAATTTCTTCCAAAACAGCACTAATTGTTTATTAACAGAATTTAGTCCTTTAAGTATATATTCTTTTAAAATATATAGGGGAAAAAAATCTGTCTTGTGATCCAAACCAGAGTCTGAGACACATTGACCAAGTGGGTGACCCAGCAGACTGCTCATTGAATATCTGCCCCCAAGATGAAAAGTATTAAAGCCACAGCACACAACCTGCTCAGCCCTTTCTTCAGGGCATAGCTCTATTCTTTAAAATAAACTCAAAAAACACCATGAAGCTCTGGACAAAGGCAGATCTCAGGGATCAAAAGGCCTTCTGCTCTGTTGCACCAAGGCCAGCCCAGGATCCACCTTATGTCCTGTAGCTTCTTTGAAATAAATTTTCAGGCCCTGTTTTAGGCTAATTCCTCTTCTAAATAGGGCGGATAACAAGCAAGGCTGGCTAGACTCAGCCTTACTGCCTCTTAAGGGCAAAATAACCTATTGCAAGGTTGTAAAAGCTGAACCTGCAGGTCTATTAAAATCTATGTTTAATACATCATCACTAAAGATCTGTGCATAAATGTTTTTGCAAAGTACGTTTTACTCTATTACACATTTGTTAGGCACAGCATAGCACAGTACCATCTACTTGACATGGATCTTTAGAATATTGATAAGCTGTATCATAAAAAACATTTTTATCTTTTAAAATGAGAATTATTATTTGTATAGTGTAAAAGTAGTGCTCAGATTCCCATCCTGCCTCAACCCCTGATATTTCAAAAATACCTCTAATCTACTGAAAAGGTCAATGTCATTCTAAAATTCGGTACAGTTCATGTTTTGAGCTATGAAGATGCATGTGTGAATCACTTTATGCTATGCATATGCATTTTGAAACATTCTACAATTTAAGCACAAAAGTTATTGCCTCTGAAATAACAAGCACAAATCTGACCATTCTAAAATGCTTCTTGCACAGCAAAAGAAAAATATCACCCCTTAAAGTCACAGTGTACATGATAATTGACTGCTGAAGTTGAACATTACAAAAGAAAAAAAACACTGGGGATGCACCATCTGCACTTCTACCCATGCCCAGCATGTATTTTTGTTTTTTTCATCACAACTTTTTTTCAGGACGAAATACACTTGTATTTAAACTACTGCACTATCCTTGTTACAGATGTTAATGGTAAGTGAAACTATTATTTGACCTTCAGACCAAGTAGTGGGCTATCTTCAGCTTAACTCAGAGGATGTGCACATCCACACACAGAGGGGTTTTGCCGTTACAGAAATTAACCTTTTTCATGTAAATCAGAGCACAATGGATGCAATATTTATATCCTGCTTTTACGGTGGCAGCTGATGAGGCAGACACAAAGAGCTCATCTCGGGGCTGTGCGGTCTGCGAGGGCCCCACGTGCTGGCGAGCCCAGCTCTCCTGGAAGGAGGATGGAACCCTGAATTTCCATCAAACACGCACTGTGCCAGGCGACTACCTGTTAATACATAAAATAATAAGAGGCTACCGAATAATTTTGGAAGTCAGCATCCAAAATAAGCAAGGGTCACCTCAAAAAAATCTGAATTCTCAAAATGTCTGATGTCAGTCAGGAGGAGAAATTCTGAAAACAAAAAAATAATTCCAAGGGAGAAGCAAAGCTATTTCATTCAGAGCTGCACACCACTAGATTTGCTGGTGCTTTAATTTGGAGATTTTGCTCTGACAAAGTTGACATGGTAACAGACAAAATTCTTCTCCTCCTGCAAGGATCGTGTCTCTCGCGGAGCCTGCTGAGCTCAGGGGCCGCCAGGAAACAAAGATCTCCCTGCCCATGGGCTCGCCTCACCCCTTTGGGCAGGAAGGCTTCTCCTCTCCCTTTAATTTACATTTAAAGGGTGCGTTCAGCGGGCTGGGTCTTTCTTTACCTGCCATTTGAGGCAACGTCCCAGTCCCTGTCCCAGTCCCCGCGGCAGGACCAGCGGGTGCCCCTGGCGGCAGGGCCTGCGGGTGCCTGCTGCCCCTCGCAGCCTCCTCAGGACCCACCTCCTCGCCAGCCACCAAGGAGCTGCTTCAACAGACCAACAGAACAGCCCAGGAAATAAACGGCTGCCCTCTCCCCTCTTTTTAGTGCCTTTTTTTTTCCCTCTCTCTCCTAAAAAGTAATGCACGTTTAAAAAGGAAATGCAANCGGGCTGGGCCTTTTTTTTACCTGCCGTTTGAGGCAACGTCCCAGTCCCCGCGGCAGGACCAGCGGGTGCCCCTGGCGGCAGGGCCCGCGGGCGCCTGCTGCCCCTCGCAGCCTCCTCGGGACCCACCTCCTCGCCAGCCACCAAGGAGCTGCTTCAACAGACCAGCAGAACAGCCCAGGAAATAAACGCCTGCCCTCTCCCCTCTTTTTAGTGCCTTTTTTTTCCTCTCTCTCCTCAAAAGTAATGCACGTTTAAAAAGGAAATGCAATCATAACCATTATGTCATTGAAAATTACACGCTGGGTTTATCTCTGTAGGTATCTGTCAAAGGCAAAGCGCACGCAACATCTTCAGTGTAATAATGATGTTTTATCATTTTAATTACAAACACTTTGAAAATAATCCCTAAAGTGTACCGATTGGGGTGGTCTGAATTAGCAGTAGCGCGGTAGCCCAAGGGCAGCAGCAATAGATTGAGCTACCAAAATCAGGGTAGTGGGAGCAGCTGTCTCCTTGCCTGGGGACACGGGTGTTTAACAAAGCCGAGCGCCTGGCACTGGCGCCCGATGAGCACCGCGGGTCCCGCCGGGCAGCCCGCGCGCACGGCCATTTTTGCCCAGTTTCGCCGGGAAGCTGCGGCACGAGGCTGCCTCTGCGGCTCGGCTCCCGCAGGATCACTTACAGCTCCTGAAAAGGGGCATTTTCTCGCTTAGCGCTTGCTATACGGAGCAAACGCTGTCTTCAAGGTGATTGATGCAACATGACAGGATTTAAATGCCAGGGTCAGCTTCCTCCCCCATTTCTGTGCCAAAAATTTTGCAGAACTGCCTGGATGGGTTTTTCTAACTGGAATGCCCATTTTCCCCTTAGCACATGATATAGAATATTTGGAATATCAATGTATTAAAAATACCTAGTTTGAATTTAGGAAGGAAATTTTTTTTTCAGGAAAGAAGCCTCAAATGAAATATACAACTGTTGTTTTTATGGGGAAAGGAGGTTTATTTTAATCCTTCAAATCCCACAATAGTCTGACAGTTTGGGCAGCCAGTGGGGTAAGAGAATCTCAGGTTCAGAAAGTCTGGTTAACAGTAAAAATCTTGGTTAACATGCTTTATCTAAAAACGGCTTGATCTCAGGAATAACCTTAGTGCAAACAACAATATTACTCTAAGGTCTGTGTTTGAACTTCATGCAGCCCTGAAGACCCCCCACGTGGCTCTTCTCTCTTTCCTCCTTTAAGTATACATCACAAATTATTGGGGCTTGTTGGCAGAGTTCAAATCACTGAACTCATTGCAAATAGTCTACTTCAGCTAGAAGTACATTCTTTTACTCTATCAAATCCATCTGAGGTAATAAGACTTGATGTTTTATTCAACAGAGCTGAGGAAAATTGTTGCACAATAGGTTAATTCAAAATGGCAGCATAGAAAATGCATCTGTCAGTGGGGATCAAATTACAGGGCAAGCTCCTCTCAATGCTTAGAAAAACAAGTCTGCAGTTCTACAGATTATGTGCATGTGTGTGTTTAAAGGGGTGGGAAAGGAGCTAAATATCTGAGCTAACCTCCAATTAAAGTCAATCATAAAAACAGCCAATTTAATGAGTACGGATTTCTTTGGGTAATTATAACACCAACCACTTTTTTTTTCCCCTTCTCTTTTAAATCTGTAATTCTGCCTTCTTGTTATTGCTTGCTTTGTCATTAATCGCCTCAGGAACTTGATTTCCTAGCAACAGACTCTGCCACCAAACATTTGGCTCCCGTTCAACATTTTCTTTGTGAAAAATGGCACCGCTATTGCCGCCTGGCTGTTGCAGCTAGACTGGCTGTGTAAGTGCTCTAATAATGTGCTCTTCAAAAAAAAAAAAAAGAAAGAAAGAAAGAAAAAAGAAAAGAAAGAAAAATGCTAAAAGGAGCAATGACTGAGCTTTACTAATTACTGAGCTTCACAAGTTTATACGCAATTTAAAGGCTACTGGCCTGGGAAGAGGATGACAGAGGAGGAAATGTGCATACGTCTCACATAAATATAATTAATAACTTAGAGGTGAACACTTACAAATAAATACTTTTACCATGGTGGACAGATGCCTATTAATTTTCTGCTAGGGAGAAAGGCAGTACAATCATTCTTAAAACTTGGTGATACATTTTCCTCCATGAAGTACAAAGCATTCATCTTTACACAATGACATTTTGAGTACCAAACTTTACAAAAAAAATACTGACTCCCTTGATCTAAATTACTTGAGGGGAAGGGAAAAAAAAATACAAAACTATCCCTGCCTGAGAAGTCATATCTGCAAGGGTAGCATAAAAGCACCACACCCTGTGTCATCACCGAGTGACACAGAACATGCTGGTGGCAGAGTTCAGAGAGCTCTTGCTCACATTTTGATCAAAGAAAAAAAATCCTTGCAATTTCTCTATGTATGAGAGAGAGAGAGAGACAGAGAGAGAGAATTTTTCCCGCATTTGTTCTGCGAGCCACTAAGTGACAAAGTTGTTCCTGCCTCAATACTGAACCTATCTATTTATCTCTCCAAAGTAAGTGCATTGCATTTGCTCTGTCACTCTGAGGACACACAGTTCCACAAGATGGTGGTTTGCAGGAAGACATTATCCCAAGGCCAGCAAATAAAATGTCCCAACTAACTGTTGCAAGCTGAAGTTTTCTTTTTTTTTTTTTCTTTTCTTTTTTTAAAATGACCAATATAGACATTAAAAATCATGCCTCCGATCGGCATACGCACTGGTGTCAGAGCACTATGGCAAAACTTATCAATGGAAAAAATGCTACTGTGAAATTACTCATCTAAAGTAACTTTTTTAGGGAATATTTTGATTCCTGCCACTATCTGTGCATGTCACTCATTCCCTGTGATGCATATATACACCCAGCACATCTGAAAGGGAAAAAAAAACCCACTATGATAATCCATTTTAAATTATCATAATCATCATAGCAGTGAATTACAATAAAGATGCCTTCATTGAATATGCTTCTGAAAGGAGAAGACAGCACAAAGGAAATTTCATTTATACTTACACTGTTAGAATAATCAACATTTTTCCTCGAATAGAATAGCCAAAACCCATGTAGAATACTGTAGAATAATATTTAAGCTTTGATACACATTGCTGACATCAAGCTTATGTTTTGACAGACTCACGTTGAAACCAGATAATTCCACCATCAAGCCCACCACACCACCACAGTATCTCTCTGCTTAGACAAGCACTTAAAAGAAATAAACACAAAAATACCACAGTACTTGTTAAAACATACCACGGTATTTGGAGCTTTAAAAACTTTTCTTCTACCAGATAGGTACCTTACATGTGGTTCATTAACACATGCTGCAATATAGGGCATTTCAAAGCTGTTTCCTTTGTACAGAAAGGACACATAAATATTGTTCTAGCAGAAGATCTCATTGGTTTGGGGGAGTTATGCACACTCCCACCCCTTCTTCCCCAAAAATAAATAAATAAAAACAAAGAAGCAGCTTCCAGGAGTATCTTTAATCACCAAAATATTATCAGGAAGTGACAGTGCTTCACTCCACTCAGCACCTCTCTGCAGACTTTAAATGACTGCAGCCACAGGACTGAGGGACAACTTAAGTGAAGCTATCTAGCTCACTTGGGAGAAATAAGAATGTTTAACTGGACCACAAGTGAAAAATAAATTCAGGGAGGCTACACTTTTTGCAACATTGCTCAAATTAAGCTGGCCGTATGACAAGGCAATATTAGTTGTGACAGAGTTAAAACTCTACAGAGTTAAATGCAACTTTTGATAAAGGAAAGTATTCTTTCTTTTTGCATTTTCTCCTCAATATCAAGGGCAAGTACAAACTTCTCTATTAATACAAATCCATGTGTAGGTGCTAAATGAAGTCAAATGACAATTAAATTCCTGCTCACTTTCATCTGTTCTCCTAACTAAGCGTTCTCAGCATGCTTTTAAATCAAAAATCTTGACAATTAGTATGTCTTTAAATTCCAGACCTTCACAACATATGAAAATTAATAGACTATAGACTGAACAGTGTCCAAAATTTTGAAATATTTTTCAGTGCAAGTAACAATGTTCTGTCAGAAAAATAAGCACCAGCAGTTCCCAGAGATTTCAGTAGGAACTGAGACTGATGATCTCAACAATAACAAGAAAAATCAATATATTAGAATATATTTAGAATCCTTATCCGAAGGCCTACATAAATACAGCAGTGTTACCATTAGCTTTTTCAATATGTCTGAGAATAAGACAAGGAAGGTGCTAAATAAGAATTTAGATTGCCCAAGTTCCTAAAATGTGGCTACAATTCGTAACAATTTTAAAATGCGAATTCTGACAGTCAGTATAGATCCACAGAAAAAAAGAAAAACTAAAGAAACCAGACACAAAAGCCTCTCATTTAAGACTGTTTTGATGTCAGTGTGTGTTTCATTCAGAATTTCAGAACTGTCTTTTCAGCATAACAATGTTTAGTTTTATCAGAACTCTAACTTATTTTGAAATACAGAGAAAGTCTGGGGGAAAGATTCTTTAGATCCAGTAGGAACCAATGTAAAATCCCTAGCAGTGACTCCTAACCGGACCCAGCAGTGCAGCTAGCTGATCCACAGTGAAATTACTATGACACACTGGAAGATAGGATGTCAATGGTAGAAATTACTACAAGTAGATGAGTTCAAACTGATGAAAGGAAAGAAAATGCATGGAGTACACGTAAGCTATCTCAAAAGACAAAGCTAGAATATTTTTAAGGAACTAAAATGCATCTTTTACGTTTTCTGCCTTTGAGAAAGCTTGGGCAGCCTTTCTGCATTTTGCTTCTATCTATGATTTACAAGGTTCTATTCTTTGCTAGTCTTTCTCCAATTTGTCTGGCTGATCTAATTACCAGATGGCTTAAATAAATGTATTGTGTTCATTGAGGGGAACAGAAGTTCTCTTTCAGGGTTCTGTCATGGGTTCACTATCTTTTCCTTTATACCTATTCCCCCCTCTGTGAATGGATTAGATTTCAGAGTTAAGTTTCATCTGAGGGCCATTCTGTTGAATGCTGCCCTGGAAAGCATATTATCTATTCCAAGAAGCATGCACAGATAACCACAGGATATCGCAGACCTGTCCTAAAGCAATAACTGCCCCACTCCGCCAAGCAAATGGATTGTTTGATAATCTCAGGACACAGGTTTCCAGAATAAGTATCTATCACTAATAGACATCCTAATGCATTCTAAGAAACAGGTGACAGTTGGCTAGAAAGAAGCAAATAAAAAGCAACATATGCACAGGGGAAAGCCAAGGAAACTAACAAGAAGTGAAGTGCAGACAGACACAACAGAAAACTAATGATCAAAAAAGCTACCCCATATCTCCAGAGTGGTAATTGCTCACAAATTGGTTTTGTTTAACCTGATAAACTGTTACAAAATGGAGCATTAAAAAAAAAAAAAAAAAAAAAAAAGCCAAGTGTCTCACCTTATCCGCTTCCCTCGAAGTGCCTCCACTAAGCCTAACATTATAAAATTCTATATTGGAACCTTTAGTGGTAATTATATACAAGCATGGTAAAATACAAGAAGCTTAGTGCGGCATAGCTTTTGCTAACATTCATCATTCTTTTACGTTGCTTAACAATACTCTTAGCCTTCTTGAATTAGTATTAATTCATATTCAGGGCATTCAGGACACTGAGATATAATTATTGAGAAATGAAAACAGAACACGCTTGAAAAACAAATTCAAAATCAGTAGAATAAAAACCAACTGTAGGTATTTTTAAATATAGCACAATTGTATTTGAAGAGCAGCAGGATGCATTTTCTTTGTTTACTGAAAAGATTGTAACTATTTTTTGACAGTTACAAAGGGCAGTCTTGGCCATACACAAGAATCAATAACAACCATGTAAAGCCCACAGCATTGCACACTAACAGGCTGTAGGAGACATTAACACTAGCTAAAAGAAATAACTGTATTTTGAATGAACTTGTTCCTCCTGGATAATCAATTTTTTACACTTCTTACCAGCTGTTCCCACATAGCTCAGGTAGCAGAATGGAAGCAGCTGTCATACAGAATATATACATTATATGCACATTATGAGGTTTTAATCCATCATAGATGTTTTAGATTTGCTAATTGTGATCAGTTATATCAACTTGAGAGCCATATGAAAACAAATTCACCACTTATATCTAGACAAAATGCAATCTGAACAAATACACTAATCTGGCTTGATTCATCCTTAAAGGGTTTAAAAAAGTGATACTAATTATGAATCTACTATTGCCCGATCCCCAAACCACTTTATTCCATATAAATTTTCATCATTAAGATCAGTTTACCCCACCGCCCACATTCAAGAGATTTGTCACAATCATTGTTTCTGAAATATTGAGTTATAAGGTGCCATAGTAATTACTTTGGAATAAATAGCAATTAAGATTGTTCACACAAATAAGCTCAAACTGTTTGCAGTGAATAATTATGCTAATAGTGTTTTTCTACATAATTTGTGCATCCTTCACAACAATCTACTAGCAAATGTGAAATGTAAATTTGATGCACTACTACAAAAGCTCTCAAAATGTTTAGTTCTTACGATTTCTCCCACTAGTTTAAGAAAACACACAGCTAAAACCTACTTGTAAATTTCTACATTTAATATTAAAGAAAACAATGCTGAAATTGAAGTAGTTATTTTCCTTCAATATATTCACAAGAAATCATCCAAATCTATATGCAATATATTTAAGTTGCAATATGCAACTTAAGCTCATTGCTTAAGCCTTACAGACAATGCCACAGCACAAAGTTTTACAATATGAAAAAAGGTGAACTTACTGCTATATAATAAACTTTGGCCTTTTCCACCAACTTCCAGTTCTTCTCCAAATCAAGATGCTTTTCCTTCTTATAGCAATTAGCAGCTGCAAGGTTAGCTACAAGAGACCTAGGATGATTAACACACATGCATTAGATACTCCTTTATTACTACTGCAAATCTTTCCAGGTACAAAAGTTCTCAGAAACATGAAAAAGATTTACAAAAATCTTTGTCAAACACACATTTGGCCACATCTGAATATTTTTTTTTTTCAAGTTATCCTATTTAAAATCCACAAAGGTTATATTTTATTTAAAATATTATATTGCTCACAGTACTTCATTTGCTTAGAATCACCCCTTTTATATTCTGTGATCAATTCTCTGTATGTGGCATAATCCCCTCAGATGTTCACTAAGCTCTCTTCTTACACCCAGCAGTAGCTGCTTTTGTCCCTTGTCCCTCACCAGAACTGATAGGTTATTCTACTCGACATCTTCAGCTGCAGACATTCAACCTTATGAAAGATATCAGTTAGCGATATACTGCTAGAAGAAAGAACGCAAGAAAAAAAAAAATCAAATTTTATTTTTTGCTACCATGATTAAATCCTTCTGTGCAGTTTCACTATGAGAATATTCAGTAATATTATTTAGAACAAGCAAGAACACCAGAAAAATATCCAACAAAATTTTCTATAAGATTTCTGAAACATTTGTCACCAGCCGCTCAATTAAGTTAAATAGTTCAGCAGCTGCAGAACAAAAAAGTTACAGGCTAACTTTTTTGAAACAGACTTAAACAGATAGCAGACTTCTGTGCCATTTCATGTCTGAAGGAATACCCTTGGGGCCTATCTCTAATTCTTCAGAAGGTCCTATACCCAGAAGCCAAAGAAAAGTAATGTGAATTTGTAAAAAAATAAAAAAAAAAATCAAACCAAATCAAAACACACTCCCCAGAAAAACAAGAAGTTCTAATCCTTTGTGAATAAGAAATATTTTCAATTTATTGGTGAGAAAACCACAAAAAGGAACTTGTAAAAACAAGAAAGATAGGTGCATAACCAGTAATTTTTGTAAACCAAGGTTAGAAAAGAAATTGAAACTCTCAGTTTGGGCAATTTTTAAATATCCATGGAGACTCTGTGTGTGCATGCATACATATGTGTACAAATCAAAGTCAGATTATGATGAAATCTAGATACTGCTTTACAATTTGATCATGTGTTACTAATTTATTGAAGACAGCTTAAAAAACAAAGCATATTAATATTGTTAAGTTAGAGAATTTAGAGTCATCTCCAGTTAGCTTGGAACCCTCTTAAAGTTAGGTCGACTTTGGAAGAACAAGAAACACTCATTTTAGGGCACCTGATACATGAATTTGCACAGCCACTTACTGGGAAAAACAGGAGTGCTGCTTCCCATTCTCCAAAAGAGACAGGAAATCTGACCTACCTGAGGGAGGAAGTTAGCACATCCCTGAAGTACTACAAAGCATTGAAGAGTTATCAACAGAGAGATTCTTACAAATCAAGAAAATCTTCAAAGGCAAAAAAAAAAGAAATCAGAGGGAAATTAAAGGTTGAGTGTACATCTCACCGAAAGAGTAGCTGCATAGTAACGCCTTTAGTGGCAGCCTCTCTCTCATTTCCCCCCACTCCCAAGAAGGGAAATTCATTTTGGTGCTCCATGGAGCTGAAAGCACATTCTAAAATAATAACTGAGATGAAGCCACTGTCACTAGTATTTGAGCAAACATTTGATATTAAGAGAGAGAAAAGTAATTTATGTTTGCAAATCAAAACTTCTGCTCAATAAACAGTTACCATTTTAAAGAAGTACTTGCTGACATTTTTATGAATAAATTTATCTAAACTACTATAATCCATTAAGACGCATGGCAGGGAATCATATACTTGTAAGTTCATTATGTTTGCCTATTCACAATCTTGACTTCATTTTCTCATAATGTCATCCACAAAGTGGTGACCACCACAAAATGCACTGTGTGACTGAAGAGAGAATCGCAGAGCACAAACACCTTTATTTCAGGTAGGCTTTTTGCTAAGCTGATGGCAGAGATGAAGGCAGAGGCATAATTAATGTGAGAATTTCAGCTGAAGATAATGAACTATTCCCTTTGAGTACATATATGCATTCCTGAAAGTAAGAATTTCTAAAAGGTCAAATATTCCAAGCAGAGAAGTTCCACTCCTAGACCCGCTGCACTGACCTGTTATCACTAGTGATACATGCGGCACAGGTTCCTGTTGGCTCTTCACTCTGCTCATAGTAATGGGCATCCACATGTGCTTCCTCGGCCTTCTTCTTCAAGATCTCCCCAAATTTATCTTTGCCGATGCATCCAAAGAACGTTGCAGCTTTGTAGGGGCTCTGAATCATCCACTGCAGATCCACAGAAAACAAAACAAAATATTCATAGTTAGCATGCCTTACACATTACTTTTTTTTTCTTTCCATTTGGCATATTTAATTCTGAGCCTGCAAGGCTGTGGCATACAAGGATCCTACAGAACACTTCTGTGCCAAGCAGAGAACCTCAGCCACCTCAGCTAAGGTGCAATCAACAAAGAATAAAGCATTTACCTTAGAGGCCCTGCTGAATATTTAATAGCTGGCCTAAAATTCACGTAAGTACCTGTAACTGACAGGGTATCAAATAAAGCAAGTATAAAATACCGTTAAAAGCATACTAAAAAGGTTCTCTTGCTCAAAGGAGATGCCTGTGCATTCAGTCAAACTGAGAATGGGATTTTTAAAGGAAATTTGTAGAAAACGAAAAAATTAAACAGAGGGAGATAACAAATATAAGGAAAACAATGTGTTTGAGAAATCCAGAAAGAAACATTGTGCAACACTCAAAATATATATATACAAGAACTAAATGTTACTGAAAATAACCTTTTGTGTCTACCATTTAATTATATGCAAATACAGGAAATGCTCCCCATTCACACTGTTAAACTACACATGAAAATATCTATCTTCAACTTTATTGAGAGTAGTTCTGTCACTTGATTTGTAAAGAAAGAACATAGCTGCATCTTGTTGCTAAGGTACTGGATTATTTTATAAAGCTTCTTTTTTATTAATACTAAGCATATATCATTCAAGTGTAAATGTAGCTCCATTATAAATTAAGTTAAAAAAGCAGTATTTAGCAGGAAAGTAAAATCAAGAGCGAACTTAAAAAAAAAAAAAAAAAAGAGTGAAGAAACAATCCCAGGCCCTACTCTGCTAGCGATGAGTCAACCAACTCAAGTCATTATAATTCCCTCTAATTACAGGCAGAAAGCTTATCCACTCAATCTATAGTAGGAATTAAAGGCTACATCAATTTACTGCAATGCTAAAACCCTACTTATAATTGTTTCCTAATCAAGATTTAAATAAACGATAATGTCTCCATTACAAATCAGCATTAGTGGTATCAGTGGGTTGTAGAAAGGTCAAGTAACTGAGTTGCAAATACATGCTTAGTCACATCTTCATTACTTCCAGCTCCAGAGGGAAAAAAATGCTTTAGTCATCCAAGGTCTTCATTAACAAGACAAAGGTGGATAAAAGTAACAAGGTCCCTTTCTTGAAGCAATTTAATATGCATCTAGTTTAAGGGCAAAAAGATTGTGTTATCAAATGACAGCAGCATTTAGACTCTCATTCTTGAAAAGCATACTAGACATGCTCTGCTGTCTCTGTACTATTTTAAATTAATATAAATTAAACTTCTACCAAGTAAGAGAACTATCTACATCACCCTTGTATTTTACATGCCTTATTCTCACAAATAACAAGAATTAGGAAAGATCGCTTTGAACACAATGCACAAAATACACCTTAAACTTGCAACATTTTCTCAAATTACCTAACTTGTCACCCTTAATATATACAGTCTGACAACATTTGAGGTAGTAGTAATTGGTATTTCACATACATTTCTGTGAAAAAAAGAATTTCTGTTAAAATATCAGGTTTGATTATTGGCAGAAGCTCAGTTTGAATTCAGGTGTGATAGCTGCTATAAATAACGGCAACAGTCCTTACTTTAAATACATTTATTCTTCCGAATCAGAAGTCAAGATCATTGGGAACAATCCCAGTGTATCAATATTCTTTCCATTTGAACAGCTGAGCTAAGTTAAACGCTGAGCAAGACGGAAAATCAGTGTTTCTGTTCGGATCCTCTCCTCATAGAGCTCCACTTACAAACACCCCCTGCTCCTTCTTGGAAGGATCTCTATGTGCTCCCATAATGACAATAACGAGGTCTTGCTAGTCAAATAAGAATTTCCAACTGTTCTCCCTTTACCTCTGTTAAAAGACTGTTGTCTTTTATTAGTAAAGGAAAAAAGCGGACATTATGTTGCCAACACAATGTATGTGAACTACAGAAACAAATGTGTGGCATTCTGTACCTAGCAGGATGAGCCACAGCGAACACTTCTTCCATTTTGTGATAAACAAATGACACAAAATAATCTGTTTAGAGTGGACCCTGAAGGACTTTCTTTTGCATTTGATTCTGGATTGAGTTTAACTTTGAATATTCTCATATGGATAAACATGGATTTTTTTTTTTTTTTTTGGAGTCCATGGAGGACATGGAATTTTTAATGGACTATTTCACACGCTGTTATTATTGCTTTTAAACTTTTGGCTGAAAGGCTCAAAAGGAGAGTGAGGGCTTAGTTGCCACACGATAGTTATCAACATAAGATGATCATGCAGTATTATATCCAATCTCGAATGAAGGGAAATAACAAACTGTGCACAATAATACCAGGTTCAGGACTGTATCAACTGCAAATTCAATTTACAGATTTACGTGAAATAAAAGATTTAATTGAATGAAAAGACTCTAGACAGAAAAATGACCCAGCTCAGCAGGCACTTGCCTAATGAGTTAATTATGAGGGTTTGACTAGGCAGTGAGGCAGTTATTAACGAACTGTATTGACAGGCTGGTCAGCAGAGGTTGGCACCTGGCCACACCAAGGATCCTCACCATTTCCCTAGGGAGTTTGAGGCTGTTAACAGCCCAAAGACAGAAGTGACCAAAGTAGGAACTTATCATGAAGGAACAAGACAGCCTCAGGAGGAGGAAGATTTGAATTTCAATGATGCTGCAGAGGAAACCCAACATCCAGAGTGGTTTATGAAATCTAGTGTGTTTCTCCATTCTGCAGTTTTTCTCTGTCAACGCAACTTAAGGACATCAGGTACACACAAGGACAGGCCCTGACCCTGTCAGTTAGAATAAGCATCTCTGACAGAGGAAGAAGCAGGGGAAACAAAACACTTTTCCCTGGAGTTAAACAGATGATATTTCCTTATATTTTTATTGTATTCACTCTAGAAAAACAAATGCAAATATTAACATTTTAACTATTTTTTCCTTGCTGTTAACGTAACCCCAGCTTAAAATCAGGCTGATTTCAAAATAAGCATCTAACCCTATCCCACCAACAAACTATTCCTTATAATCAAGTATTAGCCAGTACCTGAGAAGAGGCCAGCACTCTGACCGCTCTAAGATATACTAGAGAATGACAGAATACATTTCTCCTTAGCTTCACGAGACTGATCTGAGGCCACAGAAGCAGGAGTCTCTTTTTAAGTGTCTTGAAGTGATCAGAGTTAACAGGGTGAACTCTTAGGCACACTTCAACTAATGTTGAAGTGCAAGAACCTTTGTGTTCCAGGGAGGAGGTAGCAACTGACAGGAACACGGCCTCTCCTGGAAAGATGCCAAAAAAAATTTAATGAATAAAACTCTTAAAACCTCTGTTGTCCATTCAATCCCATTCATTCACATCCTCAGATCTGAAAAATATGGTACCTCTATCTCCCACTTTGTTTGATTAGAGTACACCCTTGCAACCAGCCTTTCTCAGAGCTGCAGAAGCACGACTTCTAACACTAGAAAGGACTTGACTCTGACTACTGAATGTTGTCTTTTGACAACCATTTTCAGACCAGAATGGGGTCACAGAGTTATTTATGTGGTCTTTTACACCCAAAGAATCATAAAACATCACTTCCACTATGCAATTAGTGATCTTAAAGAACTAAAAAAAGTACAGAGATATTTGACTTGTATTTCCCAAGGATGCTATTTAAGTCCTGAATGTCATGTTTAGGACACAATGTAGAGTCTAGTATCCTACTTCAAAACATATGAGCCCTGTTGAAAGCTTTGCTGTTGCTGCAAAGTTCACAGTAGAGGAGGACCTCTTCTTGAAGGGCAAAAAGCAGCACAGCTGAATACTTGAGCTAATGTTCCTCATCATCTTCAGCTGCAAATAGACTCCCTCTGTAAAAAGACAATTCACTGCTGCTGAGTCTCAATATATAGTCTCTTACACCCTAAAACAGAACACCAGGCCAATGAAGCTTAAAAAAGGCAGAGAGCCTTCCAGCCCTCAGATTGAAACAGTGACCCTTCAGGAAGGATCACATTTCAGTATGACTATGCTCTGATACAAGTGTCACATATATGTGGGCAACACTAATGACTATATCCCACAGGAGGCTGACGAAGATGTTTGCCTTCAGTCCCACATTTTCCTCCCTCTGATTTCCTAAGCTCCTGAATTCTTTTTTAAAGCTGTAGCTCGCGGTGCATTTCCACACCTGCCGGTCTCCTTAAACTAACAGCGCTGACGCACGTGAAGCTCTGCTTAGACTGCGGTACCTTCCGTACCCAGGAGTTTCAGCTGCATACTTGAATCCTCAGTACCAGGGATCTGACAAACAGGAAGCATTCCGCCCCTTCACACTGAAGTATCTTCAGAACTTGTTAATGCTACTGAGTACGGGCGTTTGAAGTACATCTGAAGTGCATTATTTGAAGCTGGACTCTTCTCTGTAAGATCTGTCATATCTGATCTTATTTTAAATTGCAGCTCACAGAAGAGCGGACTCTAAAGACCTAAAATTAGCTAAGACTTAACACATTTGCTAAATCTGAACTACACAATGCCAGTAACTGCTCATGAAGCAGTCCTTCTAGTAAATCAGAACAGCAATGTCTTGTTTTCATGTAGTTCTGCTTGGATTATTTCTTTTCTTTTTCATTCTATTCTGAAGTTTAGAACAAGTCCAGATACCACTTCAGGAGGTTTCACCAGTTTGTTTGACCCCCCAGAACATTTCTCATCAACAATTTTATAAACTGTCTGCTAAAAACCTTTTAGCAATATTTTAGGATTTTGCTGATAAAATAAATCACATCTCATCATACCAGCTAACATGAGAAAAGATTAAAAAAAAAGCTAAACCATTCTATACAGATAAAAAGCATGTGAATGCTGCAAATATGCAGAAACTAAAAAGTCCCCATCCCTTTCCCTGTTCCAAGTGACTGTGCTTGCTTATTTCTTGCCAGTGGTGTGAAACATCTGAAGCACAACTGGAACTCAATATTCAGTTGTTATTAAGCATACTATATCATTTCATATCCCCATCTAGGAATCATTGCTACATGAACTATCAAATACAGCATCAAGACCTTGGAAAACAGATGAGATCCTATGCCTTTGTTCCACAACCTTTGGAACCTTTATCTTTTTATTTTTTCATCGATCTATATTTATGGATTGCAATGGCTATTACCACTTAATAGTCATTTAAGAAAAAAACTGAAGAGGAAAAAATAAGCTTATCTTTATAAAGACAGGCCTGTGAAAAGGAGCTCAATGTACTGTGCAGTAATTCCTCCACCATTAGCTGAAGCTGCCAAATCTTGCATGAGGAAGTGATATTGTTAAAATGCATGACAACACCCTCAAGCAACTTCCAGTCAAGTGAGATAAAAGTGATAATATTTTTGAAAGGAAAAGACTAGCTAAATCCTTGCACTGAGACTAATATCTACATCTTATCAGAAGTTGGTCCAACATGTACTATCCAAATCCCTGTACAGGGATATCTATTAGCTGCAGTATGGTGCCGCAAGTTGCATTTTCCCATAGCTTTTCAAAATAAGATGTCTGTCAAAATGTTAATCATCCAGGAGCAATACTTCATTCACTTCTACATTTAAAAACACAAAGCTAACAAACTGCCTCTGAACAAAATCCCTAGTACAAATAGTTTCAGTGCTATTCTTCTCTTGTACTCTATTTCCTATTCTTCCTCCTATGCTCTTCAGCTCCTTATCCAGTGCTTTATTTTTTAAGATATATTTTAGTTAATCAGCTGCTTTCGGTACAAGGAAATACAAGCTAACACTCTGTAATTAAGCTTGTAGCGGTCATCTCCCGGAGTTCTAAAATGTCCCAAAGCAAGGCTGTCTCTCTTTGACCCCTTATAAATTGGGCAAACGAGAATCCTAACTTCAGTATTCCTTATTCCATCCACTTATCCCATGTTATAATGTATCTACAGTTCTGCCTCAAATGCCTGAAGTGCTGCAGACTCTCCTCTGAAGTTAAATACCAGTTGGGCATATTGGAGATCCAAACCAGGATGGTTCCTGCAAGACCTTGCAAAGCACATGGCAAACTGCAGCTCAGCCCAGCACCCCTTCCCCCATGGAAGGGCAGAGTCTGAAACATCAACCCCATCTTCATCGTCTCATCTCAAGCATTACTCCCTTTCGTCTTCCACATCAATGGTACAGTTTCTTCTCCGAATTATGTACATGATGACACTTATTAATAAGCTATTAACAAGATAGGTATGACACAAGATAGGTATGATAGGAGCACAAAGATGTTAAGATCCTTGTTGAAAAATGTGTGTAATAGGAGAAAGCAGCAAATGAAGTCTAACAAAAAAAAAGAAAAAAAAATGTTATTCTGTGTGGCTGGAAGCAAAGTGTGTTAATATTAATATAAACATGAAAACTCTAGGTACTACTTTGGCACCGTACAACACACTTGGTGTACAACTGCACACTGTTGTTAACCGTGTTTCAGCCTATCCTGTCTCTAAGGAATTAATGTTTACTTCATGGAGATAATGGGAAGACTGATAAACATTTGAAAAATGCCTTAAAGTTTCCAAGCATAAAACATTGTACATATTTTTAGATACTAACCTAACAGTGAAGGTGATAGTGCTGCAAAGTAACATTATAAATTTCACAGGTTGCTTTAATTATCCATAACCTTAAACAATTTTTTTTTTTTTGTAAATACATGCATCCGTCACTCACTCTCGCTAGAGGGTGTGCAGTCTCAATGAGCACACCCACACTCAGAATCACAGCAAGAATTAGGAAGTGGAGACATCTCTTTCATTGTCTGGCAGCACAGAATTCATACAGTGCAAAGAGTAAACATCTGCCTATCAACTTCTATCAGCAATGGTATCAAAAACAGATGGCAAAGGTCAAGTCAAAGTTTATTGACAATGATGAACTTTGACAGCCTCTATTAAATTACTTCTTCCTTTAAGGTGTATGTGATCAAAGCAGCAGAGAGATTTTCACTCAGTTCCATAACAAGCTATTTGTTGAGATTGAAACATCTGGTCAATATCTCCTAACACTGCAATTTCATGCACAGTTAGCAATAGGGTACATTTCTTCTCTTCTTCTTACAGGGTCCATAAGGGTGGCACATATGGCTGATCATTTCATTCAAAAAGGATTCAATTCAAGGCATTACATACAATTGTCTCTATGCTTTAGAGTATTTTAACTCTACCTACCATCGTTTTCCATCATCACTGCTGTCTGCCCCACGATTCTGCTATAAAAGCTCACAAATATGACAGAGCACTTAAAGCTTAACAGCTTTTGACTACTGGAGTTAGAAAGCAGTTAAGGCAAGGGAGTCTTTAAAGTGGCAGGTCTTCATCTGTTGTCAAAAACTCCCAATACATTAAACTATTTACCACTTAGCAAAGCTTTAGTAATACAGATTGTAAGAATAATTTTTGTTGTCAAATCAAGCCCTTCATTTATGATGCATGCCTGAGCGATTAGAGATTGTTCTTTTGACTAATTTTTGTTATACATTTTATAAACATAACATATTACGCATTACATTTCAAGTGGATGTGTGACAATTATAAGAGCTTGACAAATGATAATCCTATTTCTGAATCTGAAATAGAAAAAAGACATAAAATGCCATCTATCCCAAATGCTGAAAATGCTTCCCTTTAAAATTATGCATCTATGTTGCCACAGCAACAAGTAGTGGATAATCCAAATGTATTTCACCCTTCCTGTTCTGAATCCCCCTGAATCCCAAACTTCATCAAAGGAGAAAGGAGGTTTGGCTGCAAACATGCACACAGCAAATACATTTGAAAGCAGACACATTTACTAATAAATAACTTTCATTTTTTATTTAGTAGATATTTGATTGCTATATTCAGTCCCATACTAGCTCACTTCAAGCAATATTTGAACCTTAAAAAAGCAGAAAAACACCAAGAAATCTTAGGAAGTCAGTGACCCTAAATATCCTCCAGCCTACCCTGATGCCTATACACTACCATAACAGCATAAGACAGAGGGAGGTAGCAGGGAAGGGGTGCAAGACAGAAAAAGTGGAAAACCCCTCAGAGATACCCTCACTAATGACGCTAAAGATATTCGGGGTTTTAGCACTGTGACATCATTTATGGCAGGGCTTTGCTGCTTCATTGTTTTAAACGAACAAGATATGCATTAAGATTACAAAAAAAAAAAAAAAAAGACTAAAGTTGCCCACTAGGTGCTGGCATAGTTTATACAAGTGCCAGATGGCTAAGCCTGTTTATAGGTAACAGGAGCTTCTTTACAGGTCAAGCCTGTTATATCATGCCACCAAGGCAGGCAGACATCCAGGCCAGGAAGACAATCAATTTGCTGTCATTTGGCACTGATGTTATCAGTGTTGAAATTATGAATTTTTTAATGAGCAGATTCTACCTACTTTTTGTATAAGAATGTGAACAATGAAAGGTTCCAAGGTCCAAACAAGTTCTGCAACAATGAGGCTGCAGTCATTATTTTCTCCAGAACTAATAAAATAGTTTCTCCAAAAGAGATCATGAGAAGTTAAAAACATCCTGAGATCTCTTTTCTAACTTCAAGACTTACTCTCTCTGCAGGCTTGGAGCCCTCTGACTGACCAACAGGAAACTTTGTAAAGGTGGCACCAGCTTTAGTCCCAGGATCGGCCTCTCCTCCTAGCAGGTATCCCATCTATTGCAACCACCCATGCTCAAATGCCTCAAATCTAAGGTTCCTGGTTCTCCAGGAGTAATTCCTCTTTAAGGAAAGGGAATTATGCCCCAACTAAAATATTACTCCCTTAGGACAGGCAAGGCTCCAAATAGCCTGCGGATTCTCTCTAACATGGAAACACACCGTGTCCCTCACTGACTGTGACAGGTCCACCCACTGGGCAGAGATTCCAGAAAAATAAATTTAAGAACTGATAAAGCACTTCTAAGAAGTAACACTTAACCAAAATAAAATCCACACACACACACAAAAATGGCTTCCATTCTTAAAAGCTCAGAAAGGAACAAGAAACTTCAGATGAAACATATATTTCCACTTTTCTAAATCACCCTTCAGCTTCTTATTCTATTGCCAACTAAAGCACAAATCATCGATACAGGTGGTTAGCTGCCTTCAGAGTGTTGTGTTTTTGTTATTTCATGCTGCCCGGCATTGAGACCCCGCACACACGGCCGTCGCAGGCAGCAGGGCCCATCCGCCCGGTTGGGCCGTGCAGAAGGGCCGCCGCGTCTCGGCCGCGCTCGGAGCCCGGGAGCCGTGGCGCCGGCACCACCATCTGCGCCGCACAGATGCGCTAAGTAGGTCAGAGGCGCTGGGAGAAGGAGGTTTGCTCCGCGCGCCGCGCAGGTTCCCTGCTCCGCCCCAGCATCACTGGGAGGGAAAGGCTGGAGCCTGCTGCTTACTCACAACACTGCGTCTCATGCCTTTGCTAGCCACTTTTGGGAGAGATGGTACGAGGGTCTTCCAAGCAGTTACATTATCCATTCACATAAATAAATAGCTTTTAGGGCGTTTGCCAACAGCTGAATGCTGACAACAATTTGTCTGTCTTCATTACTTGTGTATATACGTACTGTGCTGCAGTTGCTTCAGTTCACAAGAATCTTTACTTCTCCTCCTGCCAAATTCATTCACGATACTTTTAGATTTGCTGTGGTTGGACACAAGCAATATCTCTGCCAAAATAATTTAGGAGAGCTTTTGTTTGCCATGTACTCTAAGGATATTTAATTTTGATTGCCAAGATATCCAAAAAGAACAAAATACAATCCTTTATTATAATTATGCTTAAACAGACATATTCCTTCATGATAATACTGATGTTTATAAATGAATAAAAGGAAATTTGAACAAAATTTCCAAGGGAGGCTCACAAGATGACGTACAGTTGAAAACACAATTTGGCATTAACTGAATTCCCTAGTGTGCAGCTCAAACTCTGAGGTAAGTTAAATAATTTTCACAAAAAGATAACTTAGTCCTGCGGGCTCCCTAGAAAGGGCTGCTTGAACTGCTCTTTTCTGAATTCAGCGGTAGCTCGATATCTCCCATGGGCACGTCGGCCTCAGCACCAGCGCCCAGGCTCTGCCTGGCAGGAGGGAAGGTAAGGGAAATGTAAGGGAAATTTCACATTTACCAGAATGTTGGTAAAGCTCCGAAGCTGCAGCAAACTTCAAAGTCGCATGATTAGAACCAATGAGCTTTATATTCTGTCATCTATGCAACATTAAATATTTTTTTCAAAAACTTGAAAAAAAAATCGACTGAAAGAAGAAATCAATACAGGGAACACAAAGATACTTTGTTCATAACTGTACTGTACTCATACAGTTAATTTTCTTTGAAAATTTATTAAAATTGGGCAATGAGAGATATATTTTGAAGTTAAAGATTTCCTTTTTCAAATTCCTCTGAGAAGCTAGAAAGCCCAACAGACTGATTGTGATCTCAATTAATCCAATTTTACATTCATGTAAATTTATTCATTTCAATACAGCTGTGAATGATTTATGCAGATGCAAATGAGATCAAATCCAGACCTACTATGACCCTGTATGTATTATCTTTTCTTTTGGTAAAATAATTTATTTTTGACTTTACCTAAAGGAATACCTGCCAATATTTGTGTGTAGCTTCATTATTTCAGCATTTAAAACAACTACCGTATATCATCTTCTACAATGCATGTATAAAGCCCCTACCTTACATAGCCTTGAACACTACAGGAAAGAGCGTGTCTGTATCAAATATTAGCGCTCAGTTATTGGAAACTCTTAAAGGAATATCTCTTGATGAGTTTAAATTACAATTTACGAAGTGAAATATGGAGTACTTTGTACTTCTTTTCCATTATGAAGGAAAAACAAGAATAAATTGCAACCAGAATCTCTAAAAAGAAAACAACCAATTTCTGTGATTAATGGAACATAATTTCAACACCTTATTACCTTACAGACACCAGATCAAATAGTTGCAAGAAACAAGACATCCTAAACATCCTCTTTACTTGTGTCTTCAGATATGCTGAAGACCTGCCTGCCAAACCACGCAAATACCACAACCTGCTAGGTGAGCACAAGTGACAGAGGACCTTAAGTTAGCAACAGACATTTCAGTTTATTCTCATGGTCATACTGCTAACAGAAATCTTTCAAATACGGCCAGAAAGAATACCTCCATGACCAATGAGCTATCTTGCATTTTCCAAAATCACAAATGCAGGATTTACTAATTTATCCATTTCTGCTGTAGTGTGGGAGGCCTGCTGTTAATCAAGATGGCACTTTAAGAGTGAAATGTCAGGACATAACTTACTTTTGAGTAGCAAAAATTGCGATGGCTGCCACAAAGTAAGAGAAAGAAGACAAAAAAAAAAATCAAAAATCCAATAACAACAAAAAAATATACCACAAGACCTGCATGTTCCTACTAACATCATTGTCAATAACAGTCAAAAACCAATGTACAAATGAAAATCTCTGTGCCCATTATTCTGTGTGATACTCTGTTGACCTTTGCATGTCATAGAGGATATCCAAAGCTATTAAATAAGAAGGCAGAAATCTTCAGCTGTTGCACTGGGAATATGGTCACCTTATTAACTGTTACAAGATTTTCCCCCTTATGGGCAATTTCAAATACCCAGAATTATCTACTCCTCTTTATAAAAAACCTGTCATAGAATTTCTCCACCCTAGCATATATTACTTTATAAAGAAGCATTTTTAGGTATGCATTATAGAAGCAAGAGATTTAAAGTAGTCTGAGCAACAACATAATTCAACAATCTCTGTTGTCTTCTGTTCTGCTTTCAGTAGCACTGGGCAGGTCAATAGCCTCGTAACCTGCTTGCGCTGATGACAGACCATGCTGCTGTGAATCGTGAAAACCCAGTGCATGAGGCAGCAGATACTCGATCCGAAACCCTAACTGCATACATAGTAAATAATTTGGATTTAAAATTATCATAAAATGGCTTTGGCATTTTGTGTAATTGTTTTCTGTACAGCACAAAATCCACCATATTGAAAAAAAGAATATAAACATACTCAATTACATAACAAAGAAAAAATATAATAAAATAAGAGTGAAAAAAATGAAATAATGAAATTTTGGGATAGTTTTGCTTTCTCAAAAAAACACAACTGCAACAATCTTAAGGATTTTTTTCTAGAGTTTTTGGATGTTGTCATTATTATTAGCTGTTCTACTAATGTTAATTACATCATTACATGATTTCCCACGGATAACAACTTGTAATTCCATCTACTTATTCTCTTTAGAGACAGAGCAACAGAGTAGATGAGGGGGCTGTCAAAATGATAAAGTAACATCCAATGCAAATTTCTATTTGCAATACAGCATGCAAGATTTGGAAATGGTACTTAAAACAGAAGCAGCAGACCAGCTTCAGGCACTGCATGTATGCTTCAGGCAGCGGGCGTACGGAAGGATACCAGGACATTAGAACATCTGAAGCCACAATGAAAAAAATAAAGATTCTATCTAATCTGCATTGAGTAGAATCTGTCAGTAAATGAACCAAAAGACAAAAGATATTAAAAGACTCAGTTATAATAGGTATGAACTACCTCTCTTCACCTTTAAAAAAACATTATGACATTTCTCTTTATGTAAGAACTATTAATAAGATAAAAGGTTAATTCATTAGTCCTCATTTTTTATTTCCCAGAACATTTTTTTTTAAGTGTTTCAGATTGTTTAAATCCAAAATCCAATTTTCTGCTCATACTTATGTTGGTGGAACCTGACTAATATCAGCAGGATTATACCAATATGGATTAAAAGAGAATTTGGTTTTATTATCTTAATTCTGGTAGGTTACTACTCTTAGTATATGAGAATTCTAGACTTTAAAGTCCTCAGGATACAAATGTGTCCCTTTATCAGTGTGCTGTGGGGATATTCATTAATAGCTGTAAAGCAACTTAAAACTGAGCAGACAAGATCAGTGCAACGTGCTATTGTAAAATTACTGAATATACCTGTGATTTCAATGTCAATCTCATCATTTTTTATTTCTAAGGAAACATGAATACATTTATTTTTCAGTGTAGGCACAAAAATAACATCCATTAAAATTTAATCTTAAAAAGAGCAAGCTGAAATTAAGCCAGATCATCCTGGTGTTAATGAAAACTATTTCTACAGATCCATTATTTTACCAATGCTGAACACATTTATTCCTTTATTAATATGACTCAACCCACACTGGAAAATGCTGTAAGAATTTGATATGTTAACCCCAAGGTTTTATGAGGCAGAAACTAGATTTTAAAACATACTCTTATTAATACAGCAACATGTCTGCTCTTATTTCATGACAGCCTAAAACAAGATTAGAGAAATTGTTCGTGTAAACTAACCACAGGCCAGTAGCAGCAATGGCCACTGGCTGCAGACAAGTTCTATAGATATTCAGGCTTATAATGCATATATTGTCATATTTGCACTTCATGGTATCACATATCAGTTTACAGGGGTTGCTTTATGAGTTTGCTGAGGAAAGGTACAGATTGTACCTTTGTTCTAGAGTTTTGATTTAACCTTGAAAGAGTTTCAGAGAAGCGGGATGACAGTCTTTCAGAGGGCCTGACAGGTATTTAAACAGTTATTGCAGATATTACATATTATTTACAGTATTTTGTAATACATTACAGAGATAATCAAGATTCTTCACTTTCAGATCTCACTAGTCTTTGCATGCAAGTGCACGCACACCCATTTAAATTCTTGCTGTACAAATTCCACATAGAATCCGTAAAGATTCCAAAATGAAAATCTGTGGATTTGCTTTTCTTATACTATGCCTATGAACCACATGAAAGTTTCATGACCTAAAATGATCACTGTTCTATAACTTGATTAGCAGGAGAGAAACACATGGTAAATGGTTAGCACTTGCCTACTTCAGAGGGCAAGTTAGAGATTAATCCCAATTCAGTTATTTCAAGTCAATCTCTTCAGTAGCTGCTCCTATTTGACGCTGCTAAAACAGTAAAAAAATGCAAAGGAATTTTGTTTTAAGTAGGCCGTTACTAGGAGCTTGCCCTTGTGAACAAACCAGCGTGTAGGCCTAGAGTGCCTAAGTTCAGATTGGGCTTTTTTTCAGGTTGTTCCTACAAAGAGAAGAAGAGAAGAAATTATTCTTCACAGAGAGGATTCCTTCTAGGTTTGGCAATACTAAAAACTCCCCCTTTGGCAACAATGATTTTGATGAGTTGCCTCCCTACAGCTGAGGCCTAGCACTAGCATAGCATCTTCCGGGTGTTTTTGTTTGGCTGGTTGGTTTTTGCACATAAGCCAAAGTAGACACTTTGCTGTCCAGAATCAAATTTTAAAATACCAGTCTATTCCAGCACTTGAACACTCTGGAAAGTTTATGGTGACAAACTCATGCAAACAATGTGGTTACAGTCATTCCTGCAATTAAATATGACTTGTACTATAGTCACTGAATTTTTTTTTCTTCTTTTTGTTCTTTTTTAAGTTTTCCTTCACTGAGAGCCAAAAGCAGCATTCTTTAGTCCAGGAAGTGTATCTAATTTCCTTGCTAATCCATTATCCATTTTAACAATTGCTGAAGCCTGAACAAAAGATAACAATGTTTAAAAAATGAAATATATCAAAACAGATATCTTGAGCCCTTTCAGAAAAATGTTTTCAAAAGACAGCAACCTTACAGCTATGCAGACAACACAATCAGAAGACATTCATGCAGGAAGCTGTAAAAAACACCCTCTAAGCCTATCCCCACCAGAGACTATACACATAGCAAATTCCAGATGTTAAAAAAAAAAAAAACCTATTCAGTTTAAAATAATAAATATGTTAATACACAAGTTTGAGTTCAAACACTTTTAACTCTTTCAAGAGAAAATCAAAAGCCCTCTTAAGCTGTCAGTCCACACCACTGCCAGCTTTTACCTACCAAGTTTAGGGATCAGCAGACAGCACACTGAGGAAGAACTAAAATAGAGAAACTTCTGACAACTTACAGGATAACTTCTACTAAGTATGCAGAAATCAGCTGATTTATGGTAATAAGAGTTCAATTGTGCACATAAAACTTAACAAAAAAAAGTATCTTGCTAAGATATAAACTACTTCAAAGTACAGAAGAAATTTTAACTACTCTACATATATGACTGAGCATTAAAGACATGTTAAGATGCATCTGCCTTATCACAATAAATAGGTACTGTATGAGAAACTCTACAGCAGTGGAGAACTAGTTGCTTGCTTACAAGGCTGTGAGTAGCAGAGGAAGTGCATATAGCCATTCTCCCCAGAAGTAATATTGTTTTTGTGTCTGGGACAGCACATGACCCCAAATATTTCCGTAGCTACTTGGAAAGCAATCTTGAATTGTTCTGCCTTGAACAATCCTTTGCTCTAAGACAAGGTCTCCTTAAACTTCCTTGAGTAAATATACTTACCTGGAAGACAACTGAATTTTTGCTACCAGTACATAAGGAAAAATTATTCAATTAACTGCAATAAATTTTTCTCAGGCATGCATATAAAACCTTGCTGCATCCATCAAAATACATATAAACATTGTCTTCAGTATAACCTTAAAACTAGGAAAAAAGGTCAGCATTGATAAGACATATGAAGCTATCTTCCATTTGCAAAATTTGGTAGTGAAAAGGAAAGCCTAAATTGAGTTCAAATCACTCAATAAAAAAAGATGGCAGATAGTAAACTGAACTTTAACATTTACTGCACTGTACTTTAACTTACCAAAAAAATAAAAAATAAAAGGAAAAAAGAACCTGCTTGGTCAAAGTTAGCCAAAACACTGTTCCCTTACAATAAGTAAATACTTTATATGCTAACAATATTATCTATACTATTTATTGTGTTCTTAACACAATGGCTATCACAAGGACCTGTAAACATGACTTATGCCTTGTATTTGGATAATGAAATTACTTTTTCCAAACACAGAGTCCGAGCTATGCATCATTCAGAGGAACCAGCTCCTTCCTTTGGCATCAACAGAAGCACCAGTTTTTTTCCAAACAAACTGAATGGACCCAGTCAGGGTCCTGAAACAGAGCTGAAGAAAATTTAAGAATTCCAGCTACCTGTGACCATCTGACTCATATACTGCAAAGAGGAAAAAAATGAACACAACTCTCTTAACATTACGCAAACACGTAGAAAGGTTATATCAAATAACTCATCTAACTCATCTACTACTTCAGACTATTACATCATCCTAGCTGTCAAAAATAGCTATCAGAAACAAACCAGATTTTTTTTTATAAAGATGCCTCAATAAAACTCTCATTTCATCATCTTTAATTGAAGAGATATAATTTTTCTCCTTTTATTCTCACAGAATCGGTAATCACTGTTTTTTTCTGATGATATACATCCAACAAACTTTACAGCAGCTATCTAAAAATTAACAAATCTTCTAATAGCTCTGTCTTAGCAAATCAATAGGTTTATGAACAGTGCCGTGTCCATTGTACGTGACTGAAATGTTCTTTATACTCCTGGAGCCTAATGATCACATTTCAGAAATCAATGAACCAAACACAGTTCAGTTAATCTCTCTAAGTGCACTAAAGAGCGGTTCTGCTCTTGACATCCAGGCCTACCTCCCATTAGCATTGATGAGTAATGCATGTTTGTCTTAGCAGCAATAAGCTATTTTAGATGCACAGTACAGAGATTAGGCAGGTCTCTATGAAGTCCCCGTGATGACACACTGCATTTCTTGCCACGGGGCACACAAGGGCCCAACGGGCCCCTGCGGGGCGTAGGTTTCACAAGCTGAACAGGAGCCACACACTGGAGATAACTGTAAGCAGATATTGTCACTCTAAGCAGGTATTGTCAGCTATTGTCACTGTAACTGCCAGGAACTTCTTTTGAAGAAAATAAAAGAAGTGAAGAGGAACTTAAAAGAGTTTCTAAGTTATTGAATGTGTTCAGAAAATGGTACATGCCACTACTTATAACTTTAAAGGAAAGGAAGACTCATAAGACAGGACAAAAGTTCCAGCGGGTGGAAATGCAGTTCTAAGGAATAAATCAATAATGCAACGTACAGATACATGAATAAAAATATCCCCCAAATAAACAAAAAAATCTGAGTAAAAAAATCTCTTAATGGTGGGAAGAAGGGAGCTGCAATGGTATAAAAGAAAGATGCTTTAAGAAATTGACTAAACTATCAAAAGATTCTACAGGCATGAAAGCCATTACATTTATGGGTTTGACCCTGAGTTTAACTTGTTTAATACAAGTTCATTTGCCACTTTCCCAATATTTTCTTTTTTTAAATGTCCTCAGTCTAGAGCATGAGTAAAGATGCTTTACTTTACAGAGTAAAGTAAAAGTAAAGCAGCCTGGGAAACTGTGGCTTTAGACTTCTTGGGGTTTTTTGTTTGTTTGTTTTTTAAAAAATAAAGTAAGTTCACACAATAAATTAACCCTAAAACATTTTTAGATACTTCATAAATACTGTGATACCTATGTTCAGTTTTACAGCTACAGTTTACATAATCTAAACCTGAATTATTTTTTTAAAACACTGAATATAAGACTGGATTCTTTCAACCACAAAAGAGAAGTTTCTTTGAAAGACTGCCAAAAATACTTTTATAGCTGATATGTAGCTGACACATTAACCTGCTAAATGTTTGTGGAAGTACTAATGACTAAGCAAGGGATATCAAAGACAGTGAATAAAAGAACAAACAGCTGCCAGCACTTGGCATTCCATTCAGCTATCATAGTTAATATGATTGGCAAAGGAAGTTACACCTACTTTATAATAATAATACTACATTTGGCAAACAGTTCTAGATGGAAGATTTCCAGCACTGGATTTTCCAAAAGGCGTTGTGTGATTCATTAGGAAAATGAAAATAAAATATACTACTACTGTAACTGCAATACAATTGAGAATTATTAAAATAAAGTGCATACATAGGAGGCATTCACATGAGCAGTTAGCCAAGATCTATAGTCAATATTATTTTTACACTGATATCCTTTTTACTATCATTGGACTGTGAAGCGCTTGAAAGTATTCAGTTAAGCACGTGAACCTCCCATTGATCTCGTTACTTAGGAGTGACTTCTCAGATTCTAGGGGAGCATGAGGGTCCAATTTGAGTAATCCAGCCTACATTAGCAATAGTGAGAAACAGTAAAAATTTCATTTAACAATCCACCAAATAAACATGGAAATTAACACGTTAGAGTTGCTTGCAACTTTGAAAATTCCTTAAAAATTCTAAGGTGCATCACAAGCCAAAAAAACTCAGAGTTTCTAAGTCACTTTTATTACTTGCTTAATCATTCTGCTACTACATTCAATCTAAACACGCAATATTATATTTAGGAAGTCCACTATGCCTCAGGTTAATTTTATTCAGTATGGCGAACTTAATTGTGGAGTAATTTATACCTTCAACAATCAACAGAATTCAAGTACTGATTTTGAAGTGTTACTTTGAAGTGGTTATTTTTAAATATGACTTCAGAATAAGTAGGATGTTCTTGCTGAACAGTTAACAGCAATTCTCATCTTAAGACAACAGAAAAAAAACCCGCCTTAAATCCATTGGAGTTACCAGAGGCTAAATTAGTCCAATATAACTGGATTAATTTTCAGTGCTTCTGTTTGATATACAATACAAATAAAACCACAAAAATCAATTCAATATATCAAAAGTAGTGAAGTAAATGAATAAACAAACTGAAATACATGGTGCAATATCTGTCTTGTTTCATATACTTAATTCTCAATACCTTTCTGATAAAAAAAAAATGCAGGATATCCTGCACTACCCCAACCTGCCCCTACCCTCCAAAAAAAAAAAAAAAAAAAAAATCATTCCATCATACTTAATTAGCTCTTGATGGTGACCAGACAGAAGAGTAATAATGAGCTACACAAGCTACATATATATCCATATATATTCTACCTCAGTATTCATGTTATGTGTGCTTATTAATAATGTACAAATTGACAGGGAAAATAAGATCCTCTTTAAAAGACGCTTCATAATCCAACGCGTGTCACCAAAGGAAAAGGGAGACAGCTTTACTCTTTGAGCTTTACTCCAAGCTGTTTAGCGGCCAGTCAAGTGCAGGAAATGATACCTTGTCTAACCAAGATGTATTTGCATACCTAAGGAAATGAGTCAGTGCCTCCTCTCATTAAGAGAAACGGCCAGACCATCGCTAGGATAAGGAAAAGCACAGAAAGTTTATGGCGAATGATTAAATTTAGTCTCCCTGAAAGACTTCAAAGGATAAACTGGTTCTAACAATCACTCATCTTTGCGGAAAAAGCTGGCTAAGGGATGAGCAGAGCAAGCTGATGTGCAGGCCTAGGTGATGCTGGTAGGAGTTAGCAGCTCCTCATCACTTATCCTGTCTTGCCTGACCTGGGCTGCACACTCCCACTCACCCAGCTCACACCAGCCCCAGTGCTGGTTTCTTCATCCGTGTGGATCCCCATCACTGGGGTTCTTCGTAACCTGCAATGGCTTAAAGTTTGTGCTCCTACTTCACATGCCTTTGCTTTCCTCCTTCACCCCACTACTCCGGCACAGCAATTTGGTTTATGCTGAATATCATGATCATTTAGGGGAAAAAGGCACACAACGGTTTCAGTGGCTGCCACATTATCAGCATTTAAAAATAAAAGGAACATTCACCTGTTCTGCCAGTTTCATGAACATCATCCCAAACCGTGACAAACAGGAATATTTCCAGAAGTCATTAGTCTTAGATTTTTCTTTAATTCTGTCCTAAGTAAACAGAGAGATTTTACATCACATACTACTAAGCCTTTGCCCTCACTTTCAGCTATCACTTTGGCAGTGCTTGCTTCCAAAATAAATAAACTGCAATTCTCTATAGGATAAAAGGTATGTTCCAGATGAAAAACTTGATAAGCAGCAGAACACTATTAAGAAAAAAAGAAAAATCCATCTTTTATTAAATCAAACTACCTCAAACTTTTTTCCCGTGTCAATTAGGACACAGAAAACATTCACAAAGAATTATCAATATGGCCATTGGAAACTTGTTCACGTACCTGCTAAAAGAAGGAAAAAAATAGCTTTTCACTTAAAAAACAACAACAACAACCATAGAAACTGACTGCTTTAAAGACCCATGCCCTTTTCTCCTCAATATTAATTGGCATCTGTAAAAAGTAATAAGACACAATAGATTACTGACCACCAGCACAACAAACTTTTTGTCAGTAATTTACTGTTAATAGTCTTACTATTAACAGCTTGGTAGATTAGAACTCAGGCTACATTCTGACTGCAAAGCCAGGATCCTGTATCCATGGCTAGGTAAAAGCCTCAGAACCTTGTCTCCCAAAAGAGGTTATTTGTTAGAAAATGTATTTTACGGGTTTTGCTAACTGAGAGTGGAACACAATGGCCTATTTGGTTTCCTCCGCAGTCTGCCAAGTATAACCAGGCAATTATTAGCAGTAAGTCCATGGCTAGATCATTTTGGCTTCTTCTCACTCAGAATAAGAAACAAAACTTGAATAAAATGTCTCCAGTAGTCAGAATAACCCATACCGATTACTGAAAACTCATTTTGTTTCTTGCAACTTAGTGTTTTCAATTCACTTTTACTGTGAAGTGTTGCATATTTGAAACAAGAATATATATATTACTAGTGCTATAATAACGGGCATAGTGCCCCAATCCCAGAACACAAAAGAGCAGTGAGTCAGGCTTTAAACTTCATAGCAAATACTTTTAATTGATCTTTTAAAGTCAGAGATGGTACTACACACGTGAAGAAACACACGTAGGCAAAAGGAAAACATGTTGCATCAGTGAGGACATGCAATATGATCTCAGTATCACACAAGATTATGGACATTCTTCTTGAATTGTTGTACTAAAGATCTGGAGATAAATGGAATGTGGGAAAAGTGCCATGTGGGCTTCCTAAGGTAGATGCTGCCAGACAAATCTGACTTTTTTTTTTTTAAATTTTTGCAAAAAAATTTGGAGAAAAAAGGGAATGGGGAAAAAGTCCCGTGGGGGTTCCTAAGGGGTAATGGTTCCCAAAAAAATTTTTTTTTTTTTTTTTTTTTTTTTTTTTTTTTTTGCTATATGGTAGATGAGGACTTGACTGAATATATGACAATGCTTTAGATGAAACTATTAATGAAGCCAAAAAAAATGAAAATTAGCAGTATGGAAATTCAATGAAAGTAATAGGCAGTGGTGCCTGGCCATGAGTTATGCAGAAATAGGAATCATCAGAACTCAAGCCAGTTAACACTGGAGCAGGATGCAGGATCACTCCTACATCGGATCTTAAAAATAATTTACATTAATGACAGTCCCTAAAGAACAGTTCCAATGAGATGTACCTACAGAGATGCTCAGTAAAGAGGAATATGAGAAAACCCTCACAGAAGAGCTAAATGACTTCAAGTAGTATTCAAATGTAGAAACGGAAATCATAAGGAACATCATAACATGAAGTAGAAGACCCTCCAGACAAGCCCAGTAACTATTTTCTTTTAATATAACGCAGGGTGTTATTTACTGGAGAAAGACCTGGACACGTTCATGGACCATAATGTGAGATGCCTTAAAAATATGTACTTTAAAAAAAAAAAAAAACACTTTTAAAAATATATTTTTTTCCAAATGAAAAAAGTCTTTCTGGTATGGGCTGTGAAGCATTAAGTCTATCGTAAAAAAAATATATATACATAAAATACATCACTGTTAGGACAACTGGCATTCCTTTTATAGTCTGGTCACCTGTTTTCAGAGAAGGCTAATAAAAATTGAACAGAACAAGATGATCTTGAAAAAGGAGAGAGGAAGAGAGTAATTTATAATGGGATTCTGAAACAGTTCAGTTTTATGTAATGCAGTAATTTTTTTTATTTACTTTGCAACAGCTTTCCTGAAAAATCATAGGAGGAGGAGAAACCAATCTGGATTTGAGATGAAGTTGATAAATTTGTGAATGGGATTACAAAATATAATTGCCTGTGGCATCTGGAGAGTTTCAGGTCTGCAATGCTTATTCAATACTATTTATTTTTATTATAAGATATGGATAACTTCACTGTATCTCAGATTTAGCGCAATATATGCAGACAGCATAAAAGAAGAGAGTATTAAACATGTACACAGTTGACCATTTATTATCACAGACCCCACAAATGTGCAGCAATCTAAGATGCCACAGCCCTAGACTGAATCCTGAAGTGAAGTTGTCCAGAAAATTTTAACCATAAGCACTTCCAAAGCAAAAAGCAAACAAACCACAGTCTGCATCTCCTGCGCTCACGGAGAATGAGGGACAGGATCTCAGCCTGATCACTTATAAATCTACCCAGCAGCCAAATTATTTGCAAGTGCTCATAATATTCAGTAAACTATGCAAGAATTCTCAACCTTAGTGTTTTAGTTTCAAAATATTTTAATATTTTGTATTCATTTTTAAGTGTTTTTAAATGTTTGCATACAGTGAGATTTCTACAATTAAAAATAAAATTCTGAACTAATAAGCACAAGTTGGTTAGATTATGATAAATTTAGATTTCAAACGTAAACCTACAAATGTTGAAAAATTCAGAGCAGGCAACGTCTACCTCTCTTGACCTCTCATTCTAAAGATCCCTGAACATGAGGGGTCTGGTCTCCATTTCTTTCATCATTTCTTACTTCATTCATCATTCTTGCATCATGTTACCAAGTCAGCTTCAGTGACCTACCAAGCCAGAATTATCATATAACTTCCCAGCAACTGATTTTATGGCAACAAGCTATAATATATACTACGAAATAAATATTCAAGAACTATATTAATCAAGACAATTTTTATTTGCAGCAGATTACTAGGCCATCAATCCAGTGTATGGCTGTAATAAAGGATATATCACACAATTTATTGCATGGAAAAATAATAACTAGTCATTATCATCCACATTTCATGCGTAAGAAGCAAATTTTTATATATTACAATTTCAAACTATATGTTTTCTACTCAGATGCATTCAACCACAGTGCTCCATGGAGTCATCCTGTCTTCTCATTTGGCAATTTTACACGGCACTAAACTTCCTCTCTTGCAAATTTTAGCAGTCTATACAATATAGAAAATTGTACTGTTATTATCTTGAAATGGCAGAATTTACTTACACTTAATTTAAATATCTGACCTCTGTTGGCAATCAAGATATGCTATTTAATGGCTTATATCAGTGACCTTACTTCAGGCAATGCAAATGGATAACAATGAAATACATATTAACAAAGATACTATGAAAATCCCAAAGAAGAACTTGAAATTACTACTTCTTTACAGCCCCTTCCTAGCAAATGCTTATTGTTCTCTCGACTTAAAAAAATGAAAATCAAATCTCCCCTCCTAATCTCCATAAAACTTATGAATTCAGTTTCATCTGATCCTTAAAAGACAAATAATCAGTTTCTGAAATACTTACCATGACATCTCCTTATTATTGCACCTGAATTTAAAATCGTAACTATTGCAAATAATCCTGGAGTATTCTCCTGCTTCAAAGGAGAGTAAATGAATATTCTAGTTGCAGATTTTTTTTTCTAAACACAGCAGTACACCTAACGAATGCTTCACTTGATAAGATGCTGCAGGGAAATCTGTCCAAAACCAAATACTTAGTAAATATAGCCCAAAACGCACTGCAACGCAGAAGAAAAACACACACACACATATATTTTGGGAAAAAAAAGAACTATATTTAGCTTTTGGCAGAGCGCTATATCTCAGTAGCTGTGGGACAGGGTTATTTCACTTGAACTGATAGCACCAGAAACATCTTCTCTTGACAACTGACATTTAGAAATTTATTTTGTGCATGTAGTGATCTTTCATCTCTGTAACAATTCTTAGAGCCATGTTTTTAATCCATAAAAGGAAGCAATTTGACTTTTAAAAACACTTTTCTTCATCTAAAATTGCTTTTCTTAGTGTGTTTTTCAGTGCAAAACCAGACCTACTAAAGTTGCACCCAGGTTGCTGAAGTTATGTATTAAACAAATTGACTTAAATGTTCAAAAGTATCCAGCCAACTCCAGCTCTACAAAAATTGATTTGGGACAAAAGTACTGAAAGTCTGTTGTGCAAGCAAGGTGCTCAAGGGCTATGTGTGTTTCTGAGTATTTAAACAGTAGAGAACATGAAATCTTTTTTTTTGCTGTTCTGCCATGTGATACAGTACAGCTGAGATGAACTACACCACTCTTCTATTTGCCAACAGGATACAGGATTTAAAGAACAGTCACCATTATTTCTCATTTAAATACATTCTGGTTCTTCCATGTTTAGTCAAAAAAATCAGATGAAATCAGCCACTTTTGCATCCAATATATGTCTAGAATTGTCAACACAACTTCAGGTATTTTCCAAAATCTACAGAAACCTAAATAGCTCAGAAGATATTTGGCAAAGAGTGAGAGAGGAAGAAGAGCCAAGCAGCAGAGACTCCTCATGTGCTGGTGCAGATGATAAAAAAGGAAAACAAAAATGTCTAATGTCAACCAGAACCTGGGCTGAGCAAGAGAAGAGAAACCGGGCCCAGCTGCTGCAGTGAGGGGCATGCTAGCCAGGAGACTACTGTTAGACTACATTTAGTCAGCCTGATCTGTAATATTTGATTCCGTAGGTTTCTAGAAAGGTAGAAAAATGAGATAGTTGTTTATACGCACTGATATATCAATATCCAATGTTTTAGTTGGGACATAAAAAAACATTGATTTTGAGAACAAGAAAAAAAGGAAATATTACCCTGTTTTCACTAATAATACCAAATTTAATTGCTTTGGAAAATATTAGTTAAGAAACAAAATTGTCAAAACTGCATACCACTGCCATAGGTTTTTACTGAATTACCAATAATAGACACACTGAGTAGGACTGTTCTTGAAAAATTACTGCCGCCTTAAAGGGATTTAGTACAAACCAGAATGTCCGGCATAAAAGAAAATTGATCACTACTTACAGAGTGCTCAGAATGAACACAGTGCTTCACAGGTAAGCATTAACAGGGTTCCTTCCCTGTAAGACCTGATAATTGCACTCAAATGGGATGCCCCAGACAACAGTTAAGGCTGGTGGCAAGGAGCAGCAGGACTGCTACTGCCCGGATGGATGCGCAGAGCAGCGAGGGAGGCTGCCCCGCTCCCGGCAGGACTCGCAGCACACGCAGGAATCGCCCTCTGCTATCACTGTGCTGGCGCCACGGGTGCACTCAAAGGCGAGTGACCCACCTGCAATTTCCAGGGGGGCAATCGAGTTCAGAGCTATCAGACTCAATCCTTTTAATAAAACAGAACACTTAAGGAAAAGACAAGAATTCTATATTTGCATAGAATAATATCTATATATTATAATATATGCAATATTATTTTTATATATAATTTCATCTCAGGAAAAATGAATATAGTTACCAAAGACTTGTATTCAGTTTTTTGCTGTAGTATAACAGACTGAAGACTATTTAACGTACCAAACGAGATCAATGAGAAGACAAATAATCACCATCTGTATCAAGTACAGCGGAAGTACAATAACAATGAGATAAACAGTCAGAAACAAATGACAAGCAAGAAACTGAAATAATTCCCTGTCAAATATAGAATTGTTCTCCCAAAGGCCCTGAGATAGAGTAAGAAATACAATGGACACTTAGGGATAGCCGTCTGTCACTGACAGCATCATAAAATTGAAAAAAGAAAAAAAAAAAAAAAAAAAATCAAAAGCCAGGTAGGAGTTAATAGGTGGTCCAAAAGTGAAGTCAGGAATTCTTCGATGAAAATGCTGCAATAGAGAAAAAACAGAAAGATGCACGTTTGGGAAGAATGATTTAAGGGAGCAAGTGTTCTGCTTGTCAAAATGCATGATCATCCCTCCAAAAAAAGCAACAACAACAACGAAAACAATAAAAGAAGTTATAAATATAAGAGAAGAAACACAAAGCATAAAGGTAAAACCATCAAAATGGAGCAAAACCAAATCTTAGGCTTGAGCCATGAAACATTCATGTTGTTTGAGTAATTCCTGAATAAAAGCTATATAATGAAATTTACAATTGGTCCCAGTGTATTTACACAACACCTGGGTATGTCTGTTGCCGTAATTTGAAAACACAGTTTTATGGGCTATTTTCAAACATTTTTGATGTCTTACAGTAGTCTATAAGGAGTACTAACCAGAAAATCACTTAAAGTAATTAACCAGGAAAAGGAATATTTAGAAAGACAAGAAAAATATTACTTCTCTCTCCAGTTGCATTAATATAATAGGGTTTTGTTTTGTTTTAGGTACAACAGAGGTGTTAGAGTATCTGAAAGCTTTCAGACAATTAACAACTGGGAGTATTCTTAGCCACACATTAAGATGAAGAGTTATTCTTCTTTGGCATGAGGGAGAAAAAGCTATTTTTAAGCGTCCTCATTTCTGGTCTATGAGATCTGAGAAAAGGTGTCCACCCACATATAATAATATCACAGTGTATAAGAACAACCAGATCACCAAAATGGAAATGGAGCATTTCCATGAAATCATCCAAAGATCCTCAATGCTGTCACTTACAACAGTGGGTGCAAAGATTAGGGTCAAGGTTAATGCACATAGTTATAAACTTGATACACTCCCTATTTATTTATACAGCTTCCCCAGACAGCTCAACTTTTTCCCTAAGATCCAAGAGAAAAGCATTACAAGTGTTTTAGTTGAAAAAGGAAGACAGAGCACATATGCATGAAGAGAAACAATTAAATTACAAAGAGCATTCGATATTTTACTTGTCAGAAGAAAGGAACACCTATAGGGAGTGAAAAGGAACAAACCCAAGCTTGTAAAATTAGACAACTAATCACTTTATAGTGTGCCCTCATAAGCGTTTGTTCTCTTAATTATAGATCATCTGTTCCTATAATAGCTTCTATTTCTGCAACTAGGAATTCAGCAACATGAGACGCGTTGTTAACTATATGGATAGGCAAAATAAAATTGTAAAACAGGAACAAATCTGCATTACTGAAGCATGAGACTACCATAATTAAGAGTAATGCTATCAACTTCTTTCAACATAATAGCCATCTTACTACAGTATTTAAACATGTAATCTCATTAATGCTGTTGCTTTAAGCCATTCCATCTAAAATACACCTTGAAATATAAAACTTAAGGAAAAGTTGCAGCACAGTACTATTTTAATAGGCTTTTAAATAAGTCAGATCACAAATAACAGAAAATCAATGCTAGAGGAAGAAGGATGTGCAAATGACACTATATCTGTACTATTATTCATCTACCTGACACAGGAGAACAAGCTTTTTGGTCTAGGACTCCAGATTGTCTAATGTCAAAGAATTTCAATTCTATAATGGCAATATAACTTGTAAGGGGTAAAAGAGAAGCAACCAGTTGATTTGGATTACTGAAAATGAATTTCATAGTAATAAATTGAATCAGACACTGAATGTTTTGTTGTTCTAAAATTGCAAGGGCAAGTTGGTAAAAAAAAAAAAATAACTATTTGGGGAATCAAAATTAGTTGCAGTGATCAAAGTCATGCGGATATCTGCAATGTCCTTTCAGTCTGTTGCTATTTCTTTCTGAAAAGAAACATTGAGTATCAGTGAGCAAGTTTTCAATGACTTTTACACAGATTAATTGGAGACAAAGTGGTATTTTTGCTGAAAGCAAATCAGTGAGACAAAGAAGTACATTTAAATTAACCATAGGGAATAATATACATATATTTGGAGGCACATTCTTTGAAAATGTCATTTCTTTAGACTGTTTAAACATGTAATAAAGGTGGGTGAAACACTTCAGCTTCATTCAGAGTCTGCTTTGTAAGTTACATAAAGTGAGTCTAAATCTATTAATTGTAGCAGATGCAAAATTAGTGAAAGCTCATCCTTTACTTAGCACAGAACTGCCCTCATGTTCGTAAATACTGGCTTCAAGTGACAGTTATATTATGTAAAATTCTCCGTTGTAAGAATCCTGATAGAAGCCTCATTGTTTTTATTGGGTAATAAAATACAAGTCACTCCAGTGGAACCTTCAGAGGAAATTCTCTAATATATCATTAGTACAACCTCATAAACTAAATTGTTGATTTGAAGGGGTACAAGGCAAATTCTATTCGTTTCCTGTTGGATAATTTACACCTAAAATGAAAGAGAAGAAAAAAATAAAAAGAAAGAAAAAAGGAAAAAAAAAAAAAAAAAAAACCTTGACAATACTAAACCATTTATTTTTTTTTTAGTTTCAGATATTTCAGAAAGAAACACTCTAAATGCAACAACAATAGAAGTAAGAATAATTTTGTCATGAAAGCTCAAATACAATGATTCTAGACAACACTGACGATTTCTAGACCCACAAACACACAATAAATAAATAATAAATAATATTACACTATGAGATTATACACATCATCACATGCACATTTTAACAGGATTCCAAGATCCTAAAGGAGAGCTGGGAAACTGTCTCCAACTGCATCGTGGCCACAAGAGCTTCCCAGATGGCAAGGAGCAGATGGGGAAGTCGTGAGCGATCCTGGCAGCTCCCCGCGCACAGTACCTGAGCCCTGGGGAAGACCCGCTGTAGTTTGTATAAATCCACTTGAATCACAATGGTTTGGACCAAAGTCTCCCTTAAATATAATCCGGAAGGCAATTTGACACTCCTGCAGTTAAAACTGTGATGATACTTAACACAGGGATGTCACTCCTTGACTTTTTGAGAATGGAAAGTAGTATAGCCTTTCCAATTTGAGAGCAACTTCTTCAACATAAAACTAATCTTTTAAAGCACCCGCAAAATTGTCCACACCCATGTTTTATATGATGTAATATAAGAATCCAAAAAGTTATGCAAAGCATTTTATTCTCTTTAATAATCACATTTACACTCTCTGAGATACTGAAATACTGAAAATATGAAATACAAAAATATGAATCTCCCCCCAAAAAAGTGACTTTCTTTTTATTCCAGTACCAAAACCACTCTATTAGAAGGACTTCTCAGCAAATTTGAGGGACAAGGAGCGGATGATCCTCTGTTCCTCCCAATCCCAGCTATTCTGCAACTCAGTAAAATTTAGTTATATTTCTAAAAGTAAAGTCACATCTGGTTTTGATTAGTAGAGAAAAGCAAAAAAAACACCCACCACCCTAGCTGGATTATAGACACAAATACTATCCATAGGGGTATATATTTCTTATCTTGTATACAGTTATCACATTTCTGGATTTGAAAATGCATTTGCTTCTCCCGTTCACTATAAAATTTCTCCCCTTTTTCTACATTTCCACAGCACTTTTCAACTTTATCTTTCATATTGTCAATTAAATGGGAAGTACTTTTGTGAAACTTTCAATTTTTTAAATAAAAACAATGCAAAATATTTATAGGCTAATTGCTTCGACTAATTTAAAAATACTTTTTTAAAAAAGTAACATTCTCTCTGGAGCTCTCACATGCACACCCACACATTCTTTTCCAACAGCAGATAACAAAGAAAACCTCAGAAGCTACATAGGGATTTGTAATTCCCATTTTTTTAAACATCTCCAATCTACTGAATATCAGGGTTCACTCAGTATCTTCAGTTTGATGCATCATTTATTATACATTTTTATTTGCATCTTGGCTATGTTCCGTGTCAATTTAGGCAGTTTTTAGTTTTTATTTTTGCTAATAGCTTCTGGTTCATACTGTGACTCTTCTAGTATGTATTTTGGCCATAATTTCTAAATGTCTTTACAATACTTTTCCCAGTTGGATATCACTTAGTTTCTGCCTTCCCAGTAACAACTAAATATTTTGCATATACACATGCATGAAATTTGGGAGTCTTCCCTTATTTGTCAATACTACTAATTCAGTTTAATGTATGGGCAAAATCCTATAAATAAGCACACTCTGCCCCTCAACAAACAATCATAAAAGCTTTGTGTGCTCAGTGTATATCCCTACATTTTTCTGGTCCTGATCCCACCATTATGCAAGACCTGCATTTAATGCAGTTGTTTATGGCATCATATAGTTTTCTATCTCACAATTAAGAAACTACTACATACCCAGACACATTAATAACTTTCTCTCATTACCACACTGGAAATCATTCTTGTCAACACGGAGCATAATCTAACACTGGATTAATATAGTGGAAAATTGCTAATCATACAATAGCATTTCAATGTTTTTACTACATTAGCAAAAATGATTAAGAGTAAAATGCAAATAATAAATAAAACATGATTTTACAAGCAAGAAGAAAATTACAAGCAAAATGATGCGCAGAGAACGCTACTGTATCCAATAATATAAATATCAATTATGTTATGCTTCTGGCTAGAATATAAAATACTTCAGAATTGCTGGTAAACAGCATTTCTGCAAAATAAGATCTCCTATTTTGTTTCTTAAATAAAACTTTAGAAGTTATTATGGCCTTTTCTATAGCAATTGAAATTTGCAACAAAATGGGAAGTACTTTAAAGGTAAAAAACCATCTCCAATTTTCTAAACCTTTTTAAACACTGCACATAAGCAAGCTAGTAGTTCATTTCAAGTTTCAGCCAGGACATAACTACGTAATTTTAATCATCCCCTATAGCATATTTAGGCATTACACTTCTGATTTAATATGCACAAAATGCAAAAGACTAATGGGATCAAATTTCTGTTAACATCTACATAGTTTTTCTGAGTACTCTCTAGTGTCCTGAAACACTAATTTTTATTTCATAGCAGGCATTTCTATTGTAGTATGCAGGATCTAAAAATCATGATAAAACGTGAGATTTTCTCTTGTATCAGACTTCATTGTGAATACCTATTACAAAATATGAATGATTATAAATGGCTTTATCTAAATAATCAAACCATTACCTAAAAATTTAAAGAGTAAACTATATATATTGTGTACTGCATATATTTAGATCTTTCTGTAATTTCTTTTGACATAAATAATGCAAAAATCTTAAGACAACTGTAAGTAATACAACTTACATTATTTTTAACAGCAAGTAAGTGTTCTGCATTTATGTTTATAGACTAATGCAAGATGAGTTTAAAATACTCTGAATTAATGGCAGACTTAAGATTTCACTATAAACAGCTTTAACAAACAATTGAAGATAATGCTGCTTTAGACCTTTATTCTTTTTATTAAGGATATTTTTAAAGTATAGAAAGGAAATAAACACCGTGAAACATTTTGTTTTCTAAATTCCCAGACAATACTAATTAATAACATGGATTTTTTTATTATTTATATATATATATATACACTTTTTTTTTTTTCTTACTGACAGACTCTTTGCTTGATTTATGTTAAATTGCAGTACTAATTAGGTATGTTTCCACTTACACTGCTTTACTATACTTCACTGTGTTCTTCTGACTTGGAGTCCAATTGATATTTCTGGTACTCAATTACTGCTACAAATTAACTCAAATTCCACAAAACTCAAATTCCACAAATTCACTTTACATTGATCCCCATTCTTAAGGAAACATCGCCTCCTCATAGCTAATTTTACATTAGAGAAGATGGTGGACCAAAACTGCAACTAAATTTTAGTTAGTCTCTAACTAAATGATTTCTTAGTAAAAAATAGGCTGTCCCTGAAACCAAGTCATATTACAGAAAAATGTCTTTTTTTTGAACAGGCTTGAGGATACATGATTAAGATACACCTGTGATGAGGGAGACTTGAACATGCCCAATAGATCTTAGTGAGAGTGCGTTAAAAAATAGCAGCTGGGTGTTGTTAAAAAAATAGCATTCTGAATCTAGGTTTCCTGTAGCCAAGTGACTGTACAGACTATTCGAATATTACTTACCCTGGTATTGACTACCCCTTCAGCCTGCTATCCATTTCCTTCTTATACCTTTCTTAAAGAAAGGTTAAAGAAGTAAAACGCCTGCCTTCAACCAGAGGCACTTGCCCTCCCTCCCTTTCAGGGGAACAACTGTTTTTACCTTCAGGTCCAACTGTAGAGCTAAGCATTTTAGAGGTACCAAAAACTCTTTAATTTCACTTCTGCTGCCTTCTGCAGTCTTTTTCTGAACACTTTTCTATTTTCATCTTGCTCTACCCTTAAATTTGCAGTTATCTAAGTTATCTATATTATTTTACTCCATAAAAAGTGAGAAATGAAAAATGGCATTATCATAAACAGCTATTGAAAAGGCATCAACATTCAGGAGGATGGAAAAGCAGAAGAGATCTCAATAATCCAAACTTCAGAACAGAATGATAAAAAGACTCAAAGCAAATAGACACAAAGGTAAAATAATTTGTTATGATTTTCGTATACTATTTTCTCCTATTCCTCCACAGTTTGTTGAGGTGAAAGGGTACACCTCTTTTTAAAGCCGATACGTTTTAGCACTTTCTTCCTGCACAATAAAACATGGAGCACATCCACCAGGAGTAGTTATGTAGCTGTTACATGTACCTATGTGTGCTTCAGCATAGTTCTAAGCTGCCTAAAGTCACTGTTGATAAAGGTTTCTAACATATCATTCATTATTTTCTTCCTTTACATATCACCAGAACTTTATAGAAATCTGTCTCATATAAAAATGGTTGAAGCAAGTAGCAAAATAACCATTAAGCTTTTACATTTAATATACGTCTATGTATAAATTAACACCCAAAGATCTTGCTGACAGATTCAGAAGATAAATACTACATATCATGTTTTTTTATCAATGAAGACTGCTTTCTGACAGCCAGTGCTCCTGGGAGCAGTAATTTCCATCAGATTCCATTAGATTGTACTGCAAGAGGATAGGAAGGGAGAAGGAATCAAAGCATTTGTCTTATTCTTATTTCTGATACAATTTTGAACAAAGGCCTTAGGCAAAAGCAGGGCAAGCAACTGCTGTAAACCCTGGACACTTGTACCAACTTGGTAACTCCGAGGTTCCCTCTGGCAGAGAACTCTCAGAAAATAATCTGTCTTCCCAATTCAAGTATTTATGGCCACATATAACTATGGTATCTATACAAAATAAAGCTGTCAGTGCAAATCACACTTTCTCCCTCCACGCACCCTCCTCTACATTCTGGATTTATTGTCGCTGTTGAAAGTTTGCAAATGATTCAGAAGGCAGTAAGATCTGAGGTCACTAATTTCTTTTGGAAGAAAATTGTGGGCTGATCAGGAGGAAACATCAGGCCACAACCAGAAATAACATAAATGATCATAAAATACTTCGCTTTCCACTGAATTGACTCATTCGTCCTCTGTTAGGATATGTAAGTTGGAGTACATATTGATAAGTTCCTTCCCTCTGTCTCTGAACTTGACTCTCTCTTCCAGATTTTGCAGCTGTTATTTTTACTAGCTGCCCCGTTTCTAAAGACAACGGCTGTTGTGAAGGATCCTCACTGCGCAAGGAGAAGCCCCCACCCAGGTAGGCCAGGCAGCACAGGAAAGACTGGAATTTAGTACCCAGCTCTGGAGTCAGTTTCATTATGTAACGGAGAGCAAAGGTAGTGTCGAGAGCATTAGAAATGAGGCTCTCATCTCAGCTTCCAGTTGCCATATTCTGGACCTGACAGCACTGTTTTATGCCTTAGGTATTTTCCGAGTAATGCTTGTTGGAGTAAACAGGCCTGCAAGTCCCAAAAGCAAGATCTGTTACCACCAAAATAACAGTCCAGACTGCTGTCAATAGAAGGCAGTTTAAAAGCTCTCTCCTGGGCTGAGGAATATCACAAACCCTGTTCCATTTTTAACAAACTGAGGTATTTTGGTTTAATTTACTTACTTTACTCTTAGCAAAGATTTCATCCTTCTGTTGGCATTATTTCTACACTGACGGAGTTCAGCTTTTCATTCACAGTCAGATTTCTCATAGGCTTTTAGACAGTGCTCTCCATGTGTACTTGAAGGAGACATACAACTATTTCATGTCTGCATGCTGACAAAATTTGATAAACTCCTATCATTTCACATGAATTCTAACCACCATGAAGAAGAAAAGAGCGGTCTGCAAGACTATCCTAAAAAACATCTCATGGAACAAAGTTTTATGGAACTTCCCGTAAAAACAGCTACCAAGCTTAGATCACTGCCAGCGACAGTAGCAGTACTTGGATCTCTGAGCTGTAGGCCAGATAATCAACATGATTCTGGAAAGGCTGCCTCTCTCTCTTCATTACTCTTTTGATTGCACCCATAATAATAAGGTCTGTTAAAAAGAGTGCTCATCAGCCATCAAGCATCTATCAAAGCCAACCTGACCAAAGAACCAAGTCAAACTGGTCTGTGATACTGGCAGAAGATGGGTGTTTTGGGAATTCTTCTTCAACCCACTTACACACATTCCTCAGAAGTCAAAAGCTATATTTTCATTGGCCTATATATGTAAGTATTGATCAGAATTATAAGTTGTAATTGCATGCTGTAAAATGGCAAATGACAGTAATGTGGACAATGCCTACAGATTGGGCATAAACCTACATAGCAGGGTGGACCTATAACCTACTACAAACACTCACGAACGTATTCCAAAGACAAAGCAGTAAAACAAGTTTTGAACATAATTACAAGGTTCTGCATTATATTTCTATCATGATAAACTAATATTATCTCATTTTTTAAATAAGAGAAAGATATACTAATTTAGCAAAGCCAAATTCAAAACCTAGTAGTACAAACTCTGACAAGCAACCACATGGATTGAGCCCAAAGAACTGAAATAGAGAAAAGTGATTTTAGACAAGCCTGTGAAAATAATAAATGTGCAAGAAAAAAAAAAAATATTTAAACTTTCTGATGAAAGTGTATGTGTCCAGAAATAGTACATGAACTGCAATATCTTCACAGAGTCCTAGGCTAACAGTAAGATTTTCAGTAACCTCATGAAAAAAATGGTGCTTTTATAATAGAAAATATTCTACAGATGTGCAAGAAATTCCTTATAACTCAGTCTTTACTATCCACTGTATCATAAATTGCTAAAGACATAGCTATGTGTAGTTATGTAGCTTACTGAGCTACTAAGGATAAAAGGGCTCCTTGGCTTCCAAGGCCCAAGGAGCAGGTCAAACTAAGATCAGTGGAGCACAGGGATTTATCCTGTCTTCTGAGACTGTCAAATCAAGCAGTCATTCTCCCTCCAGTATCAACTGATAGGAAGAAGTTTACTAAATATCATTGAATTTGCGGAGGGTTATCAGCCACTAGTTGCACGCACTTTGCTGTGAAAGGTTCTGACAAAGTCCCATGGCCACTCAGAGCAAGAAGGCTGGAGGGTTCACAGCTCGGCACCATGGGGATGCTGTTCTCTATCTAGCCTGGTGATACTTCCAGTTCATTTCTCCAGAATGTATCCCAGCCCGCACCACTGTGTTACCAAAAAAACTCCAATGTTCTCAGACTGAGCATAAACTAGGAAACACAGCAATGCATCTCATGTATAGCATGGTCCACAAATTAGAGGTGCAAACAGTGCAAGGGAAACCCAAAACCCAATGAGGTTTAGGTCAACTCTTTCAGTTGAACATGAGCTTAGGTGCTGTGTTTGAAAAAAGTGACAAATGTTACAGCTCCAAAATATGTCGCTAACACAGTCAAGCAGGCACAGAAGCCGAATCGAGCAGCAAGCATCTGAATTTCACAGCCTAAGGGTTGTTCCCAGGAGGAGCCAACAGCTGCCATTTGTAGTGTCTTCTGATTTCATACGGTGATTGATGTTTGACGACTCTGGAACATGGAAGCAGTTTTTTAATCATTTAAACAAATTAGAATTTTGGATGAATGTACAAAGGCTGCATACAGACTCCAAAGCACATAAAACACATCAAAAAGAAGAGTTTGAATGTTCTGTTTGAAGAATTTAAGGAAATTGTGAATGTACATTCTTTTCCGCCAGAAAAGATCGTTCAGCTGCCTGTTTCTCCAAAGTGATTTTGGATGTTCTACATTTCAGTCCTAGTGAAGATGCTATCCAGGGGCAAAAACACGAATAAATAAGTGGATGTGGTTCTGGTCCATCAAATTACAAGTCCACTTGGGCAGCAGTCAACTATTCACGCCCATGCCAAAGTGACATGCCTGGGATAAGCGATAGGGATATCTCACAATGCTTAAACAGTCAGCACCCGGCAGTGTCTAATTGACACTGTCTAATTAACAAGGCAACAGATTATGACAACTGGCATTGGAAGATATTTGGGAAATGGAAAAAAAAATGCTAAAACTCTTCAGAACTTAGCTTTCTGACCATGCTGACATGCAGCAAAAATACGTTCACAGGTCTATGTATGTACACAGGGAGTTGTAAACTGCAATACCAGAATGTTGCCAGGGTCACTGTGCAGGAAAGGCCTCATTATCAGGAACCTGAGAAAGGGATTTCCTTCAGCACACTGCTGCGTAACTTGCTCCCATCATGTACTTCCAAGCTTTATGAACAAAGTGTCAAATGCCAGCAATAGGCCGTAAGAAGTATGGGCTTCCTTCTCAATACTGAAAGTCAGAGAACTAACCTTTGGGACCCAAGGGAAACTTGCTTAGAATGATTCAGAGTTTACCAGGGTGGAAATGTGGTTCTGATAAGTTTTGGAACGGCTTCTGGCAGCCATAAGACTTTCTAACTGAGAGCAGTGCTGAAGGTCTGTCGATCTTCTCTAGGCTTTTAAAAAAATCTAGAAAGGTCTCAAACACGCTACAGAATATTTCTAATATTTATACCAAATCAGTTAAGTCATCATATCTAAATTTCCCAACTTGCATGTAATCTTCCTAGGGTAAAGTCCATCTGTCTTGTCCAAAGTGATGCCCTGTTTACAAGATTTTTACTTTTTAAAAATCAAATTACAAGTATCTATTATAAATAAATTCATAGCTTTAAAAATTATTTTCAGATTAAAGATGACCAGTAGACAATATTTTTAATTTCAGATCAAATTAGAGTAATCACATAAGTAATATATAACTAAGAGGAAAAATATAAAAAAATCCAAGTCTATCACTTATGTCTCTCTTTAGAAACAACCATGAATGAGTTTCAATAAAGCTTTTTTACTGAAACATCAAACTGCAAGAGTTTTTTTTTTCACAAAAAAATCATATAACCACAGATAACAAAACCATACAATAAAATAACAATAAGTATTGCAGAAGACTATGAAGTCAATACTATTTTCTGAGATGATATTATAACAATTCCTGTGAAGTCCTAAGAGTATCTGAATGAAGTCTTCAAAAATTGTATCTTAAGATGTTTCCCCTTATCTCCCACTACTACAAATTCAACGTGAAACGTGTCAAGCTACATTCTTCCAAGTTTACACTACATTGCTAGTAATGACAAATATGCAATAGGAGTTTTACAATTTTTTTCAAGGATGAATGAGACAGAATAGAGCTCTCTATAATGACTAAATTAGATTCACAGCATAGCAGGGCTGTTAAAAGAAAATAAGCTAGAAACGGGAGAAACTAAGAGGAACTATACTGAGCATGAAGCACGTGTCATGCTTTACACGCCCTTGCAGAAGAAACAAAAGGAACTTGTGCCGCATTTGTGGACAAGTTTGCGTTGTTATTTAAAATTCAAGTTGTAAAATGCCATTAGGTTAGACTTGCAATCTAAGATCAACACTCGAGTTGAATAAAGTTTCAGAGACTGTACTTCTTATAGTTCTAAACCCAGCAAACTCAAAATAATAATAATAAAAAGTGTGCAAATATGGCTTGGTCAGTAATACATGCCCTGTCTGCACATGCAAACTATCTGTTTTAGATGCTTTGAAGTCACCAGCATTACTACTAAAAGAAATCAAAAATAAAACACTAAAGAAAAAAGAAAAAAAAAAAAAAAACAAAAAAAACAATACTTTTTATACTTTTTTTCCTCCCTTCTTCCAGATCAGTCCCTGTGGCTAGACAGGCACACAGGCTTAATTAAAATTACAGAAAGACTGAGGAGCAGTAAAATACTGTATTCACAAATCTGAATTTAGTTCGTTGGCAGAACTCTAAAACATTACATTATTTATGAACTGTATGCAGTTACATGTATGCATATTTTATAGATTTAATATAATGGATCCAATCGTTTGGAGGGATTGTAAGAGCTCAGATTAAAGCAAGATGTCACATATCATATTAGATATAAAGCCAAAATTTAATGAGACAAGTAAAGGTCAGAGTAGCAGCATTTTGCAATTTCAACTAGATACCCCCACTTCTCCCTGTTCATGAGCATCCCTGGTAACTTCAACTTTAAAAACAACGTAAAACAATACATCTCTATGAAAAGATAATTCAAACGCCAAGATCACCAAGCAGGAAAGTTAATTTCTAAAATAGAAACTAACGTTTAAGTTATAGCAATTCAGTTTCTCATCTCCACTACTCATTTTCCAATGCATCATTAAGCAATTCTCAGCAATTAATGTCTGATAAATTAAAGTCTGATCCAGCAAAGTTGGAAATTATTGAAACTCCTTAACCAGTTAATTAAGCTCTTCAGTAGCTAAATTCCTTAAACAAGACAGACACAAAGGGCACAGATTAAGAGAGAATCTTAAAATTACAATGTTTAGAAATAAAATGGAAAAACGGTCCCTCATACACAAAAAAAATCACATATTTATAAATCAGGACATCTTCAGAAGAAAACCCTCTAGGGTTAACCTTCCTACCCTCTGCCCGTTCCTTTTGGCCTGTCTCTCTCTAGACTCATTTTCTTCCACTCAATACTAAAATGTAAGAGGAAAAGACATTTACCTCAACTAGGTTTCTCCTTAAAGCTTTAGGAGTACCCAGTGTGTTCTGGTTACCCATCTTTTCTTTTCCAGCGTAACTAGTTTGCACCCAAGAACGATGAAAGTGGAAAATGAAAAGCAGATTAGTAAATACGTAACAAGGATGGATCCTGAGACACAGCACGAGAGCAAAACTGTGATTTTTATACTGCAATACCCTTTTTCTCCTTCCTGAGAAGTAACTTCCTGTTCTTTGGTACAAATTATTTCATCCTCCCAAGCTCCCTTCTACACAGGCTCTTTTCTGTCTCCGTCTTCCTCACTTGCTTCTGTCAGTATTTCTCTCATCATATGAATTAATATTTCCAAGACATAATTCGCTGTTAGTTTAAGCTCATTAAAGCCAGACTAAACTGCAATCTCACTTCTTTTATCTTCTCCCTCTAACGCGTGTTACTGTCATTTCTAGAATACATCCGTCACTTTTGTCCCCTCCTCCTTCCCAACATGAGGTAGGTCAAAACAAAATCATTTCAACTTCCTCCCTCTTTCAAGATCAGCATATGCTTAGAAGACTTGAGCATAAACATCCTAGTCTCATTGGCTTTAGTGCGTGCTCTTCATTGCTTCTGTATTGCTCTTGGTACTCCTCTTCACCTTTTTCAAACATTTAAAAAATGTATTACAGTTCTTTAAATACACTTATGAAAAACAATAAAGTATGTTAGAGTTACTGATGCTTTATCACTTATAATCTTCCACCCTCCTAATTTGCAACTCAGTAGTGATCTGGAATTCTCATAGCTCCCACATAATACGCACTTTGGACTCAGCATTGTGACTGCCGCCCTGCCTGCGGGCACAGCTCCCCTCTGCAGCGTGCCCTGCACTCGACTTCTATTCTACTGCAAGACAAAAACGTCGAGTTTCTCTTTAGTACCTTGCCTGTCAAATTCTTACTTCAAAGGCTGTACTTCAGATCTTTCTCTTCCATTAACACTGCTACAAAAATCTAAATAATTCTACTTTTCACCACCTGACTGTGCTTCTAGTTAATATTTTGTACCCTAAAATCTTCATTTCCACTACAGTTGATTCTGTTTTAAACTTCTAGTTCCAAAGCACATGGCTTAAGTTTCATTTTCTCCTGTTTTCTTTCAACTCGCAGCTTCTTCCCATTGGTTTCTCAATTTTGTCCTGCATGATAAACAAAATATTTCTAAGCCTTTCCATTTATCTTAATTTTTTTTTTTTTTTAGAAGTTGGCTAATCTGTTTATAAGAGTGGAGATACAGTCTTTGCTGAGTAGATCTCATCACCTTAACAGACAGAACAGAAAAACATTGAGAGAAATATCTGAAATACACAAGAACATGTGACAGGGCTAAGAATCACCATACACCAACCAAGCATGCTCATTAGTTTCCTTTTTTTCCCTTTTTAACAGAGAAAATACCGTAAATTCCACCACCCCTTCTGCCTTTGCATATTTATGTTTCAGCATAGCGTTATTCTTCTGACCCATAAGGATACAGATCATTGGAAACATAATTGAATGATCCTATTTATCAACTGCTTCTTAATTTTTTTTATCCTAATCATTTTATTAATTGGTCTCCAATTTTCCTATAATACATCTTAATAAAATGCTCTTTCCACTTAAAAAATGACTTTTAAGGAAGCAGTTGCCAGCCTTTAGAGGCTTCATTTGATTTTTCATTTGCAACCATTTTACTTGAACACTTGTATTTCATTACAGTCGGTATCCCAAGGATGCCTCTACTCTCAAGGATTTTCAAACTCTCAAAACTGGAACAATCTGAGTTGATACCTCTCGCAGCTGTTAGCATATTTTTCTAAGCCCTTATGTTCCCAAGTAACATTACTTGAGAAATTTATAAAAGCAAACATCTCAGAACAATATTGTTGAAAATATTCTTTCAGAATTTCTAGTTTTTAATGTGTAAATTTCAACTTCCCCCATCCTCCATTCTTTTCTTTGCTAAAACTTGCAGAGTAAAGAATTTACTTATTTGAAGATTTACAGAATTTCCTTCTTTTTTCTCTCACGTCTCTCTTCTAAAGTCTCTTATTGATATTATGTTATTCATAGAAAACTGTTTGAAGTTTCAGTCCTACTTGAAACAAAACCTCAGCAATTGCAACCTTTCTGGAGACAAATTCAATTCCAGATGTCAACTAGAGCTGAATGAGGTTCCCAGCTCAAAATGATAGCAAATGAAAAAGTTTCAAATCATATCGGCGTAAGAAAAGAGCATCGATACAGAAGACCCTGTGCTTCATTGCTTCAAACTTCCTTCCTCTCCTTCACTCATATTTATGCCCTGTGCACTTTACAGCCTTATTATTTACCAACACTACAAAATTAAAAGACATCCAAATACTGGAAATAATGAATAAACTACTTGAGAAGAGATGGAGATAAAAATCACAGGCTCTTTGAAGGCTGCCAAGTTTAGCAACTCATATAGGTTACGAAATGCCCTCGCTCCTGTACCTCTGAAATCTAGAGGCAGAAATGGAAGACCATCATGACTCTGAACTAATAAACAACTGGAGAACTCTAAATATTTGACCTCTAAGCAACCATTAGGAATGCAAACAACAGGCTTACACCATGACACCATGCCCACAAGTCAAGCACTAGTGGTTCTAATGCAGAATAAATACAACGAAATACAGAGTAAATACCACGATATGCTTTCCAGCTCGCCTGAAGAGTGCTGTCTTTTTTTTTCCCCCTATTACTGGAACCAAAAACTGTAATGTAATATATATATTTATGCACACCCATATATATATTGCTGTATTTAAACAACAGTCCCATTTGGAGTTAGAATGTCATATAAAACAAAACATGTACTTTCAATTTCTCTCCATTTTGAAATATCCAAAATATTCTCTTTGATTCAGGATTTAAGAAACACGCATAACTTAGTATAAAAAGCAACCATTTTTTCTTATGGATGCTTGTAGCCACTGGGAAGACATTTAAATGGCTCTGCTGTTTACCTCACGGCCTCCCTGCCCTATATTCTGTTCTCCATCCCAGCTATAAACATCATGACTCATCTTCAGTAACTTGAATCCAACTCTTTAGTATAAAAAAAACAATGATTATTGCTATAATAGGGGGAAACATGGTTAAATTATAACTTAATTTCTTCCAAATATTCATTTAATGAAATCTGGCAATGAGTTATAATTATATAGGGTATCTGGATGTTAATAAACCAGCATCATTAAGAAAAGATTATAAATACAGTTGCAGTTTTACCCTCCTAAATGTAGTATTTATATAGCTATCACACCATCCAAAAATATACATCCAAGAATATACTTAGTATTGTGATAAAACACCTACTTTAGTTATACATATATATAAAAAAATTAAATGAATGCAGTTCATTACTGTTCTCCATCATATTCACAGCCAAAAAAAACCTAAAACACAATCCTTCTATTAAGAAGAGTTTTACAGTTTCATGAACAAATTTTCATGCTGCTACAGGATAAACGCAGTTAGAATCACAGAGCAACGCGATCCCTCACTGTAGCCCTTTGAGCATATCTAGCTCCATCTGCCTTGAAACTTATTCAAATAGAAATTATGTTAAAAGAATAAAAAGCAAAACCTCAAAACAAATCATGTCCAAAAAACACCCAGACATCCTGTGGACAGCAAAATTGCAAGTACCCATAAAGAAACACATCAAGTCATACAGAGCATCAATTTGATTCAGAGTCAACACTTTGAGCATTTTGTACCAAGAGCTATTTTTAAGGAAGAACAAACCTGGGCCACTTTAACGGAATTTTGAGTAGAGCCACCAGCATGATATTCTACTTTGAACTTTTTCACAAGTTCTTCAAATCTGTTAAAAGAAAAAAAGTGGGAAGTGAGGAAAAAAAGTTAAATTCTGCATTTTTTTTTTGCTAAAGAAAATACCAACATTTATTTAGACTGTGTCCAAATTACAATGCAAAAGTGTGCGACATCAGCTTGAGTCCTTCACCTTACAGAATAGCATTTAAATAACAAATACATACGATCTGAAGCTTGATTGCAATTAACTATTGAATAAAATATATTCTTGTAAGTAAAAATATATAAACAAAGATATTGAGATCAATACCACCCAAGTAAGTCTAGAAACAGTATGTCAAGTTCAGTGAAAACACAAAGGTGACCCAGAACACATTTCCAAATCAACCAAACCCAAGCAATTGTGCCATGTTTCAAGTTGACATTAAAAAAAAAAATGCATTGTGTCAAATGACCAACTTTTATGACCAAATCTACTCGTAACGTGAGAAGAGACAGAAAACACAGTATCCGTGGATAAGCTTTCAAATCTCTCATGTTGCTCTGTAAACACATTTCCAAAACATAAACGTTTTGGAAATGTATGCTGTTTCCAAAACATTTATTTCACTTTGCGAAGCCTATTTCAAAGGTTTGAAAAGGAAACCCTTTTCTATGACAAAAATAGTAAAGACGTATTTTCAGAGACAACATCAGCTTTTATTTTAGAAGACAGTGATGAGTTTAATAACATGTAGTTAAGCAGTTTGCCTGTTTATTTAGCTATCAGTAAGATACAAAAATGGACTTGTCAAAGACAGACAGAAAAAACAGTACAGGTTGACTTTTTCATTGCAGAAAGGTCAAAATAGGGTCAGTGAAAAAGTCAAAGCGGTACTTTAATTAGGTACAGACTTAAAAAAGAAAAAAAAAAGAAAAGAAAAGTTAAAAGCCTAGTGCTAAGATCTAACAGTGATCCTACTTTAAGGGACCAACGATACAGTAGTTTTACAAGTGATTTACAGAAATACAGTATCTGTATGGAAACTCTGTTTCCATTTGGGGGATTTTTACTTGAGGCTTCTTAAGGGACTGGTTTGCTCTACAGGAATGTCCTTTGGAAACTTAATTGAAGACCTTTCGCCGTGGGATACTATTGCTCTGGCAGCAAACGGGGGTCTTGACCAGCCGCCTTTTCCTCCATCATTAGTAAACACTGGCCAGACTTGTGACATCCTAAATAAGCTGTTCCCATGAGCAGGTGGGCTCCACAAGGGCCATTATTAAAACTTTTTATTAATTCCTCTCCCTTCCCCCAACACAGGCACCTTAGAGATTCAATGGCAATTTTGCTATTGCCTCTGCTACATGTTCTGAAGGTATCAAGTAATAGTATCGAAAAAGTTTCAGTGACTTTTTATGGTCCACTATCATTTATACTCTTCTTTTAAACAAAGCTAATTGGCCTCAGAATTTGACACAGCGTCTCACAGTACAATTCAGATTTTTAAACATTACTTCTTACGTCTCGTATGGTACAGAGCAAAATTTCAAAGATTTTAGGTTCACATATCTGAAAATGTTTGTTTTCTATCTATTTTATCCTTTCTAACCTCTAAATACAAATATGGTACTTCTACAATTTCAAGGACAAAGGTTAAAGAGTTTGGTTTTTGAATTTTAGCTCGTCATTTATCTGAAGTGGGATGAAGGAAGGAGAAAGGGGCATCTGCAGAACTGTGAACTCCAATATGTGCTTCTCTTCCAAATGACTCGTCTATGTATTGAAAACATATTGGAAAGAAGTTGAGGACAATTTATGCACACTATCTGCTACCATATATTTGGGTTTGTCAACTTATTGCTGAAAGACGGCATGGAGTCGGGGAACAAAAACATAGGAAAAAAAAAATTAAAATCCCACAAAATAATTTCACTATTTAAAAAATAATAATCAAAAAAAGAGCCAAGCAATTTAGCACCACCTCACCCTCAAGACTGCTTGCATCTAACTCCTGCATTTCACAGTAAAATGGCAGCTTTCATAGTATATTACTAGGTCTCCACATTAAAACAAATATTTAAAGGAAATATCTATTTTCATATTCGGCATGAAACTTTAGGGTTAAGCCCACCTAGGCTGAGTTGCATAAGGGACTTTTCCTTTTCTATGAAGCATTTCAGACTTCTGTCCACAGCATCTCAACAACTTTTTACCTAGTCACAGGCTACAGAAAAAAAAAAAAAAAAAAATCAAGTGAAGCTTCAGCTCCAGCAAGGCAGCCGTGGAAACAGCAGGGACGCGGTGCTCCAGCACCGCCTCACGCCATCAGGTTTTAAACTCACTGCAGAAACGAGTGAATTAGAAAGCAGGGCAAACAGCAGAGCCTGTGGTCTTGGAAGGAAGTACTTTTGCAGGCACGCTCAAAGGTTTACTGTATAAATTCACTGGCACGTTTGGGGTTTAAAATGACCTCAAGGTCATCTCTAATTAATAGCACAGATTTGTCTTTAAAGTCATTTAAAGTAATTTCAGATTTTCACCGTTAGCAATGAAGCTTGCTCATTTAGACAGACTTATTTTGTTTCAACATACTTTAATGTCTTCAACCTAGAAATTTTCTAAAACAGACTGACACATCTATTTCAGATAGAGGGGGAACAAAATGAACTCTGTCTGCTTATTCTCCCATGTAAACAAGGGCTTTTGGGACAGATCTGTCAGAGCGACTTGCTTATTTAAATGGTTTTGCTTTTCAATACTGTTTTAATATTAAGAGCATTTTCATTTCTACAGTGCTTTCTTTTAAAAACATCTGAATAATGACTACTCACCCTAGCAAACTACCGATGGGCAGGCTATTAGAAAGAACCAAGCACTAAATTACTGCATATGCTTTTCACAGCTATCCACACTACTAATTATCCACCAATTCCATGTCAAGCAATTGAAACCCAAACGATAGCAAGTAGATGAGAAGGGGGGAAAAAAAAAAAAAAAAAAAAAAACCAGCAACAAGTCTCATTACAATTGCTTCTCAAGCAAAGACATACAAAACCATCATGAACCAAGTCAGTATTTTGGCAATATTTTCCCTTTAGTTGACTTTTTTTTTTTTTTTTAATTTTGAGTATACCACCCACACAGTTATTCTGTTTTTTTTTGTTGTTTGTTTGCTTGTTTGTTTGTTGGGGGTTTTTTTGGTATATTAAGCATGTTTGTTGCTATTTTACTTCATTTACCTTAAAGCATGTAGGGTTTCAATTGCCCATGTTATTTAGTGGCACGTTATACTTTGCATTAGCATACAGTACTACATGACACACTTCGTCATCTGGGTTTAGAATTCTAACATATACTTCATCTTATAGTCAAAATTAAGAAAACATGAAAAGATTGCTGGCTGAACTTAGAAAAAAATACCAAACTAAAACTAGAAGTAATAACTTAAAAGCACTGTCCTTTAAATCAAGATTTCAAGGTGACAGCTGATATAATCTAAAAAATAGCCTCCACAAATTATTCTACAATTATATAGTGGAATAAGGCAAACTGCAGCCTACCTTTCACTATTTCAAACTGAACATTAAATTCTTAAATAATTTCTTTGAATCAAGGCTGTCACTCAACACCTCCAAGGGGCTGTTACATAAAATATTATGAGAGTTCAGACAAATGCAAGGTAATATTGCTGACCATTTGCCACATTGTATCCAAAGGAGGATATAAATTGTGCTGTTTAATCCAAAAGAGTATAGTAACTACCCTGCTTTGCAACGTAACGACAAAACTAAAATATCATTTTTTTCTTTAGGAATTGAACACTGATGGGCTTTTTTCAAAATGTCAGCAGAAGACAGGAGAATACCGCCTGCCATTGCCTGACCCGCAGAGAGAAGATTCTCCCATTCCAGCATCTCGCCCGAAACACATGCTGCGCTTTTATAAAACTCCTCATTTTAAAGGGGGAAGTTCAACTGTGGAAGCTGCTCCGAGGCCAGCGTGCACCAAGCAGAGCTTCTGCGTGTGCTCCAGGGGCGAGCGAGCTGTTCTCACACTTGGGAGAATTCAAGAAAATTCAAACCTTATGAGCTAGGCTGAAGTATAATAATACAGGTCCTGCAGGTGATGGTCTTCCCAAGTATTTCTGAAGGACTTGTTATACCCGGGAACTGTGACCCTTCTGTTGACCTAGCAGCATACCAGTACCTTAAAGAACAGAATAATAAATCCGACCATCAGCACTATACAGAGGGCCACTACTTTTGGCACCATGAATTTGTTGCCTGTATTACAGCATATTTCAACAGAAGCAAGGCTGCATTTACAGCCGCATACATTTTCAGCTGGGGCACTTGCTCATCGGCCTCAGCATTGCCCAAAGCTATGCTTGTGTTCTGCTCAGTTGCACTGAGCAGTTGCACTTTGCCTTTTTTTCCCTCCTCTTTCTATTTAATTGCAGGATTGACTGCTAATTGAACTTGTTAGGGAACTGTAAGTCTTCTCAATATCCTCACTTTTGAGAGAATCAATGCTTTGTTAAAAAGTATGGAAATGTGTTTTCTTAGAAGTAATCCATTTCATAAAATAATTCATATAGGAGTAAATTTTCACCAATTCTTAACAGTATAAAGAGCAGAGGCCTATATTAAAAGGCACTTTGGAGGGGATGCCTGCATCTTGCACGCTCCTCTCGCAGACGTCGTGCCGTTGCCTCAACCCAAGGCAGCCGCTTGAGTCTCCCCAGGACCTTCTCCCTTCACGCTCCTTTCTGCTCTGCTGGTGGCTTCACACACCCCATTCCCACTCCAACCATGCACAGTTGGAGCATGACTGGGAATACCCGCCGGCCCCTCTGCAGCCTGAGCACTGCCACTGCACTCCTGCAGCAGCGCCCTTCCCCGGGAACCTGCTCTACACCCACAGTCTGGGGCTTTGCTAACCAGGGGCTACCTGCTTGGCCTCAGCACCAAACACAATCACGTTTGGCCCACGATGGTTTAGAAACCAAACTGACAGTCAAAATAAGCACATAAACTGTCCCTTACTACTATACTCAGACATCATAAGGAAAAAGGGGAACAGTCAGAGAAATAAAGCAATTCTGTTAAGTTTTTGGACACAAATTATATTTGATTACACACACACACACACACACACACACACAAAATAGCCAAGTAAACCGCCCTCCCCCCCAACNGAAATAAAGTAATTCTGTTAAGTTTTTGGACACACACACACACAAAATAGCCAAGTAAACTGCCCTCCCCCCCAACACACAGAACAAAACTCCTCAAACTCAAAAAAGCTCCTTTTCAAGAGTAAAATGGCCTTAAAATATCAAAATCTAACACTCTCATATATAGACCGCACCAAGAGAAACCACTTCTGACGCAGAGTCAGAAGCTACTTATCTGCAAGAAGTAAAGAAACAATCTCTTGTTTTGCAGCAGAGTGTGTTGCCCTGGGTATCTTCTGATATATCTGCTTATTACCTAAGATCTACTCAATAGCATACATCAGCAGGGAGCTACGCGTTAAGAATCAGCTGCCAAAACCAGAGAGAGAGCAAGGGGGAAAAAACAACTTGTGCCCTTTTTGCTTCTGGATGCTGGATAATGACAGCCTAAGCTTGAGACAAAAATCTGTTTTTTTTGTATAATAATAATAATAATACAGTATTTCCAGTGGATTATGCACTTTGGTTTGCTAGTACAAAAACCTTCAATAAATACTTAGATAGCTTAAATACTCAGAAAAGTGTTTCAAGTTGCAGACATAAGCCTGCAAATGCTTTGGAGGTGAGCTGGGAATGGGAAGGCAGGTTTTCTGGAAACTTCCAGAGGGGAAGTTAACAAGAACTGGGTGCACTTTCAAGACATTATTTTTAATTAAATTTTAATTAAAGAATTGTAATTAAAGACGATTCTGACACCCTTCCCAGATACTCATTTCTAGTTGCAAGAAGAGGTCACATTAAGACAGGGCTTTAAGTCACATGTTCGGCTATGTGGAGTACTCGGCTAATATACTGATGAATTCATGTTTGATCCTTTTAATTGCATTTCTTTAAAAAAGATCCACTTAAATCTTCAAGATAAGTAACCTGTAACATGCCTATGAAATCACTCTGTAAATTAAAAGCAAATCATGTAAGAATGCAAATATTTTATACAACCTACTTCAATAATGCAAAAAATATCTCAGCAAAGCTACATAAAAAGTATCCAATTCTACCTCCAATTTTTAAAGAAAACGCTCCAGGAATGAATCAACAAAACAATGAAATGATGCCAGCCGCGGGACCCGAGCGCCCTGCAGAAGAAGTGGGGCTGCTGCCCGTCACCTTGGCAGGGGCCTCCGAGCCAGGGCCGGCGCCCGAGCGCGCTGGGGCCCCATCCCACCCAGCGCAGCTCCAGGAGGGAAGCTGGAGCCCTCGGAATTTTGGTCCCAAATGAAATTATTAACTCTGCTTTAAGAAAAAGATCCAGTCTCAAGAGATTCAAGCATTCTATTACCTAAGACACAATTGATATCTAAAGAGAAATTAAGGAGAGGCACTATTTCAAGATGCGGTGAAAAAGAAAAGTAATTCATACTTTTAACTCTAAAGAGCTTTTCTAATTTCTCCTTCTCAGTTGCACAACTCAATGCTCAAAGCTCAAAACCTAAGACAGTTATATATATATGAATTATTTCATCCTTAGTCTTTTGACATATACGCAGTCAAGGCTGAGATGCAGATGTAATGGGCTGCACGGCCTTGGAGAAATGAGGTACAGCCACCAAGGTACATGAGAAAACTTTTTAACAGCTGCTTGGCAATGATTGACTTTACCCAGAGCAAGTTCTCCTCCTTATTAGCTTGGCACAGAATTAAAGCGTTTGAAAACGGATAGGGAGTAGAGGGGAAGAATAAAAAATGCAAAAAAAAAAAAAATGTTTGGAGACAGGTTAGCACTGCGTATAACTAACACAACATAAACCTAAATGTGTTAAAAATTGATTGCTACAATTGAGAATAGGAATTAGCATATTTATTTTTCTCCTCTTTTTTGATGAAGTTGAGAAAACAGTGACTCTCCATGGAAGCACTTACTACTGCAAACTAGAATTTCACATAAAGTATTTTCCTAATCACCTCATCCAAACAAACAGCAAATGAAAAAAGTCAGTAATTCCAACCAGGTTAAGATTATGAGTACCAAATGTTAATATATGAAAGAAGAAAAAAAAATGCATAGGCAAATTGCAAGATTCATAGCTTTGAAATATTTTACCACAAATGTTAGCGAGGTTGAAAAAAATGCACTTAAATGTCAGTTTGATAAAAGCCAAAAGAACATTTTCCACATGTGTTTGCATTTAGGCATATTGGAACAAGATGGAAAAAGTAACAGTCATTCAAAAGTAAGGTTAAAACATCAGCTTTTAAGGACTATGATTTAAAGACATTTCTCAAAGTAAATTTTTTTCTTTGTTTCCCAGCAAAGAGTCAGGCAAATTTATGCAAGTGTTCTGTGAAAAAAACCTCTTATTCCAAATTATCTGGATATTTTCCCTCTCTACATTATCTCAAAAATATACATGATTATGCCCAAAAGTGTCAGCCACCATGAAGCAAATTTTATTGTTGATATTGTGAAACACTGAAAGAAAAATGGAGAGTTAAGAAGAAAAACTATACCTCTAAATTATTAAAAGATTATACCTCAAATTCTGTTAAGTACACCACAAACAAACCCATTGCACATACACAGTATATTTGTGCGCAAATCCTAAAATACATCCAGCATACATGATTACTGATCATTACATAATCAAAACATCTTTGTTACACTTCCCTTTCCTCTATTAAACTTCTAATCATTTTGGTTTTAATCTGAGGAAGAAACATGAGAAATTTTACTAGGAAATTTGTGTCAATTCAGTAACTCACTAGAAGCTTACACTATTTTTTCCCCTTTCTTTTTTTTGGAAGATCTTCCAAAATATCAGCCAAGTCTCAGAAATCTTCCCAATACATCTACAGACTTGCACAGTATCATTACAAACCACAGCAGGCAGAAATACTGCTCGTCCTTGTTTGTAACCAGGAAGGATCAAGAGTCGTTGCAGACACACAAAAGCATCTGGCAATTGCCTTTAGCATCCTTGGATGCACCAGATGGTTCTGGAGCACCGAGGAACTAGATCTCTTCCCCGTTATTTCTCAGTAGCATTACAAAAACATTTATGCTTGTGCCCTACCTCATTTGTACATGTCTGGCAATGTATATACATGTATATACATGAATATTACTTGAAAAAAAAAACAAAACCTGAACAAAACAACAACTAGGAAAGAGCACATCATTACTTAATTACTTATGATAAGTAGTATGAAAAGAACACAGGCTTTCTAACCAGGACCTATTTGTAAATTTCCCATGTCCAAATTTCCTTGCTAAGTATCCAATGAAAGGACAAGCTGTTTTTCAAATTAGATAGTGGTATGCTTTTTAATCTTCTTAACATCAATAACTTTGTCCTACAAGATGCAGGATGACATGTAATACTGAATGCTTTTGGAAAGATGACTAGATTTACAAAATTAAAAGCAAATTAGAGATCATAATCCTAATTATGCAACAATCATCTGAGACTACATTAGAGGCTTCCCACTTGGCGCAGCAGACCAGGTGTTAACTGTCAATAGTTCTTTGGCAAATGCTAATTGAAGCTGCTGGTTCACAAGCAGAAACTTACACCAGCTCACATCAAAGTGAAAATTTGTTTAACTTGATAGAATATTTGCAAGGTGTATTTTAATACTCAAAGTATCCCATCCTCTTTCAAGAGATCTTAGATCTTATCTTTGCCACAATTCAGGCTATATAGAGTTGCAGCTCAAATCATACTAAGCTACCTTTAAAGAACTGACACACAGACACTCACACATTTGGCAAAGAAAAATATTTTACCTGTGAACTATGCTGTAATTTTGTAATTTGTGCTTTTATCTCTAAATGGATCAGAACAGTAAAAAAATGTTACCAGTGTTAGTTGCAAAGTTTGGAATCTAATTCAGAGCTGAAAAATAACATGCAGTTTTGCAGAGACAGAGCTGTTCCTAAAACAAATTATAAGCTAATTGCTTCCATATATCACCCAGATTAAGAAATAGTTTATCTGAGTACTATTCCTGCCTATTAACAAAAAATCCAAAACAACAGTAGTTGTTGCAACTACAACCTATATGTCACTTTGTTCTTTTAAGTAACTAAAGTCCATATCAATTTAACCACACTTCTAAAACACGTATTTTTCTTTACCACTTATGTTATTTTAAAGTTGCATTAAAACATGTATTAAGTCAATACACTGGCTTTAAATCAAGAAAACATTACAACTACATAAAATACTCCAGTACTCCACTAAGAGAGCACAGGTCTACTCTAAGCTCATGCTACCTGGGAGTGAACTGTCATTCCGACAAACCAAATCTGAGGTTTGACTATGGAGCACAAACAACAGTAAATATCAAGAGAGATTCCTCCTTCCTTTCTTTCCCCTCCTGCTTTTCAACGAACCTTTGCTGTAAATATGCCTCAATAGAATTACCTATTGATAGTGAGTAATAGCCACAATTTTTGCGGCTCCAACACAGGCAGGATTTATCATTGCAAGCCCTTACTCTTTGCAGACTGCTCAAGACTTCCTCTTTGGAAGTTTTTGTTCCATAGGTAATCACATCTCCAAGTCTACTTTTCACTGAGAAGTATTAGAAACAAATCAACTGTTTATTACCAACATCTTTGGAAATTTTGGAATATAGTAGTTTTAAATAGGAAGAAATTAGAACTGTTTGGGAAAAAGTTAAAGGGAACTTGTTTGTTTTCACTTTTGGAGAAGACAAAAACTAACCAGGACAATTTTAATCTCAACTAACCCAGCCTATTCAGTAGCAACAGACTGACAGTCACTGAAGTGTTAGAGCTTGATTGGCTTAAAACAGTTTGTAAAATGAACACAGGCTTTGAAAGAGGATAGGTTAAAGTATAGGTTGAAGAGTCAATAGGTGCTAATAATGCAAAATTATTTCTCTAACTGGGATTTCTTACATCTCAATAAATCTTTCACTGTTAAGTGAAAAAAAAACCTCAAACAGCTACAATAAGCAATGGAGAATAAAAAACTATTAGCTCTAAAGCAATCATTCTCCTGTCTGTAAAACAGGAAAGCCTCTTCAGACTTTTAAGACACATTACAAAAAGAAAAGAAAGACTAAGTATAGGCTGGAAGTAGTATCTGACATATCAAAGTGACACAGAGATTTGACACTGGTAGTAGTCCTTAAATCACTTCCTTCATACAAAACTTCCAGAACTTCACAGGGGGACACTCAAGGGAGGCATTAGGACCAGCACACAGAAACAAAACAAAACATATTTTAAACGTTCCTCAGTAGTGACCTAAACAAAGATGTTGGATAAGCCTCAAAAATAATATACTGAATGTCAATCAACTTGGATTTCCCTCAAGGAGACAGTTTATCTATGACTTGTCGTAATAAGTCACATTTCCAGAATGCACATATCATATCCCAGCAAATCAACAATGCTCAGAATTAGAAAGCAAGTACCTGTTTTTCCCTATCTTTAAAAGGTGAGCTATCTCCAGTTAAGCTTTTCTAGAAAATCTTTTACTCTAATACTCACTAAACTAGTATCACATATATCTCAATATAATAAGAGTAAATATGTGCCTATTCTTGAGGGGAGGTGATACATCTCCATTTCAACATATTTTCTAGTTGAAGTTTTAGTTACTTGACAGAGTGTCTCCTGCAGAGATTAGCCTATTATTATTTGCCATAGACTCTTTCAGAAAGCAAGAGCTTCTCCAGATGACTCATTAGCAGGCAGGACAGAATGAAGTGTTCCAGCCTGAAATGCCAACAGCTAAAAATAACTCATCCCACAGCCTATGACAATTCAGTCCATCTCTTCACTCTGCAGGCACAATCTCAAAGGGTCACCTTTTGGCAAAGAAATTAGCATATGCAATGAACAGCAAAAAAAATTTACGAGCAACAAGAAAAAGCTGCAGGGAAATCGTACTGCATAAATCATTTTAAAATAAGTAATGGTTCAAGCAGCACTAAAAGCAGCAGAACCCAGGGACTGAAAGGAAAAACCTCAACATTTGACCAACATGGTTACACCAAGAGGCTCCCTCTGATAAACCAAAGGTTTTGACTTTGCCTGTCTGCAGACAGCCTGATATTCAGTGCTGGTCTTCACACTATTACTAAGCCTGGGATCAGCTCTTAAGTTTTACAGAATCACCTCCGCTTGTGTTGAGCAACATTCCTAAAAAGCAGCAGTTGGTCACAGAAGCTGTGCATGAAAGAATTTATCTCCTCTCCCAAGGAGACTGGAATAAAGGAACAACAACAACAAACACTTACCCTCGGGCCTCCAAAAAATGGAAAAAGATCTTTATGTATGCCCCAAATGACAAGAAAAAGTAATAGAAGCATATTCTTTTTGAGAAATGAAGTTACAGACCAAAAGTTACAGACCACTGAAATTTAATTTCTGCTACTGAAATAAAATTTTGCTGTAAATATTTATTCTATAAATAAAAACACAGTGGATAACCAGGTCAAAACAACCAAAATTCACAGAACATAAGCAGCTGCAATGTATCACTTCATTCAGTTGTCCCAGCACAATTAAGAAGCCACCCAGAATATTGAAGATGAAAGACCAGTGAGGACTAGCACTAAACACTAACCTGACACCGAAGAAAGTTAAGGAGCAAAGACCAAGCGAAAAGTAACTGGGACTAAGCAGTTGTATCACAGGGTGCGGAAAAACAGGGTGTGTAGGTGACAGAAGATCAAAACTGTAACAGGGGTTTAACCATCTGAATCTGCTGCAGAGCCTGAACTGGAAGAGTTTGGATGGACTAAGGTGGCATCGTTCTGGAATTCAGTAACGACGTGGTTGAGATGCAAGCTAAGAGAACACAGCAGTAACAAAGACCCCAACCATCAAGCCCCATTTTGGTAGCTTATCTTGAGAGGAGAAGCAGTTTAGTGAGATGATCAGAAGAATGCAAGCAGGATAAGAGGTTTTGAAACATGATGCATAAGAAAAGCCTGAGGAAATTCAATTTAGTCTAGAAAAAAAGTGTCTAGAGACAAGGTGAACAATCACATAATCGCTCTTAAGAAAAAGCAAGCAATACTTCTTCATATCCCTTGCAGCTCGGTCAGAATCAGCTTTACTTAGGATGAGATTATACATCACAGAAAACTAAGCACATGTAGTCAAACATCCTACTTAGCAGAGGCAGAATCTCCTTCACTCAATGGTTCATCACTCCTTGCACCTTCTATTCTTAATAGCACAAAACTCCCACAAGAAAGAAAATATTTTTACTATTCTCATGATTCTGAAGATCAGTTGAGTACTGGATCTAATTCCATCAGACTGAATTGCCAAAGTATAGGTACACAATTTGTATTGCTTATTGCAATGAGAATGACAATAATGATTTTCTCAAGTCCTTCATAAAAGCTTTTTCTCCAAGAAGGTTCAGGAACCTAAAGGCTGCAGCGATATAAAAAGTCAAAACTTTCTTATTTGAATAAAAATACATGGAGATGGCAAAAGAAATTACAGTGCTTGCATTTTTTAAAACCATACTTTACCATTCCACCAAGCACTGTACTTATTTTTGGATCACGTAGAAGAAAAAGCAACCTGATTAAGGGTGAAATGCAAACTTAAGTGGAGAGTTTTTGCAGACGCTGAAGTGTTAGTGACACACAGAGGGTTACAGGTTCCTCCTCCACAAAGGGCTCTGGGTGGTCCAGTTAGCTTGAACAAGACACATCACCACTGGGGGAAGAAAGTAAAATTTACCATTTCCAAACCATCAGATTTTCATCAACTTTGGTTATCACAAACATGTTAGCTCCATCCTCTTGTTCCTTAAAGCAGTTTTTATTAGGAAATGCATAATAGAAACAAACATTTTTTAAGTCAGGCAATTTGACTCTCCAGCTGAATTTTTAAAGAAAATCAAAGTCAACAACTCTGCTTCAAAACAAAGTATTTCCAAGTAAGTCACAGAAGATATTAAAAAAAAAAAAGGCACAGCTCAGCTGTTCAAGAAACCAAACAGCTACAATGAAGTTCTAAGGAAATCCTAAGCTAGCACAACCACTTCTCCAAGAGATCGATACATTACTTTAACCTTCTCCTTAATGAATAAAAGAAGAATGCTGCAAAATAAACTAACAAACTGCACCTAAAACTGTTGGGGAGAGGGTGGGAGAAAAAAACGCAAGAATGCAAAATGCAAGAACACAGGTAAATGCACCCTTTTACAGTAACTGTAGACATTCCAATATTAAGCATGATAAAACAATGCAAAAATTCAAGTAGAGCAGAAAAACAGCTTGAAAAACTAATCTGAATAACTAGGCAAGGGCAGAGAAATTCCACCTGGAAACCTAAATATCCTGCAGGTAGACAAGAAAGTGATTGATATGTGATAGACTGAAAGTGATAGAATGTTTGGAGAATGTCAAGACTGCATATCGATTAATGTATGGATATGCATGAAATAAAATTAACCCTAATATATTGGGGGAAGGGATGGGAGGGAGGAGTGGAAGAAAAGAATCTAAGTGTATCCAAATGAATAAGTGAATAAAATATTGAATTCATGGACAAAACACCTAGGTAATTTGTAAAATAAATAAATAACTGGTTTGAAAAGGCACTTATGGTTCTAAATAGTATTTGTCGGAAACTGTGAGAATATACAACAGAAATACAGTGATACTTCCTGTAATCCTACTGATGGATTACAAAGATACACACCTTGCTGCTAGTCTGCCAATATAAGCAGAGGCTATTTCTGAAACAGTGAAACCCTGAATACCTTTCTCTTCATTCCATAGCCTCCTTCCACTACAGCGTATTTATTTTTCATGGTCCTGGATCTGAGAGCATAGCAGTATATATATACACTCACACACAACATATATTTATATACATATCAATATATATGTTAACATACAACACACATAAAATAAGCTTGAAGTCATAATAAATCTTCAGGACATTAAATTCATCTTGAAATTTCTGATGAGATTTGTAGATTTTGAATCTCCTCTAACAGAAAATAGAAATCACTTTGTGTAGCACCTTGAAACAATAATTAGTTATTTCTAAATTAACAAACATACATACTCACTTCCCTTCGCAAATACAGAAAGCGAGTTTTGATGACTTCATAACCCAGGAACACTTAACTTCTCCAAAGCAGAGTGAACCACAAACCATAAATGTTCATTTTTGCTAAAATGAAGAGCAAGTTGCTTGAGAGGATTTTTTGGTTGTTTGTTTTTATTGTAGTTTCCTCAGGTCTTAATGTAATCATAAATATCTGCAATATAACAAGCTGCTCTAGAAGTCATTGCATTTCAAATTGTAAGAAGCTATGTTTATTTGCCTTTTTTGTCGCACTCATCACTAATTATATGGTACTAGGAGGAAAAGTATAAAAAGATCATCCCAAAATCCTTTCTGAGATTAGAGGGAAAAAAAAGATGATTGGAACAAATATATTCACTCTAACTCTCTAGCTAGGAATAACCCATCAGCATTAGAGAGAAAATTACATTTTACACATGAAACATATCTTAGGGTTTTATCTTCTGCTATAGAAGAGAGACCACATGCAAGTCAGTAGAAATAGAAATTAATCTGATCAAAGAGCAAACTGAACTAAGCAAGTTGCAGTATTTTTTCTCTTTGTATGCAGCATAATTATTCAAGCAAGAGCACAAAAAATTCTACTAGGTAGATTAAGGCCAACAATTAAAAGCAAGTTTAGATCTATTTCAAGCACTAAATATTTAAACTTAAATTCTAAACTGTTTTTTGTAAAAGTCACAATGGAACAAAAGTAGACTTTTCATTTTTAATAAATAGTTTGATATTATGATGAACTCTTTAATATGTTTGCCTGAAAGGGCCTTTTCCTAGTTTGCAGGAACAAAGCAGCTTTGAATTACAAACAATGCCCTGCAGTCAGTACAACTCATAAGGTATTAATTTACAGTTTCATCTGTGATCAGTTAAACTGTATGCGAAATCTTAAACATCTTTAAAAAAAACCCCGCAAATAGTTCAATAAGTTTTTTTTTCAACAGCACTTTAACAAAAACCATATAAGATTAACCTTTATTGTCAAAATAGAACCAAATGCAAGTTGTGTTTAGAGACTGTATTTTAAGTAACCAAACAAAATAGAGATGTTATCTTTCAATAATATCTAAGGATCATATTCAGAAGTACCAAACTATAGTCTCCCAAAAGTCCTTTATTCTGATTTTTAAACTCATACAAGAATTAAAAAGGAAAAAATCTAACTAAACATAGGGGAAAAAAGTATATACTAGCATAAATAAGAATAGAAGGGTGTGGGTGTGCGTGTGAGCCTAAGTAAAACAGCACATGGCAGTTAAAATCTAGTGGAAATTCATTAGTCTAGAAGCAGCATATTGTCAGCTTCGGCTCTTACGTTCCACATCTTTTCCTGTGGTTTAAAAGTGACTGTGTTGTGGCTTCGTGCCATGTACCAAGGCACAGCTATAGCTGCAGAACTTTCTTTTGGAGGGAACAACTTAGTGCCGATATGTCATTGTGGTCAACTGTGAATACAGCTACCGGGAACATCTGGAATATTTATAATCCCCTTAAAACTTATATTGCTAATATGCTTTTATTTCTAAAGAGTAATCCTGCATAACTATAAAATTAAGCTTGCATAACTGTTGAGGACTGTGTGCATTTTACAAAGCTTATTCTTTCATAAAGAACGCATAAAATAGTTTTTCATTCATTTTAAAGGGAGATCATAATGCTAAGCTTTAAACAGAGGTCCATCATGAAGAACCTAAATGAATATAAAACACCTGAAAATATAACCAAACTTATCCAGTAGTCATGATAATTTACAGGCAACTAACATTCTTCCCACAACTAGAAGTACTTGTTTTGAAAACACAAAACTGAGACATCAGTCCTAAAGGCAAAGTAGAACAATAAAATTTTCACAAGTTTTTTACTTCCATATAGAGCTAAGGGCATATACACATAAGCTTTTTTAAGACTATTAAGCACAGATTGTGAATTACCTGCTGTATTAGTAGCACATAAATAGGAACTCCTCCTGTTAAATGCCATATCATGTGCTAACTGCCAGTGACTTGCAACGACAGCTCCTGGGATGCTCGGCATGTCCTCCTGCACAAGCTACATAACTTTGTGCACGTGCGCACACATGTGTACATTTGTACATTACATGCATGTCCACATGCCTTTTTTAAAAAATGAACACAAGTAGCTACCTATACACCATTATAAAATATTAACTGCTTAGTAACAAGATATAATAATTTCATTTTGATTCATGAGGTTTCCTTCTCTCCACTTATAACTCTTCTCCTTTTTTAGTAGCAGAGTCAAAATCATTCATTAAAGCATACTATGTAACACGTAGTATGAGACAGTTTACAAAACTTTTTAGGCAGTTTACCCTTCCAAATTTATGATCGTTGATTTCTGAGTAATCTGTTATAGCGTGGAAATACTGGAACTTTGAACAGGATCACTAAGATCTCAAATTACAACACGAAACAATATTAGTTGGTTTGAAAAGAAAAGTAATATACCAAGTGTACAAAACATATGTCACACACACATGAAGAAAACAAAAGAAAAAAGAAAAAACAAGATTCAAAAAAATCAGCCACTCCAAAGTTAAGAAATTTTCATCTCAACGTGGCTCTATACCTCATGTATAAACATGTATACACACACATTATATACTTCATAGATAAACATAGAATTATTGACTTAACAGTGTTTTGACAAATTTCTATAATGAAACACTTCATCCCAGTGCGATAAAAGGCATAATTATTCTCTTTCAGTGGGAGCAAAAATTAAAAAAATAAAGTTTATTAAAGATTCAGCACCATTTTTGGTGCAACTGGTGACTGACATGTCTACAAGGTTTACTCTGTCACACTACTGCACACAATGCAAGTTATAAATACCAATGGGAACAATTCACCTACCTCTACAGTTATACCCTTATGTTTATTCTGGTACAGTTTTTATCAATACTTTTATTCTACATTGAGCTCAATCCCTTCAGTTGCACTGCCAGTGAAAATTCCATCAATCTGAAGCTAACACTCCTTTTCCAAAGGGAGACTGCTACACAGGAAACAAATACCAGCGTCTGTCATAATGCTAATACATTGCCAATAAATTCTCCTCGGGGCTAAATCCAAGGAAAAGTTTCAAGGGTTTTTCAGAATCATCATTAACTGGATCTAAACATACTTTGACCTATCAATGTATTTAGGTGTATTCAAGTAAGTTTTGCAGGTGCCTCTAAGTGGTAAAATGCATACTTGCTATTCTACTGACTTCAGTTTGAGTTATGACTTTATGGGAGAAAAGAGCTTTAAAGAGGGGATGATTCTGTATTCTAAAATCTAGCCTCATACAGATTTTTAAATTTAACATTATATTTTCAATGTTGTGCTTCAGATCACTAACATTTCAATTCAGCTATCTCAGTCAGTATTTCTAAGTGAATCATGAGGTAATACAGCCTTTTAAAGCCTAGCACAGCATTACTCTCTGCATTTTAAAAAATATTACCTCCAAAGCATATCTAAGTTATCCGTACCAGAATTTTTACATCAGGAGAGGGATTTCTTTGAGCAATATACATATGAGACCACTGTCAGAATTGTGGCATCAGGGCAAACTAAAACAGCTTAAACTTGCCCAGTTTTATAAAGTAGGAAAGTTGGATCTGGACTTTCCTTCACTATTGGGAAGGTGCAGATCTTATATGTGCCTTGCTGTTCCTCAGATGTCTGCAGAAACCAAAATAACCTCTGTTTCTCTTTCTGAAAGCAAGTCTGCTTTCCTCCAGAACACTATAACCTCTCTCCAAGCTCATTATTTTCTGCACCTAGACAGGCAGAGGCACAGAACATTTTTCAGTTCCCATTCAGTGTAATGATGCATGCCAACGAAAAAAATATAGCATCAGTATAGTTACCATTTTCCATATATTCTCTTACTCCTGTTTTCTACTGTTTTTCAACAACCTAATCACATTCAAATTGTCCTCTTGCATTTTCTGCAGCACCAAAGATCCCTGAAAACCATCATCCTGTCCTTTGACAAGCTACATACAGCAGGGTGTTAATCCTGATTTAAGACATGCTCCACTTGAGTGACAAGATGGGACTAATACTTTATGCTCCTTCTTACGGATCACCGCAGTGAGGAAGGAGGCCTTTCTGGTTCCTAGTGCTTCAGCACCACTGAAGCAGCTGAAGAGAATATGTAGGATATGAAAGATTTCCGTAGGAAAAGATCAATGCCGTCATTTGCAAAACAGGCATTCCCAACACGTGCTGCTCATCCCTACTCCTCACACCAAGGCACAGCCCCCATAACTCCAGGTATGGGCCACCCTTCAAGAGTGCAGCTTATTTAACACAGGCAGCCCGATATGCACTTTACACTGCAACATACAGGCACAGAGAGGAATCAAATTATGTCAGTCAAGATAACAATCTTCAGACACAATTGTATCCTAAAGATTAGCTTATTGGTAAGTTTTGAGATCTAGATCAGAAGGCTGATGAAACCAGCCCCACAACAGAGAGAGTGAAGGTGTGATTTTATCTTCCAGAAGCAACATTTACTCTGACCATGAAACTGCATCTTCATTAGTAAGAAAACTTTTTTATATAATCAGTTTGTGTTTTGTAGTTTCACTTTTTAATATTGCTTTAAAGTAAGGATGATATTGATTGGTAACTATTAAAAATACACTAACTTTCAATAAGCCATAGTCTTTATTTTCTGTATTTTGTGAGAGTACTTGCAAAAAAATTGTACAACTTGTTATCTGGTGCTCTTAATAATGTCTATTGTTTTGCATCAAGGAAGTTTGCAGAACTCTGAATAGAATGACATAGCTGGCCCCTAGGTTTTAGTCTTCTACAAATAAGGACAGTGTAACTTTTCTAAGTTTAATTTATGCCTAATCATTTGTATCATATCAGCAATGAGACAATTCCCTATTTAAAAAAATTAAGACCAGCATACAGAACAACAACTACAATTTGTTTAAATGTATTATATTTTCAGCTCATAACACTAATCTTCTCTTAAAGAGAAAACTAGTCTGAGTTATACTTCCTGGTTGAAAAATGAAACCATTTGTACCACATTATTGATAAGAAAGCATTTATGTGAACACTGTTTGGCTTCATAAATTCCTCTGTTTTCCCCCATTTGAACACATTTTTTTTTTTTTTGGTAATACAGTAAATCTGTTGTATTAAATCCGAACCTGACTAATGATGTACTGTATCCAGCTAAGTAGAATTAAATTAGTGTATAATTGATTAGTGTGTAATCGGAACAGAGCTGTAGATTTACCAACTTTAATTAGGATGCCTTATTACAGATAATTTACGTTATCATTATATAAAATAGAAAATAGAATCACTTGGTTCATCAAAAGGCTTAACTTAAGATCAGGCAGATAACCTTATAGATTAGAAAGGCGTATAAACTAATGTCTTGCCATGTTCTTTAAGACAAGTAAATCATAACAAGCTAAGTCCTCTAAGGAAGGGCAAATTGCTGATTAACCTTTTACCCTGAATTTTCTAAGTAATTAGACTGTTTATACTGATTTACCATAATAGACCTTTCTAATAGAAGAGGGTAAATCTAGAATGCTGCTACAATTAGACATCAAATCCACTTAAGACAACATACAGTAGTATCACCAAACTGAAAACAGGAAGATGAGTGTTATTCTGAAGAATTAAAGATGACCTGTAAAAGCGTTCTCAATATTTATCTACTTAAGAGCAATAAGGAAATAAAAAGCAGCATCTCAGCTACCAGACCTTGTCCATATTTTCTTAGTACTCCTTTAGGTGGTAGAGACAGGCTAGAGTGTCGGCAGAACTGCACGTTCCCCCGAGTACCCTGCCATAGTAATTACGTTCATTATCTCGCATGCTAACAACAAAGATATAATAATCTAGTTTTGAATAATTCATACATTGTCAGGTCCCTCCATAATGTTCGTTACTAATGATACTACTTACAAGACAAGTTAGAAAGCAATTTTTTAAAGATGCCTTCACTATGTAAATAAAATACTTGATCATCATTTTTAACATTCTTAACCATGAATGAGTTGAGTAATAGTTAGAAAAAAAGTTATTTACTTATATATTTAGATAAATACTAAAAGATTGAATGAAACAACCAATGGACAACTTGATAGATAAATACAAAACATGATTTTTAAAATATTAAATTTACAAAAAAAAAAAGATGGTAAATTTACAACAAAAAAAGTCAAAAAACATTAATAAATGATCCCTCTTTCTTATGATCCTGTTTTTATGTGCTATCAAAGACTAAGGACATTTTTCTGACCATTTTTATTTAAATACTTGACATCTTTATCTTCCAGAATTGAAACAAGCATCACATTTAAACCAAGTCATATGAAGATACCTGACCTACTTATCTACTATAATCAGTAATTACAATATTTTCCTCTTATCAATGCTCGGTATATCTATTTTTAAAATTTTGTTTCCCATTTTCATCCACTTCTATAATTTCCTTTCATTACATTTGCCGCTTGAAAAAAAATGAAAGGAAACCTTTTTAATGTGTTTCAAACATTAGTTTCAATTTAGAATCACCATAACTTGTCTAACAACCCACACATACTACTCCATTCTCTGAAACAAATGTTCGTAGCTTCAGTATCTTTAAAACAATAAGGTACAAACCTCCTACTTTCTCTCCCCGACAATCACTCTGTACTAATCACTCCTAAACATTCTCACCGGCTAACAGTATATCCCATTTAGACATACCTTATACTTACATAGGCTACGATCTGTGTTGCCCTCTAAATCATCAGGTACCAAGACTATGAAGAAATTCAGTAGCGATGAAACCTTCAGCTGATATTATTTACCTTTTGTATTGCTCGTTACAAGCACCACCTTTAAAAAACCCATTCACAATAAGTAAACACAGAATCAATCATCCATTTAAAGAATCACGGTGTTTCATTTCAAATGTGATCTTGGCAAAATGAAAAACCAAAAAAGGATGACACTGAAACAAAAGTTAATTTAAAGGTATAGACCACCAGTAATACCCTTCAGCATCAAGAAAATGTTTAGTAGAATCACTCAGTCTGAGGCTTCCCAAATCCCAATACTTCCATGGACATCAACGAGGGATGTAGATGTCTAGGTACCTCCAGAGGACTCCATCCTACAAACCCTATAACCTCAATGACATTTAGTATTAGCATCAGCTTCAGGAGATGCCATGATAAAACTGGTCATTCACAAAACCCAGGTCCATTCTTTGCAGTGTTAACAAACTAAGATGAGAAACAAAAAGTGCAGTGCCAAGACATTCAAAATTAATTTGTGCAAAACAGAATATAAGAGAACGCGATCCAGTACACACCACAATTTATGGGAGCCGATGACAATATACTGCTTGAAAAGTTTAGCAACTTCTTATATTCTACTAATTGATTATTTGATGAAACAAATATCTGAAGTGGTTAAAAGTGTTCAATAAAAATATCATTTGATAATTGGTCGTAGACATCGTTTTCTACAATTTACACTTTTTCCAACACTGCTATACTCAAGTTCGTCCCATTTCACTTTGATTTAAAACATGAACATTTCAACATGACCTAACTTTGGAATTAAAAAGTTACTCTCCTGGCTCCACAAAACTTAGCATAGGATTAGTGGTTTACACAGAATAGTAGCATCAGTTGTAAATGTTTAAGCAACAAGAATAGATTCAGAATTTCACTTTCCACCCACTTTCCCCAGCTGTTGCATCTCAGAGTAACTTCAGTATCTTACACCTTTCAAACCTTCTAGCATATTAAATTTCAAATTTCCTTGCCTGCATCATGATCTTTTCTGAACACATTATAGTAGCACACCAGCTCATCCATTACAACTGAAAAAGCTTTTTATTTAAAAGGGTTTATTAAATAGACATGATGCTTGCAAGCTGAAGCTTCAAAGCATACTAAAAAGGGAATGGAAAGAAATGCAATTATTAAAAATGTGCGAGAATGCGAACATAGAAGCTTTAACAAGAAATCCAGAGATATGTGGGTAGGTTTGATTTTCAGTGGGTTACATTGAAATCATTCCCTGAACAAACTGTGATAGTCCTTTTACTTCTCACCCAGCGCTGCTGCATCTCCATTATCTACTTTATTATACAAGTACTCATGCTCCAGTTGGTCTCTAAATAAATCATCCTCCTGTAAGTAAGAGAAACTAGTTCCATTCTTAAATTATGAAATTTAGATCAATTTTCTGGCACTTTAAATCAATGTAACTAATGGACCAATTTCAAATCAATTTGATGCATGTAATTTACAATAAGCATGCACATCTTTCCTCTGAAAGGCTAACAAATGAATTTTACAATGACCTCACCATGATTACCATAGGAATTTAAGCGACTTTAGAACACTTAGCTATAAAATAAGAACTTAAACTTAGGAGAATCTTAGCCACAAGCAGAGATAAAGAAAGTCCAAGTGTTGCTCGTCATCACAGTGATCCAAAAGAACTGTTAGCCTCCATCCTACATGGAAGTAGGTCAGGCTTTTCTCCAAGCCTGGTCTCTGTACATTTCGATTTATGTCAGTTTTTTTTCCAAGTTTAAGAATGCATCAATTTCTCTCACTCAATGGTTATATAATAGCAATGCTCACCATAAATTCAAGCTTTAAAATGACTTTAAAATATGGCAAATGTACAAAACAAACAATACCACTTCAGACTGAGAAACACGAGTCCCCAGAATTAAAAATTCTATAGGCGATAGCCCTCAGTTCCAGACTCTTGAGTCTGACTTCCAAAGAGAAGACACAAAACCAAGCCCAAAGGAATAGGCTGGCATTCCATCAGTAAAGAAATCTGAACTTGAATTAACAGGGTCCATATTACATAAATAAAAAATAAAAGAAAACCTCAAAGAAAGCAACACATGCATCATCTAACAACTCCCTCCTCCACCCTGTTCAAATTCACTCATCACTTTTTATCTTGTATGTGAAGAGTTGCGAGAGCTGCAATTCCCAAAGCTACTTATTTTATTCAGGTCTTGGGTGGTACAAACACCAAACTATTGCATTTCTTTCTTTTGCTGCTTCCTATCCAGAGGGCTTTTTTTTCCTCGTGTACCACTGCTATTTAATATCTGTGAACTTCTTTTTATTTAATTGATTTTACAAGCAGCAATTACTCTGACATCTAAGTAATGTAACTGAAATTAAAAATACGAATGATACAAGACAACTGCAGCAATATTAAAATTGCTGTAAAAACACTTGTGCTATTGGTGCCATGGCATATGAACCTGAAATCTCCATTAAAATGTGATGTTTTAAAAACATACTCTGCAAAGACTATTCTTTTCCAGTAGCTTTAGTGATGGATAACCTCGCTCTCCAATTATTAAAGGCACTAAATTACCTCTAAATGACCAAAATGAATAAATAAGACATTAGATAACATACATAGACTATTTGAATTAATGCACAATCCTCTCTATAACCAAAGGCAACCACAGATAATCCATAGAGGCCACAGAACATGCAGTGCACACACCAAAATCTGCAGTTACCACCCCACTCGGGTTGATCTGAAGTGTGTCCTTTACAGGATCAAAAGCCAGAAAATGTTAAGGTTGTCACAGAAAGCAGAAGAGGGAAAAAATAACAAAATAAAAATCACCGAATGACAGAAAAACAGAGGAGAATAAGGATGTGAAAAATGCCTTCCATCCTGCAATAATCAGAAATCCATTAGGTCTGGGGAACTTCACCATAACTCAGGAAATACAAGAAGGCCAAAAGCAAAGCTAAGATCCGGACTCCACGAGTTCTTGTCTGTCTCATTTCACATTCTGTGCTCCACTTATACTTTTCCTTCAGTTCATGAATAAGATATGCCCGTCAGGCACAGAAGGTATTGTAGTACCAAGAAAAGCACAGCACATGTTGCCTTAAATACTGGAGCACTAGTGGCAATACTAATTACAGTTAGTTTTATATCTAGGAAGTCTAAGAGATATATACAAAACCAGTTATGCATGTGAAGGGAAGGTCCTTTCTAGCTACTGTAAACAGGCAATGGAAGCCTTAAAAGGTTGTAGGGATACAGTAAAAACATAATTCAAACTAAATTGAACATAAGCTAATATAGATTAGCATATCCCAAAATAGAGATCTAATATAGATCAGCATATCCCTATCAGCTTTTAAACTGGCATTTTTTATTTCCAAGAAAAAAACCTAGTACTCTCTTAAGTATATCTTTAAGGCTAAAGGTAACACATAGATTGAACTTCAGAAAAGTTTAAAGTTATCGGAAAAGTTAATGAAAGTTAATGGAAACAAACAGATGCGGCACTGACAACATATTTCTTCAAAATAAAATATTAATCATAATACACTATATCGCTGCTGAGAGTAGTTAACTGTTATTAGTTATTATTAAACAAAGAAAAATTAAATTTTTATCTGTATATAGAAAAATCCCTGAATTAGCAGACAGACATTGCTACCAGTCAGCGCAAGCATTTCAACCCAGTCCTGACTTTTTTCTTATCTTTAAATCCCACATCAGGTTGATTTTTTCAAAGCATACAGTGCTGAACTCTTCACCACGTCTTCCCTTGTTTATTCTTCAGAAAAGATAAAAGCTTCTTACGGGCATTAACCACTATGAGCTTACAGGCAGCAGTCCCATATTTAAAAGGTTGAACAATGGCATCGTAGCTATCCAGACAACTCGGTGGATGGTGTGTTGCCCCAATAAGTCCTAGGGCTGGAAATAATTCCAAACTCTTAAGCACAGAGACAGCAATATGGGCGATACCTGCTGACAGTGGTGAAAGTGGAAGTAACACAAGCCGAACAAGCTGGGAGATGAACTGGATCCCTCGGCCTTCACTATGCAGAGGGGCTTTCCTCTGTTAGTTAGACTTGGGGAAACTTGCCTGGGACAACACGGGGCAGTCAACCCCTTTCTCCAAGCAAGGAGAACATCAGCAGTGAACTAGCAGTCAGCACTGCTTGTGCCTACACAGGCAGCGCAGCCCAGCAAGCACAGAGGATTACAGTGAACAGAGAGCCCTTCCCAGGACCCCACACGCATGACAGGCGCTAGGAGAAGCCCCTCAGAGCAGCTCAGGCCCAGCTCCCCACCAGCCTGGCCCAGACCTGCAGGAGCCGAGGCAGGCATTGTGCCCGAGGAAGCACAAAACCCCTCCTTGCGGGAGCATGGACATCTTGCTGCAAAGCAATTCCCCTGCAAAGCACACAGGGAGATACGGCTGCAGCAGAAGCTGCCCCCAGGGCACAGAACTAAGAGCAAATGACTTCCCACTCACCCAGGGCCAGAGAGGGCCAGGCTGGGATGCATCTCGCATCCTCCATGGGCAAGTCTACACAACCGCCTGCCAAAGCTGCATTTGCATAACAGAAGAGCAGGGACAACAAGGAACTGCATAAAATGAATGCTTAGTTCTGCTACAAGAAACAGAAACAGGGAGCACAACTTGGAAAGCTGTAAATACAGTCCTTGGGCTAACAGAAATTTGCATATCAGGATATTTTACAAACAAAAAATAGTATTTTTAGATTATTTAGATATATATACAATACTTACTTGAAGAAATTTCTTCCTATGATAAACACCAGTTTTAAGCTTGCACTTAATATGATCAAGTGTTCTTCATTAGGATCAAAGTTCCCCCAATTCAAACAAAGTTGTTTTAAATGACGCCAAGTATTCAGAGACAAGTCATGATGTAATAGGAGAAATTTACATACTGTGTTCCCTCTTACTGTGGTTTGGGAGTTTTAATGCAAAATTTAACATCTGTATATGCTTTCCCCGCCCCAGTTTATTAACTTAACGGGGACTTAAAAATAATTTGTTTTATAATTGTCAAGATGCTAGCTTGCAGGATTTTTCATCCCTCCATCTGACCAGCTTGCCAATTTTAGCCTGCCTCATTTTAGATGTGAGTTTGCCTGTCTCAAGCTCCCATCCTGCTTTAATCTTGGTATGCTTCTATTTAATCCTAAATATATACATATATGTAAATAAATAAATCACTACTCTGCATTTTCTTCCCATTGAGACACATAAAGCCTGTTGTCAAGTCTGGGCAACACCTCTAACACTCAAGTTTTTACACCAGAGGAGGAGGATGGCATATGAAGCAAGCTGGTTTTGGCAGAGCTCCAAGGTTTTCACACTCCTCTTCTACTTGTACATTCCTCTCCCCCACAGGGAAAGGTAGAGCTCCCACAGACAGAATCCAGTCAAAATGACTGAAAGGGGACAAATCGTGACTCTTCTTGCAGAAAAAAGAAGTGAAAAACACCAAGGTCAAAAATGAAAATTAACTTACTTCCCCTTTAGCTTTAATAAGGAGAACAGGTGTAGTAGTAAGAATCCAGGATGAAAAGAAAAAGAACATCAGAAGTGCAGTATTAGAGGCCACAGCTTTCCTCTTTTAAAATGCGCCTCTTATGTATTCTCTCTCTTGAAACATAGCAAGTTTGATCAGGATCCCAAGAGACACGGCAGAGCAAAGAGGTAACATGCTCTAAGGCTAAAGCCTGCGAGTTCTAAGTGTTTTTACATATGGGGATAAATCAAGAAAAGAAAGTATTTTACTAACAAACACAACATCCAGACCTTTAGCGCAAGGCTAGCCAGACAGGAAATATAAAATTAAATGAACACCGGAAAAAGAATTGAGAGAAGGGACATTAAAAATCAGAGAAGATTCATAAATCTAGGGAGTCACTGGACCCAAGCATATGAGCCCTTAACAGATGGTATCTTTAAAGAATTGTCGTTATTTATCATAAATGAAGCTGGATGCTCTGAAACAATATCTGTTTATGAAACCTATCACGACTACTGTACATTATACATTTAAAGAAGACATATGCTATGCAGTACCTACCGCAATTTGAAAATACTACTATGTCTTGGTTGTTGAACACCAAATCTATATTCACAGTCACACTGACTAAAACATGAGTTTGTGATGTGCTACTTCATTACAGTCAGAAAATGAGTCTCTAGTAAAACGAATTTAAGTGACACAGCCCCATGATACACTGAGCACGTGAGACTTCCACAGGGGAAGGTATCTGTGGTTTTATGCTCTCCAAGACAAGCGACAATTCTGCTTCGCTGTTTCATACAGAAGCTGGCGGGCACAGTGGCGGGCGCACCGTGGAACGCGATCCTTCTTTCCCATGCACACTGGATAACGGGGACAACACCACCCCTGAAAAGGGACTGAAATCACATTCCTAGATATCATGGTTCCCACCACTGAAAGCTGTTTTTTGTATATACAATTCATTTTCAGTTCTATCATATACCACAAAACTTGAAAAAAATCTACAAAGAATCATACATTCAACTTGCTCCATTGTTAAGTTACAAATTATTTTATAATTATAAAAAGATGCAAAATAAATTATGATCAATGAAATTATGAAACATTAATCAAACTTCATTACAGATATCGCACTTTTAGAGCGGCAACTTCATTACAGATGTCGCATTATAGAGGTGGCACTCCACCTTCAACCACAAATGCACATGTTCTTGTAGATATTTTATGACCACAGTTTGTTCTCCTGAATGGTTCAGTTCCCCTTTGTCAGATCTTTTCAGATATTTCTCTCAGAAATAGCTTCTCTATCACTCAGGCCAGCTTCTCACAGTTTACTTTTGCTTTGCCTTTCTCCAAACTCTGCTCTTGAGTAAAACTCTAGGAATAGAATTGTCTTCTTTCTGTAAGAATTCTTTTTTTCAATACATACTTCGTTGCATCAATTCATATTCTATAACTCCTTCACCAACAGCCTTAGTTTTCCATCATGCTCCTGAAGTCCCACCATCAACTTCATCCTACAATCGTCCTATCTGCTTGGCTAGGCATGAAGGATGGAGGGTTTGTCCACCTGGGGTTTCCTGGACTAGGAAGTAGGCACTAGGTAGTACTGCCCAAGGCTGTGCAAGGCAACCAGGCACCAAGTTTCTGAGAGCCAGTAATGCCTAAGTCCTACTCACCTTCCTCACCTTTATGTTTTCCCTTATCAAACACCTTTAGTTGAAGATCAATCATCTTTGCATAAAAGGTATTTATTATCCTACTCTTTTTTGCTGCCCTATCAAATACAGTCATGAACTTGTCAAATGAGCTTAAGAATTACTAGATGATAAAAATGGCACAGCTCAATCAATAACAAAGCTAGCTACAAACACACAGGACGGTATCTCAATCTTTTCTAAGGTCCAGGCTGACAACAGCAATATTCTTCTTAGGTTCTGGAGATCTTTCTTCTTGCTCCTCTCTCCCAGGCTTTAAAAATATATAAATATAACTGCAATAGTTCTAGACTCATCAAAATATCTGAAAGAAAATGGAAGGGGCAGAAAGAGCAAGCATAACAAAAAATAAATCATTTTTTAAGGCAGCTAGTGTGAGGATTGGAATACATTTCCAATTGTTCACAGTATATCTGAAGATGAATTTCAAAAATTTCTAAAGTCATTTTACCTTTCACACCTCTAGCCTACCAAACCGCAGCCTTTAAAAGAAGATACACCTTTTCAAGTAGTTACTTCTTGAAATGCAAATTTATATGGAGAATTCATTTCCCCATCTCAAAATATGAAGGGCTTTCAAAAGCTGATTCACCTTCTCATTTATGTGAGGTAACGCAGCATATTTGCATAAAGCAGTCAAAACTTTTTTTTGTAATGGAATAGGTAGCTAACTATGTAACCCCTGCTGCTTTAAAAGACAGTCCCCTTGTTAGGAAAGCATTCAAAGTGACAATTTCAGTAACTCAGCATCTCTCTCTGGATAATTAGACATTTTATGAATATGCAGATTTCACAGAGGCTGGTTGGCTCACATATCCCTTTCCTTAAGGAGATCACCTTCCATAAAATCAACTGCAGTACAAAGCAGCAGGCTTCCCCCAAACTTGTATTACACGTTTATCTGCAAAGCTCAAATACAGACCATACCTGATAGATTTATCCCTGCCCAACCTTTGCAAAGATTTAGTTTAAGGACAAATCTTCCTCCATCAGTACCAGGACCTGTCTCCACAGGATTTGCTCGCAGCAGATTTTACAAAATCTTTGGGGAAGACTGAGGTAGAGACCTCATGTCATCCACGTCATCTGAGCAGCTAAGTAACATAACAATAGCACCATCCAGTGGCAATAACCTGCCTTTAAAGTTCATTGCTTTCTTCTATGATCTTGCTGGAGTGAACCACACAAACTAGATTCCACCTGTGATCAGAGGTGAGCAATGCATTCTGAGAAAAGGTGATCTGGGAGGGACAGGTGGGACTAGCAAGGAGGCTCAAAAAGCAACAGCATTTACAAGTAACTGTGCAAATACCAAACTCCACATATCAATCATGGATTTCCATACTTCTAACCTTTATGGGATCTGTACTGCAAATTTGTTTCTGTGCCAAAATGCTAATGTTAGAGTCACAGAATGTTGAAAATGCTTTTTTTCCCAGGAGTCTCAACTTTTTGGTAGGTAACTTATTGGTAGTACTGATTTAAAATATTTTCAATATGAATATTACTTTTAACCTGTCATCTGTATATATTTTTGGCTTATTCTCTGCTCTCTCTTTTTAAAAAAAAAAAAAAAAAACTTATATCTTTCAGTTATGTTCCACTCAGTTAACTGATTTCCTTAGAAAACAGAGCATTTTGGGGGTACCAGAGGGATGACCTCTACTTGTGCTAAGGAGCTGTACCTGTCAAAGAGCTGAACATCAGATCGTGGGCTGCAGGGGAGAAGGTAGAGAAGGTGAGAGGGCAGGCAGGAAGACTGTACCCCAATACCTCTGCCTTCCACCAACCGCATGAGCAATATGCCAGAACGTAGAAGTAGAATTTCTAATAAGCAATAAACCAGGAAAGAAAGACCTAGTTTTAAGGATATTTTCAGGGCACTTTTCTCAGGATACAGAAGACAATAAATGGATGAGTCGCACTGTTTAGTAGTTCAGTGTCTAACCTTTAGCACTGGCACATCCTTCCAACATAGGAAAGACTGCTATAAATGGTACCAACCACTCACACATGCATTTAGACAACTATGATGGCATCATTTTCTTTTCACTGTGAAGTGGGATATTCACACACTAGAAAGTTTTAAGAAAGCCTGCTGCTTCAAAGATTCCCATAGCTGCTGTTGGGATTACAGTCCAACAGGGTTCTTTTTTCAGAATTCAGAAATCCACTTAGGAGTCTGCCAACAGAAGAGAATGTTAGGTTTATTCAGTCTTGAAAACAGACATGTTTTACTGTTGCTGAATGCTAGAAATGTTAGCTGAATATATATTATCACCTACTTTCAAAAAGTTATTCAAGTGATTTCAGAAGCAAATGGTAGTATCCCTTCCCATCTTTCCCCAGAACTGTAGGATAACTTGTCACTACAGCTTAAAAGGACATTATGTGCTTGAACTTGGAGCACCCAGTACTTTGTTGTACTAATATTGAATTCCCCAAGATACTTTTTCCAATGTAGTGGAAGAGGCTCTGCCTGCCTGTTTTTGACAGCCAAATACACAGTCTGCACCTTTACTGACATAAATCAAAGCCAAGCAGAAGAGGAGGAGAACATTACATTTGGGCCTTTACGAGAAATTAATATGCGAACAGAATTAATACCTTCATATTCTCATGGTCTGTACCATACTTGAAGGGCTCCAACATTGCTCCCCTCACACCCAGAACCTGCTGAGGGCTCAGGAGACAAGGCCCCCAATGCACCGGGGCAGGATGCTGAAGGTGCCCAACTGGCCCGGGGAGTTTTATCTCCATCACCCCCACACGCTCCTGCACCAGCTTGAATAATGCATGTTGGCTTCAGCTGCTCAGCAGAGACACTGGCATCTGCAGCTGCAACTGCACCAGCTGACTCAGGCGACCAGAAGGTACCACGGAATGAATCCCTTGGAGCAGCTGCGCTCCATCTGTGATCCCTGGTTTGGGGACAGGAGCAGCAGTGTGTGGCGGTTGCTGTTGCTGCTTCCTGTAAAGCAAGGGCATCTGATCATACAGTCAGTATGCTGTTAGGGTAGGAACCCCTTTTTGGAATAAACAGATGGCTTCATGTTTAAGGCATCCAATTCCTGACTTTGCAGCAAGTTCGCCTTTCATTTCTGACCCAACTACATTCCCTGCATTCCTTTGGCCTCAAATTCATAACATTGGGATCTTATCTAACACAAACTGCTAGGACAAACCAGTTGAAATGTCTGAGGCACTCAGATACAGTGATGACTGAGCTATAATAAGGATGTAGATCAGAAAAAATACTTATTTCCTGGTAAATCTGCAAGGTTATTCATGATCAGTGAGAAAGCAAATCAGCATTACATGAAAAATACAAGTTTACCTTCCAGCAAGTGTAAAACCGCATAACCATAATAGATATACACACACACACACACTTACACCAGTTAATAGAAGCTGCCATGTATACATGGAATAAATCAGTGAACTTTCAGTGATCTCCTCTATCACACCAGTACGATAGTAAAGTCTCAACATTTTCCTCACACAACAGGCTACTCAAGTTATTTACAGCTTTTGCCTCTGGAGGCACATAAGTGCACAGAACCTTGCCCTATCTCTGTTCCTATTCACTCTATATTCACCCTCTTCATCCAACTCTTCTTTCCCTTAGGTCACTTGTTCCATGTTTCCTCCCACAGCATCACTGCTGCTCCATGTTCTTGCAGCAGATTTGGTGGAACAAAAATAATCTGAAAAGAACCAGAGCTGCCCAATTTTGTACCACTGCCTCATAATAGGAAGGCTCATGCACACACCCTTCTTCAGAAGTAAAAGAACAGTTCTTTGCTTCTAAATAAGTAGATGATACACTCCTTTAAAATTGAAAATTCTGAAAAACTGCGTTGGTTCTCATTAACCACAGGGCAAATAAGAACTAAGTCCCCCAGGAACAACAGAAAACAGCAGTCATTCCAAAAGAGCAATTTTGAATTCCCTGCAGCCACATTAGAAGTTTGAGTCATCAGTAAAGATGACATTTTGGGGAATTAAATACACAGAATTATTTTACTGTTGTTTTTATGCAGCATAACTCAGGAACTTCAGTAAACCAATTATCTGGATCATTTCAAGTATCTGCTTTCTTCACTTGAATTCATTCAGACACAAAACCAAGTCAATGTAGGGCACTAAATAATCATTTTTGAATTACAGTTATTTTTTAAAGTAGAATATTTACTCTTAAATTACAAAAAAAAATCCTAAATATAGAAATAATAGCCTTAAAGTTTATTAGTCCTTTTTTCTTAATATGAATGTTAACACCAAGCTAATTTTTAAATCCAAGCCATAGCAACTAGCATCTCCAAAGAAAAGGAAATAGCAGATAACTTTAAAGATGAATATTTATGATTCCAAAACCACTTCTCAGAACACCGCACTGTTGGCTTTGAGATTAATGAGCTGGAATTTGATGTCTTAGGACTTCCACACTGCATATGGTGAGGCCACATCTGGAACATGATGTACCATTTTGGGCATCATATTTAATGTAATTCCTCAAACAGCTGGAGGGAGTCCAGGAGAAGGCAGTAAAGCTGAGAAGTCTAGAAGATGAGAGCCACTCAGAGAGACATTTTTATAGTCTACAGAGAGAGAGAAAAGGAAATAGCAGATAACATAAAAAAGAATGTAGCAGTTGGAAAAGGAACAATGTGTTCTCTGTGTCAGCGGAGGACAGAACAGCTAATGGCACTGAACATTACTGAGCAGATTAAAACCTTGATTTAGAGGTTTGTGTGGGGAACTTAGTGGGGAAGAAGCTGCACACCAGCCCATATCATGCAGCAAGACTGCAGTGTCTCCACACGGCATCTTACTATTTCCCTCAAAGCCTTTAGAAAGGCTGAACAAATAACCACCAGGCAAGACAAAGATGCATCTCTAGCTGGACTCGAGGAATGAAACTAAATGATCTCTTGAGGTTCCTTTCTAAGGTTCTGTGAAAGGGAAGGCAATTAATGGAGAGCTACTACATTATTTTCACACTATTTTCTGATAGATGATCATCTCCTTTAAAATAGCAGGCTCCACTATACTGAGCGATAATTGGTACTCTTGGGGTTAAGCTTAACCCAGAAACAACTGAAAAGGAGATAAAGACTTATCTATTCTTTCAATTGTTGATAAACTATGTAGCTTATTATGTTTTTTTTCATTTGAGGAGCTTACGCCTGTAAATGAGGCTACTTTTGAAGCTAAATTAGTGATGAGAGGGATATTGCATTAGCAGCTTCAGAACCAGAAGAACTTTTTCTTACAGTGGTATAATAAGCATGACATCAGTTGAATTTCTCATGTGGCAATTCACTTTAGAACAGTCTCATTGCAAACAAATGAGAAAATTGAAGCCCTGGCAGGAGAGAAATATACATCACGTTTTTCACTGAACAACGTACCAATTTGAGAACAGTACTATGCCATAATGCATCTCCTTATCTAATTAAAAACATATTTAAGAAAAACACAGGCATTCTATAATGCCTGTGATGATGTATCTTACAGAATCATGAAGAAAACACAAATTACATTTTTTATTCATTATAAATAGAACACACACAAACACACAGGTGCCATCAGGAAGTTTTATTTTTTAAAAATAGCCAGAGGTCACTAAACTCTGATACTAAACAAAAAATGTTTGCTTTACAAGGTTCAGTTATAGCCTATCTCCTATTACAGTAGAACTTTTTTTTCCCCATTAAAATGATGAAAATCTAAATTCTCTATCAGGCCTATTGAAAAGATGAACATAAGCAAAATCATGAATTTCCTAACTTGCACTAAACCAAAAACATATCTATACTATTCCTTATTTTGCATTGGTCAGCTCTCAGATAATTATATCAGCAACTTGTTAAAGCACACCACCTCAACCAGCTTATGGCACTAACAATAAGGTTACCTGTGTTTAGAAAAGATTAAAATATTATTCTACGTTTTACAATTTTAGTTCACTAAGACATTACTTATCCTTGGAGAATCTGAACACCAAAAATTATAAAAGACAATGTTTGCTCTACTCAAGTGTATCTGTAATGTTCAGCCTTGAGCAACATACTCACTTTTGTACTTAATATGCAACAGAATATATATTTATTTCCATTGTAGTTAATTTATCTGGATAAAAGCAGTAAGACTTCTGCTCTCGAGCACAGAAGTCTTCAAAGAAAAATGCAGTCGTGTACTGTGAAATACCTCAAAGCTTTCAACCAGTTTAAAACTTTACCAAAAAAAAAACAAAAAACAAAAAACAAAAACAAAAAAAAAAACCCTACAAGATGCGAAATGAAATACTATATCCAGCTCCTGCAGAAAGCGCCACCTCGTGACCAAACCCGCACTAACTGCATGCCCTTCGCTGCGGCGTCGCCCCTCGTGGACTGTCCCAGCTGCATTTATGGACGCAGAAACCCCAGGGGACAAGGAACCTTTCCAGACGTTTGTGAAGCCTTGGCTATGAGCCACGTATATACATACATACTTAATATATACACATATATACTTAGTATTTATTAAGTAACAGTAGTTGTGATCAGAAGGCTCGCCTATGAAAAAAAAAAGACCCACAAAAACAACCAGCACAATGTCCATGCAGCCATTTACTCCCACGCACACTTACAGAGAGAAATGTTTCGAGCGTAAGAAGTGGCTGTGCAAAGGGCAATTCAACTCCATAAGCACTATCGCTAGAGCTTCGAAGAGCTCTCCAATTTGAAACTGAATTAAAATGTGGAATATTCCAAAATATAATTCCATTGAAGGATTATGTGATACGTCTGCTGCACCATTTATAATTTTGTAACAGTGAAGAAAATAGAGCATACAGGTGCTTGGAAAATCTCTTTTAAAGGTACAAGAGTAAAAATTAATCTATGAGAAAGTCACAGAAGAAAAGTAACAGTAGGAAACTTCTGCAACTTGATTTGAGCAAATTCAGTTTCTAACCTCTAACAGATGTTTTTAGCTCTTTTGCATTAACTTCTCCTGTGCAAATAAATTTTATAATACATAGAGATATACTCTGAATTCTCCCTCAGTTTTCGCATCCATCCTTCTTTCCCTCCAGACTTTCTCTTACTGCTGCTATGAAGGCACCGCACTGCGCATCAGTCTCAGATAAGCAGCTTATACCATGCAACGGAGTCCCCAGAGGACTTCAGCCTCGCTCCCTTCTGCCAGGCATCGCTATCATCAGGAATTGTGTTCTCTCTCACACCAAATCACCAGCGTCGCGTAAGAATGAAACATCACTGACTTACAGGAGCTACTTAACAAGCGATGCACCTCAGCTTTCTACAAAGCTAAGAGAAAAGACTTGATTTAAATTTACTACATACACTATATATCTATACAAAATAACGTCAGAGGCAGATGGCTTAATTACAATATCATGTTGATATAGGAACCAAACTTAAAATATTGATCCAGTATATTTACCACCCCATGCAAGTAGCCCAGGTATTTCATATAATCAACAACAAGATGCGAAATGAAATACTATATTATGGTCAATACTAGCAACTTTTCATTTTCAATTTAAGTAAATAAGAGGACCTTCATGACAGGAAAAAAAAATAAATAAATACAAATTAAAAATTAAGAAAAAATAAAAAGGAGAGTTTATGCCATTATTTAGATTCTTAATTTTTGGAAAATTTAAGCAGAATTGTCTGCTGGAGAAAAAAAAAAGTGTAAGATGATTTGTATAGCACTAACTTGCCTTGGTGTTGCATTCAGAAGATTTATAAGGATTTATAGCAAGTGTGGGGGGAAGGAACAGAGAGGGGAAGAAAATGGATGAATCTGTAGAAATTTTGTAGCTAACCATAGATCAGCTTTACTTGTACATGTAAGTCAAGCTTTAATACACACTATAGAAAAGAAAATAATTCCAGAGAAATCAAACTGCAATTTTAAATGATTTCTATAGAGGGAGCCAACAACTCAAGGAATAAGATTAATGACAAGCATTCCAGATTAGTATCGAGGTCTTTCCAATGATCAATCTCTTATCTGAAATACAGGTAAGTGTGATGTCTGCAGAACGCTGTCCAGATTCTTAACCCACAGAGTTCCCAAACATTTAAATAATGTTTATTGTCCTTTTAAGTCCTCAACACCATGCCATAGAAAAATCAATATGCAACAGAATTTATATTTGCTGTGAGGAAAGCTAGCAAATTAAGAGGTTGATCATTCCAAATTAGTTTTTAGTTCACTAAAAAAAAAATGGATATTTAACATTTTATTACTTCTAAAAAATAATTTTTAATGACTATTATTCCCACAATATACATTTTATGACACCAGAAAACAGGTCAGCATAGCAGCTAATCTAAAAATTAGGAGAAAACCTAAAATAAATCTGTGTAGAGATCAGAACTAGTGAGCTTTTGCATAAAGCTGGGCACTCGGTTAATATCTTAACATGACCAGTTTTTCACATTATCTCTTTACCAAAATCTTTTTCATATCACACACTAGCCCACTCAAAAGTAATTACGAGCAAATTACTTGATATCGAGTAACTCCACAGCTTTGACAGACAAAAGGTCTGTGACAGATGCATGCATCAGCCCAATAGGACTAATAATCTGCAGGGTCAGCATATGTTGAGTAGGGTAACGAAAAACAGATGTAAAGCTGAGTAATTTTAATATTTTAATATCCTTCCCTCAAAAGCCATCTTCCACCTTCTTTTTTTGTTTTGGGAGGAGAGGAGAAAAAATACTTTTGTTATTATTTATTTTAGAGAGACTATATACCAACAGGACACCAATTCCGCTAAATAACCTATATAGAAGGATTTTCCAAGTATTATTGACGATTAACTACACCCTCTAGTGGTACAAAACACTGTAGTTTGGTTGATTCCAGCAATAGGACATTTCTTATCTTCTCCTTCAGCTAATTTCTAAAAAAATGAAGTGTCCAGTCATGAACAAACAAAACAACTTATAAAAGCAGTAACCAAACTGCAGTAAGTCTAGCCATATCAGGAAGTGGGTAAACAAAGTGCTCCTATTTTACCTCAAGACAAGCTCACTGGGGTCATTTCTCATCACTTGCTGCAGTTAACCTTAATTTATTCTCCTCAAAAAAATTCCATCTGGAACTGCAGCTGGAAGATCACACTGGGCAACACCACATGCACACACACACTTAAAAGACTAAGTCAATATGATCTTAAAGTCACTGCGACCAACTCTGAGAACTATAAATAGGAGCAACTTCTGTAAGACAAAGCACATGCAAAAAATCAAGAAAAATATTTTCATTGCTCTTAAACTTTTTATTTATTTATTCTTCTTAGATGAGAAGAACATGTCAACTTAAGGCCCCGTCAACTTTACTGGTTTCAGTTTTCTATAGCAATCTTGGAGAATGGAGGTTTGTCGGTGTTTTTTTTTCTTCCCCCCTCAAAGTCTCCAGCTACAAATGCACATTTACCTTGCAAAAAAATCTGTGCAAACTGAAGACATCACTGTTCAGCCCATCTTTGTTGTTTTTGTTCTATTTTGATTTTCTCTGCTAGAGATTACCAACACCACAGCTGAACAAGGAAAAACAAATACGACTGTTCATCTTGATCATTGCAAAGTTGTCATGCTTAGCTCAGCAGTGAAGCTGATTGTTAATTTTATAGTGGAGCAGCAGACTAAGAAACTTCACACTTCCTGTTCCTCGGCTGAGCTGCAGGAGTGACCTCCACTTCATGCGCACTCAGGACAGGTATTTCCAGACAAGAGCGTAGAGCCACCAACTTGTAACTTGGTTGCTACTGATTTCCTTTCCAATACAAAAACAAAGAAATAAAAGTACATACTACTAAAGAGATAGAATACCAGGAGACTGCTGCTGTCCAAGTGAATAGGAAGCAGAAGAAAAACAGTGATCTTTCGTGCTTTAGCTCTCAAAATAGCATTCTAGTATGATGCCATGCGTGTAAGCCAACCCCAGCCTCTCTCAGCAGCTCTTGCCTCACTACATACCTAAGATTCTGGGTCAACAGCATGAAGCCAAGTCAGGGAGTAGCTTGCCTAATTATTTTAGGAAGATAATATACCCATTACTGAAGAAATTCTACATTTTTATGAAGAACAGCTATATATAAAAAAACAGTGAAAATTGCTAAGAAAGTAAAGGACTTCTGATAGTCTTAGAATTACTAACCTTAGAATTACTAAATGAAAAATGACAAAATGTTCAGCTTTTCTAGGTATGTCAATTTAATGCTGCAAACATTTCAAAGATTGGAAGATAAAATAATTTACACAGAGGAATTTTGACACTGAAATAAAAACATGCAGATACACACCAGATAAGCAACTTCTCCGTAAAAAAAAAATGTTTTTAACTGCAGAAAATATTACAACATATTCAAAAGAGCAGTATATCATAAGGACACTGAACTGGAACACAGATCTACAGACAATTAGTCTGATGGGAAGTTTAGTCTTCCACCATTCACAAGAACTGGCATTTCTTTTAAATACAAAAGTTGACCTAAGCATTACAAAAGCACAGTCACGTATCTAACAACTTACCTGTAAAATAAATGAAATACTTTAGCTAGAGGAACAGAAAGCTCTGAGGTTCACCATCCTGTTTAACCTGCTCTGCACTGTATCGTTAGGACAGTTCACCCAGGGCACAACACGTCAGAAAAGCTCCGAATGGCCTCGCTGGAGACAGCAAGGCACTGGTCTGGGAGAGATTTCTCTCTGCCAAGTATCCAATGACATTCAAGATGCCAAGGTCAAGAGTAAAAGCACCTTCCAGTCCTCTCATTTTAACTGACAGAGCATAGATCATTTTTAGAGCTACTGTACTAGTAACAGTGAAGAGCCATGAAAGGTTTTTCAATGAATGAAAAGTTTTGTTGCAGTCAACCCCTGTAAAGTAGTTTAGTTCTACTAAATTTTCTTAATTTCAACATTTCATTTAAGCAATAGCTATCATAAATATGTCAGGCAATTAAATAACCAACATACAACACACTTACAATAGAAAAGACCATGGAGTATTTTAATGTTTAAACTACTTCATTTGGAGTACCTCACACAAAAATATTAAGTGGAATCAATGTGTACTACATAAACTAAAAGTTTGGGTACAAGCACAACGTGTAATGTCAGATCTGTATGTCTTTTAATAGACATCTTTTAATTTGTGCTTGATTTCCTCCCTCATAACACTTCTAATACTTCCAGCCTAAGTCTTTTTTAATAGTCTCATACATTTAATGGTTTATTGATAATTACGCTGTCTGCAAGTGTTCTATTAGTACAGAATGCTCTATGTAAAACCAAGCTAACATATTTGTCAAGGGCAACTGCTGTTGCTTACCTTTGCCTGCAGCACTAGCAGTTTTCATGTTACAGGTACATTACCATGATGTAGAAACATGAATGAATTGACCTTTCCATTCTCACAAAGAACACTGAAATTTTATTTTGCTAGCAGTTTGATCACTAGGACTTTTAGCGCACACTTCTGTTCTCAAATAAATTAAGTCTTCTTTATCAGGATTCTTTTTCTACAGTTCGAAATCTACGACCTTACTGAGAAATAGCCAAACCTTCAACAAAGAAAAACCTGGCAGCTATAGATATTAATTTGTCTCAAACAGTTCCTTCATTTCACATGTGGTTAAAGTACTTAAAACTTTTTTTTGCATGCTATAAAATATTGCAAAATAAGACAGACATCTGCTATTACAATAACAGAAACAGACAACTAAAAAGCTCTAAAAAAAGCTAGAAGTTTAAATTAGAGAACATGGTGTGTGTTGTTATATTTAAGCATGCAAATACACATGCAAGGGACCATATCCCCCAATAACTTTATCTTAAAAGAACAAAATATGAAATTTCTATATCTTTCTTAGAAACTAACTGTTATATAAATATTCCACTAGTTACTATGCAAAAGACAGTGAATCAACACAATTATGTAAGGGCTGACAAATGAAACACTTTCTACAATCTTTCATACACATTATTCTTAAAAAAAAAAAAATAAAAAAAGAAATTACATAATACACATTTGAGGGATGGCAAAGAGGACCCTGAAATAGAATATTTTTCAGGCAGCGTATGGAAAAGGGTGAGTGAATGAGATTTCAAGATTTGCAAGAATTAAAATGAACAGTAATGACAGAGACAATTACTTCACATTATGAAAAGCTTGAAGAGCAAGAGAATTTTTAAACTATATCCTAAAATGAAAAACATTGCTCTAGTGACTTTACATAACCTCTGCCCTTGGGCATTCAAATGATCGGGAATGCTCCAATTCTCGTCTTTGTATACTGTTTATATATAAAGCTATAAACAACACTTATATAAAACCAAAAACTATTTAGTGAGTGCTTTTCTCCTATTTAATACCAGTGATTCTGAGTGAACAAATGAGTTATTACAGAAAATAGACCAAGCTCAAGGAAGACTCCCCCACTTTCAAAACATGTATACAGTTCACAAAGTCAGTACTAAAAGCTTCAGTTACTGTTTTAACAGTGACTATAACTGAAAAAAAAGCATCAGTTAAAAAATAATAAAGTAGGTATAATACTCAAACTCAAAATTTTCTCCCTCATGTCTTGATAATATCGACTGGTATTAATACTTTCCCTTTTTCAAACATATATCAGCATACTTAGGCATACTATAAAGTATTTTGTTTTCTATTTTAATACTGTAGTTTAATAACTAATGAGTCAAAATTAAAAGTAAAGCTTATCTTGCCTGAACATGGAGGTTTCTCTAAAATAAAAAATGTCATATTGATCCGCTAAAGGTCTCTTTGGACGCTTTCAGTGATTTGCCAAGGACCTAACAGTATTTCTAATATTTGCTTTCCAGAATTAGAATATATTTGAAATTCAAGCTTACTTGATATGGGCATCTCTTTAAAGAAGGAACAAAAATGTTTAAGGTTTTAACGTTTAATGTAATCCAACTACAACACTGGATTACCTGTGGCTATTTCTATTGCAGGACAGAAGAAAGAGCCATGCAACAATTAAATACATCCACAACTTTCAGGCTACACAATCAGACCTGGCGAAACAGGAAAGATTTTATTATAATTAATAGGACATTGGTGGGTGTTTGCTCCACAGTCTAGTTGTGCAACTAGAGTTTACAATGGTTAAGGATGCTCATGAAATCGCAAGTTTAAATAATAAACAAACACTATCTGGAAAAAAGGCCTCCTTTCAATTTCTGATAGGTTGTAAAAGAATCACTCAGACTTACTGCAGGCAAGTAGTCAGCATTTGGGTAACGATTCTAACACACAAAGCATCAATTAAAATGAATGCTCAGACATTTAAATTGCAAATGTATCAACTGCATTTAATAGCACACTTCTAAAATGAACAAAAATGAGGCTTTTATACTTTGAAATTCATTCGCTTTTTTTTTAAAAAAAAAAAAAAAAAAAAAAAGAACTTAAATGATTCTCTGCCAAGTTATACACTGTAGATTAATTTATAGCACATAATATTAAAGAGCTGAAATTATGTTTCTAAATACACAAACCTTCTGCTCCAGACCTTTAATAAGAAGAGATACATAACTTAAGTATACACATAGAAAAGTGAATACATCTTAACATGTATATATATCTGTAGAAATATAGAAGAGCTTACAATTCTTTGTGTTTCTCCTCTGCCAAGATTTGGTCATTCGGCTTCAGCCCATACCTTGGAAAAAAAACAAATCACAAAACATGGTTATGCCTCTGAGAACATATCCATCAAATAGTAGTCTTACGGTATTAAACTGGCAATTTTTTGCTCAATTCTCAAATTCACACTGTAAAATAAGAATAATGCATTCATCACTTGGCCTTCTATTTTTATTCCTTTCTGCAGGTAATTGAAGAACAGGAAATCACCCCTCTGAGAAAAGATATTGGTCACTAATTAAGTACAATCAAGTTATGAGACTGATATGTTTTTCACCATAGTATCACGCTGGGTTACATCTGTTTATCCATTTGGCTACTAAATGCACCACAGAGTTACTTTCTACCAGGATACATCAGGATCCATTCACATTCTCCTTCACTCCATGCATCTTAAAGCCTTCACTTGCATTTGACTCCATGTACATCCCTACATCCCTTACTTCACCACAGTGGTCAGTAATGAGGATCACCTGGTTTAACTGCCTTCCCTATTTACCATTTTATCACACTTGAAGTTACAATTTTTCGCCTGCTGCACTTATCTTGCAGTTATTTCCAGATCAATGTTTTCTTCAGCGAGCAATGCCAGCCCTGGTACTAGTCTCTTCATAATGCTGCTGCCTCACTAATTACCTCCACTATCCATGTCTTAATCACTGCTTTTGGATAGCAACTGGTTAACCGTCAGGAGAATAAGGAAAAAAAGAGCAAAGCAAGCAGGAAATCAAAGGACACTAATTCTTCCTATGCAACTTGTAATCTCTCATATAATAAAAATCATGGACAGACCTGCTCTGCTAATGTACCATCTATTATGTAGAGGAGCTAATTTTGCCCATTAAAAATATCTGCACAATGTCAAGCAGAACAACCTTTCTTCAAGAACACCACTGCATGCACTGCATGCCCTTCCAAAGGCAATTAGAAAGCAAGAAATTGGGGTAAGGATGGAGGGAGCCATTTGCTACTTTTGAGGTTTGCAGAAGGATTCCTTCTGTGAGCCAAACTTTACCTAATCTTTTCCATTTTCTCCCCTGTTGCAGTCTGAAAAAGGCACCTTGAATTTATCAAATACTCTTCCTTACCCGCTAAAGATGCATTTGACATCAAGCTACCAATTATCTCAAAGGAAGATACTTACAGAGCTGAAACTTTTATTAATACTTTCTACATTAAGATAGGATGCATATTGTGTTTCATGGACAGTTGCTGAAGTATTTCACACATTTAAATGCATAGCTAACATACTGAACAGCTCTTACATAGTGTTGCCCGACATGTGTTTCGTGGGCAAGATTGATGTGCACCAGTTGGCTTTTCCTAACTGATGAGGGTTAGAATTGGAACAAAGAATTTCTTTAGCCAGACTTAAAAGCAAAAGCAGAAATATATATATATATATACACACACATATACACAATGTAAATTTTAAAAATAACCTAGAACATTTGCAACTATCTTAGCAACTGTAACAACATACTGCACATTTGGTATAATGCATTATACAGTTACCCATGTATCACTAAACTAGTGATAAGAAATTCAATCATGCTATAGAAAAGTGGGCAAGGCAGCTGAAGAGACCACGGCTTAATTTTTTTGCCCTGCCCTGTGAAATTTCAACACATCTTAGCATGAAATTATTTTTCATTTCAACTATCCAGTGCATGCCAATTTGGGAGAGGTACAGTCTGAAATTTTGCACTAATCTCCCCACCACTGCTCAAGATCCTATTTCAAAAGCAGGACATAAGAAAGGAACGCAGATGTGCAACGGCCTCCAGCAATATGGTAGAGAAGCGTCAAAACAAACTGGAGCACGTTTCAGAACCGACGCATTTAAACCCTTTGATGCGTCCTGTGCAGGCATTTAGCCCGCTGCGACGGCGGGCGGCGTTCCAGGCAGCAGCTGTGTCCCCGGCTGGGGCAGCCGCTGCGCCCGAGTGCGGCGCCGGCGCCATCCCCGTCCCGTCCCGCTGCTGCACAGCTGCGCGGGGCCCTGCCGGCCTGGCCGCCCCCGTGTCCACAGCGCATCCCCACAGCCCCCGAGACTGACAGCTTCTACCCGCGGAAGACATTACGGTTCTCCCCAACCTCCTTGGGCCACGCTCTGGTGTTCGTGTCACTTCCAAACACCCACACACGAGGTTATCATCTCAAAGGCAAGCTTTACAGAAATATATAAACTGGCTTTAATGTTTGCTTTTTATTTTGTATGCATACTAGAGTCTGTAATCTCAGCCCTGACTTGTGCAATGCACTTGAAAGATCCTCCTGAAATGGTGCTGCTACAGCCCTTGGCTTTTTCATTTTCCAGCTCTTAATAGCAGAGACTAGGAGACTAATGTGCTTGCATTGCACTCACTGTTTTTGCAATTAGGCTCTTGATGGAACAAATAGCTCTAAGATATGGTCTCCTTCAGATAATAGCCAATTTTACATGGCCTCAACCAAATTAAAAACAAAACACACAGCCTACACTAAATATGTTCTGTATGTGTAAAAACCCCACTTGAATATCAAGTCCTGATCTGCTCCAAGAACCAGAGTTTCCTGAAAAGCTAGTGAAATTCAGCTGGCCTGAGGCCCAAAATAAGCAAGTCTGGTGATGAGCAAACAGGTTTTAAAAGAGACAATAGAATTTACCTCTTTGAAACTCACTTACCTTTCAAAATGCCCACCAATCTAAGCAAATACTTAGACATACAAAATTCAGATAATTGCACAGAAATCAAAGGAAAAAAAAAATCAGTACAGGGGCATACAGTGTTGCTTGGGCTAACATAGCCACGTTGAGATCTCCACTGCGTAGACTACCAAGAAACAAGGTGCACAAAAGAATACACAGATACACCCTCATGTAATATTTTCATGAATAGTCTCAAGAGTACTTGTAAGGGAACAAGGAGTTAGAAATAAAAGGATATTGCTGAATTAATTGTTAAAGCAAGCAGTCAGANAAAAAAAAAAAAAAAAAAAAAAAAAAAACTATTTCAGCAATAAATGGAGACAGTAAAGCACCCTAGGCAGCTATGAACATATGTGCATATGTGTGTGGTCATTCTGCTGCCTTGTTTGATGTTCAAATAAGAACTTTGCCACAGTACAAAGCTTAGCCCTCTGTATTTGGCTAACCTTGTTCCCCTTGAGATGAACTTGGGCTTTGCTGATTCCTATGTTTACTGTACTTGACAAACTCGCTGCAGATACTCTTTTAAGTATTTCCCAGCTTGATTAAAAATGGCATGTATGGGAAAGTAGATTTCCAACATTTTCTCCCAGTGCTGCAGAAAAATCATCAAACAACAATTAACAAATACCAGAGTCTGAGGTTCCTGGTAAAGATTTAGAGTACATGGGCTTTACTAACTGGATGAAAGGGAGGTAGAACTTACACTGTAGTAGTCTACACTTCATCAGTAAGAGAGTGTTTTAAGGCAGAGCTCTGCAGAAACACTTCTTCGTGAGTTTTCACAAAGCCATCAAGAAATTTTAAGGACATCAGTGTATACTTTTCCTGTACTTCAAATGAATCGGAAAGCATTTCCAGAAGAATGATTCAGCAATTATGTTGCTTGAACTTTCAAGAGATTTTAAAGCTACTTTCACTGTTCTATAAAAAGAAATGCAGCCTTTTCTCTCTCTTTTTTTTTTTTTTTTTAATAATTAATCTTATAAATCTAGGACAGGAAGCCTGAGGGACATTGGTGCATTCTTGTCCATTTTTTGGATTGTAGCGGCCACTTTTTAAACAAACATGTTAATATATCCAACAAGATCTTCCAGGTTGGAAGCACATGTGAACTGCAACAGCAGTGCATTCTCACGAGCACTTGCGGACCAGCACACATGGTCAAGCTCAAGAGAAGCTCCAAAAATATGTCCAGCATAACAGATTTAGGAGGGAGATGGGATGCAGACAGAAGGTCACCCTGCTTTTACATTTCCATGTGTGACTTATGGCATCATTACTCGTTCCCTATGATAATTGCTTACTGCATTTTTTCAGATTTGATCCGTCCAGAGAGAAAAAGGCAGTAAGCGAACTGGTTTTCCAATCAGCATTACTTGAAGCATGGCAAGTTTCTGACAAGGCTAATACTACCTGGAAATTTTGGGGAAGCCTAATATAGCTTCCTACTGTTGATTAGCCTACCTTTTTTTTTTATGACCTCAAACATCATATTTAAGTACAAGATTTTGCATTTTATTCCTTATCATTACATGAAATCTGCTATATGAGGTGCTAACATCTGCATGTTTCCTAAATCAAGATGCAAGCAAAAAACCACAACCCAGACCATACTTTATCCATCTATTTAGGAGTTAAACCCATCCTGAATCAGATACAAACAGCTAAACCAAAAGGAAAGCCTCACACAGTTGGCACTGACATTCATTCTAACCCAAATACTATCAAATTTTCAATAGCCAGCCCTCCAAAGGGCTTTGTTTCACCTCTAGAAAGTCAAAATCTCTTCCCTGACTTGCACCATGTTTCATTTCATCACATTTCCTCTTTTATTTCTCCTGAGTTCCGCTACATTCGCCAAGCTTCACTCCTGAAAGGCATCACGCTTCCTTTTCCTTCAATATTTCCTCTCCCAATCAGACTCTTTCCTGTTCTATCAACAGGGCAGCTTTTCTCTTCCTACCCTTTGCATTCCTTTCTTGGCCTCAAATAGACTGCAAAGTCCCCTGACTCTTCATCAGTGACTTGTGTCCAACAACAGCTGATCTTCATCCACTGTTACTCTGGGCAGACTCTGTATAGGTCGAACAGTTTTTGAAAAATGCCTTACTGAACAGATGACATACACAAGATCAACTCTGAATCCTGAAGATTAAAGAGGAATTGCCTATGAAAGCACTGAAATCTCAAAGAGGATTTGCTTCCTGAAAGTCTTTAACCACAAAAAGAGGAAACTGCTCAAAAGTCTTCGCAGACTCTCTGTGAGGAAATGTGCACCTAAGACTGACTTCTCAACACAAAAAAGTTAAGACACTTCTGTTTGAAGATTGTTGGAAATGACTTCTCACAGTTATCAAAAAACACTCAAGTCTAGCCAGGGGCAGGGGAGAAGTTTGCCCTTGCAGAGAAGTACTCTGCTTAACAAAAAATAGCACCTTCTTAAGTAAGAATTTAAACTGAACAACCAGTCAGGGTTATTTCATTTGCAAAAATTTCCAGACTTAAAACACTACTTCAGAAATAGAAATAATGTCACTGAAGCCACATCCTGGAGAACTCAAGGAGGAGTTTCTGGTGTGGTCATTTTTCCAAAGTGAGGTTTTTCTCTGTTCCTGTGTACTGGTATGACTGGAGTCCCATTTGGACTGCATGACATCTTACATAAATATATCTGGTTTTCAAGAGAAAAAAAAAAAAAAAAAAACAGAAAGAAAAAAAATGAACTTCTGAGATTTACTGCTTAAACCAATCCCCAAAATACTACCAGAAAGATTTTCACTATGATTTTAAGATGAAAGACTGACACGGGGGAAAACAATCAATCAAAACGTATTTTGATATATTTTTCAATGTCATATATAAAGTAGAAGAACTTTGCTTCTCTAATTTCTTGCGCAGATATGATAACATTAAACATTACTAGGCATAGTTTTTCTGATGTGTGTCCATGTCTTCCTTCTTGATTGCACACTTTCCTAAATGGCTGTTTCTAAATTATTTGATGCAATAAAGTAGACTTCCCACTGGTGTTATGCTAGGAAACCAGGACTTTAAGCAGCTATTAATATTGTAAGACAGATTTAAAGAGCTTTTGAAATTGAAGTCAAAACAATAATAGGTTTAAATGATTAAAACGGATTAAGAAAGCCAGTAAAGTTCAAAGCTTGTTAAATACCAGACTGAGGAAAACTATGATCATTTAATAAGGTCAGGTCTATCATTCTAGATTGACATATACAGTGGCCTTGTCATAACAACGTAATGATAAGCTAGTGAGACAAAAATATAAGATATCTAAATACTTAAAGTAAATATATAAAGGAAAAAAAGTTTTTGCAATAGTAATTTTTGAAATATTTGACTGCAAGCACCTCAGTTATTTTCATTTTAAACTTCCTTTTAAAAGTCATCTCACAGCCTACATTTTGTAGAATTTCTGTACAATTTGAACTATTTCTGAAACTGTTGGATTCTGTGCTCATTTCAGTGGCAGCATTTACATTTACTTTTCATAATTTCATATAGAATAAAACATTATTAGCTTTGTACAGAACTATAGGTTGTTGGGCCTATATAAGATTCTGCTTTACATAAAAAATTAAAAAAAAATAATTAAAAAAAAACACAAAGAAAAAAGAGGAATGTGTTCATAATCTAGATAATGAACTGAAATGCTCCTGGGCACTCTTTTCTTTTGCTAGCTACACTCACGAGCTATTTTAACTTCGAAACTTATTCCTTGGACCAACTTTTATCAGTTGTACAACAGATCCTATCAACACTAGGACTGAAATTCCCCAGACAAATACCTGTATACTGTGTAAGAAAGAGCTCTTCTTGACAAGGAAACGGCAATAAAATATCTTTTAGGGAAAGCAGAGTAGTGCAGTTGCAGGTATGACCCAGAGACTCTTCTCCCTACATCTATAGATTATTTTAATGATTTATTCTAAATAAAGAACTCACATGCACATATGAATAGCACTGGAAGCTACTCAAGGGAGCTTCTTGAGGCTTTAGGCTGAAAATGGATCTTCAATATCACTTTTGAAGAGAAAGCACACTTGAAAAGCCACGTGCATTAGGTATCTATATAAAGTTTAGTAGAGTCTATTGCTCCAACAAACTACAGATTAATTATCTCAGATAAATAATAAGGCAGTGGCATTACATTACTGCAAAAACCTACCAACAGTTTAGGCTTCATCAAGAAGAAAAAAAAAAAAGAGCTTCTAAAACACAGTTATTTCAATATTTTCTAATAAAAATACATCAATAAAATCAATTAATATCAGTAATATCATACCTTGCACTTAAGAAATCATAAGCTATAAGTCAGTCCAGAAAACTACCCTCAAGTAATAAACTCCTCCAAAGGAGGATACTGAAAGTGCTGAGGCTGTACCAAATGGTGATTGTTGTGCTCTAAAATGTCATTTAAGACATTCTTTATCTTAAAAGTGCTTTTCATAGAGAAAAATTCAGAGTATTTAATCTTTTCATTGTTTACAATATACATATTTAAAAACCTACAATACACTGCTCAATTTAGAAACTGTCATGCAATTAACAGCTAAATTTATATCTTAAGTTGTCTAATCTTAAAAGATTAAAAAAAATGCTTACAACGAAGTCTGTTTTGCTGTTACACAATGTAATGGATATCTTTCTGTTGGCACTGCTAGGTTATGTGGAAGTGGTGTCAACTGCAGCTTTCTGCTGCAGTCTAAATGAATCCCGAGGCTGCCTCGGGAGAGGTTTCTCCCGCACCTCCCTCCACACAGGAGCACTCGTTACAGGACAGCTCAGCTTACAGCTGCTCCGAGGAAGAAGTGCCAAGGCCTTCACACACCTGTAAATGATTTTCACCCTATGACGGTCAAAGTGACCTGTACAGAGACAGGTGTTGCTGTTATGAAATTCCAGCTCGCTGAAAGCATTTATGTAAGCCACTAAAAGCATTATCTTTATTGGGGGGGAAAAAAAAAAAAAAAGCTTATAGAAAATAGCAGACAAGATTACTTTGCTGCACTGAAATTTTTAAACTCCATTCTAAAAATGAAGCAGCATCAGGGCAGAGTTTCCAGGAAGAGTCCCTGTGAGCTGAGCTCCTTGTTGTGCCGCCACCAGAGGATCAGACACACCAGAAGAGCAATTACGGCTTCTGGGAAGAAGCGATTCCTCCCTTTTCCCTCTAGCCATAGCTGCGCCCTTTCTGCACCTCAACTCTTCACCGCGGTGGCAGCTGCGACCTCCAGCTCAGGCAGCCAGGGCTCTGGCAGGAGGAAGGACAGTTCTGCCATTTACCAGCCCAGGTTTTCACTGGGGCTGGCGAACAGCTTGGTGCCAGAGCCGCAGCCCCAGGTGGTGTCCAGAGCATTTCTAATCTTGTGAATCAGCAGAAAAATCAAGGATCTTTCTCCCCAGCTTGGCATTTAACATCAATTTACTAAGGCACCCCAAAATAGCAAGGAGTTACCTCTATCCCGAAGAGTAAAAAATGAAAAACCCACCCAAAACAACAAAGGCAACTTGAATAGCAGGTTTACGCTTCTGCAGCCCTTGAGTGTGGAAAAGCAGGAACACCAGTAATTATGAGGAGCACAGGCTGCCTCCACCCTCTCCTGCAGCCACGGCCAAGACGGTAGCTCTAATGCTGCAGGCAGCAGGAGCACGAGGAGAGGAGAGCACGGAGCAGGCCAGNCGCAGCCACCGCCAAGACTGTAGCTCTAACGCTGCAGGCAGCAGGAGCACGAGGGGAGGAGAGGAGAGCACGGAGCAGGCCAGGACACAGCAAGGAGGCTGCAAGAGCAGCACACCAGGAGCAACAGCAGTATCCATACCCTAAAACTTGGGCTATGTCAGCAGTAACACTCACATGGCATTTGCAGAGGGTTCAGGAATAACATGAGGAAAGAACCTAAAAAATGAATATTGAATTTTAAGGAAAGGAAGATGGAATTTCTCTTGTCTGGTGAAGAAAATCTAGTGAGACAGCAAATGACCTGACCTGAACAAAGCAGAACCAATCAAATACTAACGAACACTAGAATGCATCTAAAAATCTAATTTTAAAAAATTGAAGTTTTTAAAATAGTACAGGAATTCCAAAGAGTTTTTAAATATTAACCACTATAAAGTCTTCTTTTCTTCAAGGACATTTAAATTACAAACTAATTTATCTGCAGTTAAAGAAAAGCGTGACAAATTATTGTTAACTTTTAGACTTTTCTGATCTGCAATTCTAGAGTGATACCATACTATATACTGCAGCAACCAGAAGTGAGTCTTCAGCCTTTCCTGTGCAGGCGGTAGTTTTGGTTTGGAAGAGCAGGACGGGAATGGAAATATTAAAATCACACCTTATTATCTGTAGTTAGAACGAACGCCTGCCACTATTCCCAGAATTTAAATCATGATTTTACCTCAAGTATTCTAAATAAAAGAAAAATACATTAATGTAATTGTGTGAACAGGAAGCTAAGATGGAAAAGCTTTTGCGGACAAAGAACAAGTATTGCTTTCAAAGAAAGCTTTACCATTTTGTTTTGGATCAGCTCAAGGATTGGAGAAACACAGTTTTTTTCAAAGATATTTTCATGTAGTCTTTTCATCTAATATTTTCATTACCTACTTAAAAACAGAGAAACTTATTTCACCCATAATTCAAACTTGTTTAATTCAAAGACACTTGCATAGTTTTGGGGGTTTTTTTTGTTTGTTTGTTTAGTTGGTTGGTTATATTTAAACTAGGCAAGTGGGACTTATTTTACAATTCCAGTATTTCATCATGTGCCTTGTAACAAACTCCAAAGTTCTGTTAAGTGAGTTTTTATTTGAGAATGAAGGGAGAGTACAGATTGTGAAGATACAGCCTGACTGTTGTCAGCAGACGTGTCTTGTGGTCATTCCAAAGAGAAAAATTCATCTGAGATCCCATAGTCTACTATCTTGTAATTAAACCAGAAAGCTTTGTAAGGAAGTTGAAAAATTAAATACTTTCTATGTTATGATTTGCAGTTTTACTTATTAAGCAAGCATTTAAAGATGGGAAAACACCTAATATATCAACAATAGAAGAGATGGCAAGAATTGGAGTATTTCATATTCTTGAACATTTTACATCTTATTTCATAGGTGTATACATAGCTATAAGTTCAGTGTACTCTGAAAATGTCACAATTCTTTCAGCGAAACTTTGTCTTTGCACAGGTGGGTTTTCAAAATGGAGCTTATTTAAACTGAACCTAGTTACATAAATGCCCAAGAAGACATGACCAGGCTTGTAGGAAACAGCAGAACAGCTCTAATTACATTGTTAGGCATCCCCCCAAATTTATAGGCACATTAGTACTGAAAGGTGTTCTTGAAAACTGCCATGATTCTCCTGTTTTTGTAAGCAAACACTGAAAATTTATAATTTAAGAGCAGTCAGATAATGCAACTTGGCTGAACAGTATTATTAACAGTATTTTATACTCAGACCCTAACTGAGAGAAGTTGAATAGAATTCCACAAATACAACTTGGGGTGATAATAAAATCTTGAGTTATTCAGCTTTCCTAACAAATGCGTCTATGTTACAGAACTATATAGTAGCAACCTTTCATAAGGATTAGAGAAACAATGGAACATTATAACAAACTATCTTCCAAAAAAGGGCAAGTTTTCAGGGACAACAGATTTTTAAGTTATTGTTCTGTACTTTCAGTACTTTCTGCATTGTACAGACAGATAACTCCCAACTCAAAACAGTACTAAAAATGTGTTAAGTCTGTCCCAGAGGGCTGACAAAGTCAGCCCAAAGTCAAACTAAACACGTGGAATTAGCTGAAAAGGCTTAAAATTGTACATCATGCACATAGCCTGGCAGCAAAGTCCACACCTTGCAAACTCTAATCCAGAGGCTTCCTAGCACAGTCAGTCACCACCACCTTCCTGAGTCCTCCTGCAAGCTCCTGCCCACACCTGTTTGAGGGAAGCGCTTGCTTTGTATTGAAGCATTAGGATTGTTTTGAGACCTCAGTTTGGGAGAATAATTAACAGTGTGAACAATGTACTTTGGTTTTTGCTACAGGACATTATAGATCAATAGAGTTAGATACCAGCTGAAGGTAATAAGCTGAAAAATATGGAGAATCACACATGGCACAACAGCTAAAGCCACAGATGTACAGCCCAGCTTAAATTTAGTAGAAGCAAGCAGATGCTTTGCATTTTGGCTGGTTATCTATTTTTTCTCCTTATTTATAATTCAAATTCTCACAAGGGTAGAAAAAAAGGAGACCAAATGTACATATCTCCTTCACTTCCACCATAGCAAGAGAATGAGACAACATCAAACAACGAAGTTTAATTTACCAGATATCAACATCACTCTACAGGTGAAGTTTATGCTTTACTAACCTGACTCTCATCAACAGCAATTCGCAGGGAGGACAGGAAGGGAGTGACCCTGCCACAGGGTGGTGTACACCAAGGGAGACCCTCAGCATACTTGTGAAGTTACAAGTCAAAATGTTAAAATTTCTTTACTATAGCAACACTTTCTTTTGATATATTAATCATCATTACCATCCAAAACACATGCACACTTCAAAGACCGCATTCAAACTCCCACTTCTTAAAATCTACTTTTCCAGCTAAGAGTGAAAAGAACAAAAACCCACTACTTGCTTCACAGAGAGTGACTCTTTTGTATTTACAGAGCTTCAATCGCATTAAGTGACAGGGGAGAGAATTAAGGAGCAGATCATATTGTGCATGAATGCCATTAAAAACTTCACTGAATACGCTCAGTAAAGATCTGAATATGTGCAAAGATTTTGGAAGTCTCCTAGTTTTAAGAAAAAAAAAAAATCCTCCATATAAGCAGAAAAATGACTCAGCTGCTTCACATCAGCTATTTGATAAGCAAATCAAATAGCATTCCTAAGCTTAGAACTCTGGACAAGGATACTGATCAGCAAGTAATCAGCCTGGACATGTCAAATACAACAGATATTGGCATGCAGATGCCTAGGTTCATAAACACAGTCCATTTCCTGAGATCATGACTCTGGTCAAGAGTCAGAAAATAATGTGAAATACAGCACACAAATTCACAAAGTTGATGTGAAAAATATGACACACAATTTCCCCTATATCTCCACTCCTTTTTTAAAGAGTATGGGCTGATAGGTATTTACGCATGTTTATACAGAAAATGATGATTACAAATAACATATCTTTTTCACTGGTCAATTAAGGAAGCTACAGTTTAGGTACAGTTACAATTCACCCTGAAAATCTCTGCTCCTTTTTCTCTTTTTTCCCCCTTTCAGTAAGCATTTACATGCTAGAGGATAAAATGATACTTTTACCATGTGAAAAGAAATAGACAGAAAAGCTTGCACTTGTGGTATTTCCTCTAGAAAGAGGCTTAGGAAATCAAGGACAAGTAATGGACTCTATTTGCTTAAAGATGGCTCTCCAGCTCTGTGAACAAGAACTGAAGAGGCTTTGGATATCAGCAGCTTTCATCAGCACCACCAATATTGCTCACACTGTTTCATTGTCTCCCTGAAGAGAGATAGGAAGCGATGACTAACATTACCTGACAGAGACCTAAGCTCTTCTGCCAAGCTGCTGATGCGGCCTGGAAAACTAAGATGCCCAAGTCCTGCTGGGATGTAAATTAAGATCACCTCTCCAGCAAATCTAGGAAAGGCGTAATACCTCCCAAAACTCGTCCAGAGAACAAGATTTTGGAAACCAGATTAAACCAAAACACACATTAAGAGAAAGATGGGAGTATTTTAACAGCCCAGTGCCAAAACAGCCTCCCCACAACAAGCACTGCTTGTTTTCTGGAGCCAGCACTGCGTGGCAGCCAGCTGCTTCAGATCTGCCGGGGCTAGGACTGCCGGTGTATTTGCTTTCAGATTTACTTCCAACATGTAGCAGAGCCACTTCAATATTGTTAAAAGGACTGAGACCTCCAGTACAGTTTAATTGAAGCTACAAAAAAAAAAAAAGAGAGGAGAAGAGAGAGAGAGAGAGAGAGGAGAAGAGAGAGAGAGAGAGAGAGAGGAGAAGAGAGAGAGAGAGAGGAGAAGAGAGAGAAGAAAAAAGAAGCCTAATTTCCTTATTTTACTGAAAATTTGAGAATTATTATTAAATTTATATCAAGTCAAAACCTTTATTCAGCATAAAGATAATAATTCTTAAAGCAGTGGTCATACAAGAGAGGAGGTTGAGCAAACAAAAGCAGTGGAATAGCTCAATAGCTCAATATATAAAATTTACAGGTGTTCAGGTCACCTGAACCCTCTAGCCTCTGGGCTACTTTAAGCCAGAGCCCATCTAGCCTGAGGGCCCCGCATCCAGCTGAAGACGTGAGACCCTAGCACCACAAAGCTAAATGACCATTACCAAGGCTCCAAGTGCTAACACTGCGTGGCTAGAGATGGATTTCCTTGACAAGGAAGCCCAGGGAGACCAGCAGCTCCACATTCTCTGTTGGTCTCTGGTCTGCTTCAGCTATCTTTAATTTCTGTCAAATGCTTCAGAGTCCCGAAGCATCGATGCTTTTGCATCTCTGCAGCATTTGAATCTTTACTTTAGTAAAGTTATCTAAGCTAGGTTTGCTTTTTTATCCACGGTCTCAAGGAGCATGGGATTTGGTTCCCATTTCCATAGTAGTGCAGGACTTGTTTTGCCTTATTCACTTGTAAAGGTGGACTACTATAAATACGCTCACAAACAGGGTAGCTAAAAGAAAAATGAAGAATGTATGAAGGTCAACAGGCTTCCCAGTTTCCAGGTTCTTATCAGTCATCACACTATCAGCTGGTCCCTTACACAGCTGCTGTTGGACGACAGCTTGCATTTTAAATATTGCAATACCTCACAGCAGAAAATGCCCACAGAGTATAAGCTGTTCACTGAAATGGTTTAATTTGTCTGACGGGAATCAGATTTTTAAGGATTTTTAGGTCCGTGAAATTCTGCAGCGCATTTTAGGTCCAGTGAAAAGCCTGGTGTACTCCTGCAGAATTTCACTGCTGCAAGAGGGCACTCATGCAGTAACAAGATAATTAAGATTAGCTGGGGATGCTGGATTTTGTTTCTTTACTTGCCTTAAGAAATATATTACATATATATGTGTCTGTTCAGAGCCTTGCTTTCAGTTTATTTCAATGAAAATACATGATTAAATTATATCAGAATAATTTAACTTTTCAGACATCAGGGCTTATTCTCAGGGGTTGTAAGTTCCATGTATTTTTCAAAGTTAAGCACACCATTACGACTTTGTCTTTTGCCTCCAATTTATGACATTCAGACTCCCACTTAAACCCACCTTTAAATAAAACTCGAGTGTTAAAATACCAGCTCTGAAACAAATTATGCCTCTATTAACACACTAAAGCAAAATATTTGTGGCTGACAATGCACATATTGACAAAAGCTCTGCAGCTGTTCTTTATTCAGTGATTAGAAATTTATTCTTGAAGCAGCATTCCTATTAGTAAACAAAAGAATAAAAGGAGGAAAAAAAAAAAAAAAGATTAACACACTGAACATAAAACAAGATTTGTAAACACTTTGAAAGATGAAATCGAATTATTCATTTGATCACTTAATTTAGGAAATATGAAGTAGCAACTAGAAACAATTTAACTCACGCAGAAGGATTTAAAAGAACAAATTATGTTTTACAGCTCTTCAAGAGCCACATCTCTATAAGCTGAGCAGCGAATGAGTAAACTTAACATCACCAGCCACACAGCAATACAGTCATATGGTTGGTAGCAGAATAACTAGGCTCATGCAAGATAAGAGACCACACGATAAAAAGTGGTCCTGTTCTTGACTGATAAATTGAAATAAAAATGAAGATACACTTGCACAACTTTTCTTGGCACGTGACAGACACGGCTTATTTGCCCCAAAGTCAGCACTGGAGAAAGAGGGGGGAAGTACTGTCATAGCATACTAAGAGTAATGTACAAATATTCTTATGAGCACTACCTACAGCATGCCAAAACTGTTGCTAAGTCATTAACTTAATACTTCTGTTGTTTGTTTCATTGGGCTCTTTAATCATAGAATCGTTAAGGTTGGAAGGGAGCTCTAGAGATCATCTAGTCCAACTCCCCTGCACACACAGGGTCACCCACAGCACCTGGCACGGGACTGTGTTCTGAAGATCTAGCGGTTCCTTCCAATTAAGAGCTAGGAAAAAATAGCATGCGGAGACTAGAATAATAATTGATTGATAATAAATATCAGAAAGACAGTATAAAACCACAGGAGTTGCTACCTGACAACAGCAACAGTTTCAAACAGCAGGAGCAATCAAATTACTGATATAATGTAGGCTTCTTTTAGCAGAAGGCCCCAGAGAGCAAGGCAAACTTTGCATTACCCAAGTGCCCAGTCCTGTACTGATTAGTTGGCTTCATTCTGTAAGTGAAGCTGATGAGAAGAGCGAAATCGCAGGACTTACTTGTCGAGGAAGTCCTTGTCCACCACGGCACAGATGTCAAGCAGAGGATTTCCCATTCCAAACAGGACATTTTCACTGCAAGACAATTATTTTGAAGTTAGTTTACTACGGCCTTATTGTCCCACTATAACACTTTGAAAACATTTGTTACTGGGGAGAAGAGTTTTTCCCGAATCCAGCTAACGCACAAACACAGATTTTGCCTCAGGCAGCAGTGACAACCTTCCTGGCATATCAATAGACAGTCAGACTCAAAGGAAGGGCCCCTTGGCAATCGGCTTCTGTGACTGTAAATGAACAGGAGCAGTGGAAGGTGTATTGGGGTATGGATTCTGCTAAACTACCCGTCACTCAGAAAAGGAAGTAGAGCCACGTGCCACAGTCTGCAGCTTTAAAGAACTACACTTGGGTCATGATACCAGGTTTTAGACAGGGGGAGCATCAGACCAGGCTATAGAGTTTTCCTGAACAGGCTCAGTTGCTAGGTTTACTGTGCAACTGGCCAACAATCAGCAATTTAATTCTGTTTTAACAAGCTGAAATTGAGAGACTATGGAGTCTGCATTGTCAAGTAGGCATCTTAAACAGCATAGCTCTTCACTGGTAAGAATGTTCATACTTGCTTTTTAATCAAATTGAAATTCACTACATGACTTCTGCCACTTCAAAGCAAGATTTCAGAAAAAGACTGGCAGTAGCTGAAAGGGATCACTTCAAAATTTTGTAGATTCATTCAAAAAATCATGTACTTGGGTGACTATGTAACAATACCCAAAAACTAAGTATATGGCCCAGTGAGAAGCAGCAGCAAATGCATCTGTCCTCCAAGGCTGCATAGAACGGTGCTCAAACCCATCCCACTCCTTGTTTAAGCTAATGTCTGCTGGCTCCAGCGGGCAAGGTGAGCACTGCTCTCGCCACCAAGGTGACGCTGGTATTAAAACCACCAAATGTGCCATCCTCTCTACTACATGCCTTAGTTATCAAGTGTTTGCAAAGAAAATATTTTAAGTCTCTCCCTTCCCCATCTTCCACAGCAGTACTGCAGCACTACAGTCTTCATAACCCCAGGCTCAAAGCTAGATAACGGTGTCAGCTGAAATTCAAAGAAAGTGAATGAGCTTCCAATTGTTTTGGCCTATTTAGAGGAAGAGAAATGTCTTACAGATTTGATATCTGCCTGCTAAATTATGTATTTCATTAACTCCTACCCAACAGGATAAGGAGAAAAGAACTCAACACCAGCAGAAAGGGGATGTGATGGACACAACTCCTCCCGTTGTGTCCGATGCAAGCTGAAAGCTCAGTCATGTACTTCCTCTCACAATTTCTACAAAGCCCTTTAGTTGGCAGCAATTTGTCATGTCTGAAGCTTTGCCAAAGGTGTACAATACCTCTTCCTCTTTAGGCTGTCACATTAGCCTCCAGTGAATGCTAAATTCTCAAGACCAGAAATCAAGAAGTGGTTAAAATGATTCATATGCCTGATATCAAAACACAACAAACCATTTTTAGGATTTTATTATTGTAGCTTTAAAGACAGGCCTTGACATTCATTCATTTACTTCATTAAACAGACAAGTTCACAGGGAAGACTATGCTCTCTGAAAAAACAGAATTAGAAATGCAGCTCACTCGTATCCAAAAGAGCACGTTTGCTTAGTAAAAACCTTCAGGACTCTCTAAGTATTTTCATCACTGAGAGGAACCACTGAACCTTTTAAAAAGTAATACGCAATTCAGTTCAAAATAACCATGTAAGTTATATATAGCTAGAGGAACAGAGCAGAGAGAAAAAGGTAACAGATAAAAGATAATATAAGGGTAAAGGGGATCGCACTCAGAGTCCCAAGACAAGGCATTCCCTCTGCTTTAAGAGTGACTCCATGAGAAGTAGTGTAGGAGGAAGAAGAAACAAGTCAGAATTTTTGAAGTGTTGAACTTAAAATTGTCCTAAAATGTATGCTGCTGTATTTCATGTTTAACAGATTCTCATATTCTGCCAAGATTTACATATCAATAATATTGTATCGCATGATAGCGCTGCTAACTTCTTCTACATTAGACAAGTACCAACATTCAGGTGTACAGTGTACTGACAACCAGCAGCTGTACTGCAAAAAAATCCTCAGAAATAAAGCTAGCACACTGCAATCCCTACCTATAGGGAAATTATCTTGTGCAATGAAAACAAATCAAAAGTATAGATGTTACTGAGTATTTAACAAGCTGTGAACAACAGGAGGTACTGGTCCATAAGGCTGAAGCGGCACAAGAATTTTGTACCGAAGCTCTGCCCAGCTGCTAACACCCACAGGAGCTGCCCTTGCATTACCAGCAGCACGAAGGAGCTCTTCCAGGGCAGGTCTTTATGTCACATGTGACACATGCAGGTGCTCTAAGCCTAAGTTCCTCCTTCTCCCACACCTCCTTTCGACTATGCTAACTGCTGCGGAGCTGTGTGTCATCCGGGACGGGCAGCTTTAGAAGTCAGCACAGCTGAGTTGGGAACCTTCTGAATACAGTTCACATTGTGATCTGAAGAATCCAGTGTTTGCACTGCTGAAGAGAAAGGCTTTGATCTGTGAACCCTTAATACGTTCAATCTGGTTAAGCTAACCAGATTGGCTACATCTCATTACAGTGCACATCACCCTCCCTTCTTGCGGGGCTCCCAAGGAGCTGCTCCCTCACGCTCTTGCTTGCTGCACGGTACGGATGAGGCACGGCAGGCGCTCCGCTAAGGGGACACTCACCCCTCTGCACAAATAAGGAAAAGGAAAAAAGAAACGCACACACATATGCTCCATAAAACCACATACTGTAAAAGCACAAATTATGAATAAAATTTAAGATCATGGCAGATACTGAACTTACAAAGCTCAGAAGAACCAGCAAAAATAAACTGCTACCTTTTTCAAAAAAGAAGGAAAAAGAAAAAAGAAGTTCAGCCCTTTCAGCAGTATACATGAACCGAAATCTTGCTACTGGCTTTGTTATTCAAATTGGACAACTAGACGAACAAGTTTCATATATTATTTCCAGCTAACTATATACAAAACGCTGCAAAGAGAGCAGCAATAGTTTCCTGAAATGCAACATTTCACAATACACCGGTTAGTCAGGAAACACATCTCTGCAATAGATGCAACGTGAACAGACACACACCGCAGCTCCCCTCCTTGCCCGAGTCCCTTCTCCCGCACCAAGTGCGAGCAGGGGCACCGCACGGCTCGGGAGACGCGTTACGGCCCCGTCCGCTCAGGCCGCCGCAGGAGAACACGCGCCGCCTCGACAGGCGAGCGACAAGCCCGACGCCTACACAAACGAAGGCTTCAGGGGGCTGTATATCATACATATAGATATTTGTATATTCACATGAACGTGTTTAAATTCAAAACTGACGGAATCCTTCACCTGCTAACTGGCATTTTGGGACAAGATTGCAAAGATCGTTATTTTTTCACAAATAGACAAAAATGTTTTACATATTACTATATTCTCATCAGAGCTTACAGAAGTAATGAAGTCCAACCAAACCAAAAGAAAGCAAAAACAAAACAAAACAAAAAACCATACAAGCAAACAAAACCTACCTCCCCCACATCTCTCCCTCAAAATATTTTTAAAAAGAAAACAAAAAATAACCCCCGTCAGTACTTAGCTGCTCTCCAAGCATTTTTAAAAAGGTCACCAAAATTAACTGAATGCTCTTGAAAGCTGTATCCAAAATCATGATTATACATTAATAATTAATAGTGTTAGACACATTTTTAAAAATATAGCATGGCTTCAATTTGGCTGCTGCTGGCAGTACAGAATCCAAGTATCACACAACTGCGTTATCCTCTCACACTGGTGTGTGCTTCAGTGGAACAGCAGCATCAAAACAACTGTCAAAGCGTATTATTAGTTACTGGTGTGCAGATAGAAGAATGGATATAGTCTTTGGATAGTGGGGGAAAAAAAATCAAGTCATTCCCTCAACAAGCAAATCACTTTTTTTACTGCTAATTGCTGCAAAAATTATCTTGTCTACCCAGTAATAATAAACAGGAAAGTAAGTGAGGTTGGTAAATTCACTTTTTTACTGGCCTCTAACAGATTCATACTGCTGTGTAGCTGCAACATACACTTCACATGGAATCGCTGTACTCAGAGTTATTTTACTGTCAGAAAGCATTAATAAAACATGACTCAGGCGGGTTAAACCGCAGTGCATGACAGTCTGCTGTTTGCCTTGTCTTCCATCTATGAAAGAAAAGCATTGCCTCATGAGGTCTGAAGTTTTAATATTTCTGTAGAATTTGATCATGCTGCATAATTAAAAGCAAGGCCAAACAAGACATGTTCTAAGCCTCTTCCCAGCACAGTCATTCCAGAAAGAACCTAGTCCACCTTAATTGCACAGGATTTGAATTTAATTAAAAAACATCTGCACATGTACTTAAAATGAAACATTAGTACCCGGCTAACAGCACTTGAATAGCTGATAGGCCCTTGAGAAGGACCATTCTCCTGTCATACTTATCTATGCAGCATAAATGCAGGCAAGTAAGATGCCATTTACTCTTCGCCACAGCTTACCCACCACTAAAAGCACTCGAGGACTATTATTCTGCGATTCCAGAGTTCAGACAGTTTCCTCTGCATCGCTAGTCAGCAAACCACTTTAGTACATGGACCTTAAACATACAAGCAGCTAGCAGACCCACTCACATGCTTGCTTTATTTAGGCCTTAAGTAAATGTAATATTTGGCTAAGGAGTTACATGTTGACACACTGTCTCGGAGGAGGATCTTCAGCGAAGATTTCGGTCTCCTGCAGCGATCTGTTCACACGCAGAAGCCAAGCTTAAAGCCCTGGCCCCTCAGAAAGCGGGTTACCATGCAGAAAACCCGCTCCACGGTGCAGAAAATCCGGCGAGCGGATTAAGGTGGCAGTGGCTAAGAAATCACTCCTGCGATTTCCCGGAGCAAGAGGGCTGCCCACCACGGCCGGGGGTGGCCGGCAGCTTGCGCACCGCACTGGGATGCTGGAGAGACGGTGGGAGAGGACTTGCTGGCAATAATCAGACTCGGATGTATAGATGGGAGAACTTCAGATCTTTTAAAAAACCGACTGAAGGAGGTCTCTAAGCCAGGCAGGGCAGTGACTCGTCAATACCAACGCGCTTCTAAACGAGGTGCTTCAAGAGGCTAGCGGGGTCGCAGCAGCTCCCCTCGCGCCAGGCAAAGTTGCCGCTGGCCGCTCTTCGCCCCTCGCTCTGCGCTGAGCTCTCGCACCCGGAGCTCCCGCAGCCTCCCCGAGCGCCGCGTCCCGCCCGCCGCTGCCCCGCGGTCCCCGCGCCCGACGGGGCGACGCCGCGACGAGGAGGGGCCGTCGC